>BMAU01005596.1:0-448841 GCA_019973935.1 Trichonephila clavipes
TAATTTATACCTTATGAGAATAATTTATACCTTTATACCTTATGAGACCAATTGAGATACCTTATGTAGATTGTCAAGTGTAACCATATACGATCTTAGAAAAAGGGAAGTTATGAAGTTATTGCCGCTTATATGCATTTAATTGCATAATAAAGTTTTATTTTAAAGTAATATGATATATAATTAACAAATTTATTATTATCATTATTATTTCAAACTGTATTTAAAAAACGCGGGGAAATTCGGAGCTTCATACATTTCTACCTTACGTTCATCGCGTAACCGTAACTGGTAACACGTAACGGGTAACGCGTAACGAAAAATTTTCCCTACCGTGCCATAAGAAGTTAACTTAAAAAAAATGCCGAAATGCAACATAATTTTCAGAAAATTACTGTAAATATGTGAATCCTGAGTCTGTTCATGAAATGAATTTTGATACTATGAAATTTACAAAATTTATTAAAGTTTATTAGCGCAAAAATTATGTTATAGCTTACTCAGACAGTGAAGAATTAAAATTCCCTATTTAGAAAATCCTGAGATGAAATATCCTTGTTCTTCAAAATTTTAATAGCATGCAAGATTTTAGTATTAAAACAAAAGGATAAAAAAAATTATGAAGAATTGGTATCAGTAATATTTTTACAGTCAATATTTTAATGTACAATTATAACTATGCTAATAAGCAATATTAATACTTGCTCAGAGAAGCTTATTAAAGCTTGGTAAACACTTTAAAGGCAATTGAAATACAATCCTTTAGATAGCAAACAGTGTGTTAACTTAAAATGTTGATTCCTGAATTCATAAAAAAGAATATATTTATATTAAAGTTGAGCAATTCTGAGTATGATGTTTCATTATTAGTTTTGTCAGAAAAATAATAAAAAAATCCTTTCATTAGAAGAAGGCGAATACCCCCAAGCAAGATTTTCATTGAAATATCTAATTTGTATCTTATTTGCAGTTTTTCTTGATATTTTTTTAGCTTTTGTATCAATAGAATAAATGGAGGAAAAGATTTTAAAATATGACACATTCTTTAGTGTTCGTTTTAGTTTTGAGATTCATTTCATTGTTTATTAATTAAATGACAATGAAGTTGAAGTTCTTTCATTAAAAGGGAACAGTTTCTTTGTTCAAAAGTAAGATCAGCTTTTTTCACCCTTATTACGGGTATTTTTTGCTTTAAATGAATCCAATGAACTAAGACTACATGTCTTTTTAGTATCACATTACATCTTTTATATTATTATGCGGCGTTTGAATCTTCTGTTTTTGATGCATGAAACCTTGTATCTAATATTTTAGTTATTTTCTACTTCTGTTAGATCATGTACAACCTTTTCCTCAAAGAAGTAATATTAAAAAGAAAAAAATTAAGTCAATTCATACTTAGATCACAAAGGAAAACTTTATTTTAGTTTATTAAATTTAATTAATGAATCAATATTTGAAAAAACTGCTTTTACATCATTTGTCATCTACTACAAGTTTTACAAAAAAAAATGCCAAGAAAAAATTCGTTAGAAAAACCTACTGGCACCATCTGTTACAGAAAGCTCTAACTTCGTCAGTAATAACGCAGAATAAATTTAAAATTAAAAAATAAAATTTAATGAATTAATTAATATTTGAAAAAACTGTATCAACATTGTCATCCACTGAAAGTTTAAAAAAATGTTCTTGAACTTGAATGGATGAATAAAAAGTATTTTACTAACGATTTAAAGTTTGAACCAGATGTGTGTGTGTGTGTGTGATAATTCCCTGTAATTTAATTTTTAATAGATTTTGATTTATCTATGGTCCAGTCCTTCAAGATAACTTTTTAATTGTTTTAACTAGGTGTGCTTGTCCTTTCTCCGTGTAGTTGACTGCAGTGTGTAGTGTCTTAGTTGTTTTTGTTCCGTGTTGTGTTTAATATAGTCTCACGATGTTTAAAAAACAAGATTTCATGCAACAAAGGACTGCCTCATCAATAACAATATGCAATATCAATTATCATGAAAAATACATCTAATAGTAAAAAATCTCTTCCAAAGGCCACGTCTTTTATATATATATATATATATATATACCCACAAAATAGATAAATACAATAATATAAAAAAAAATTTCAATGTTCTTTGGATCATGAATACCCTTTTAATTTCTTGAGATCTTATATTCATCACAAATACATTAACCGTCTTGCTACTTCGAATTCCAAATCCACCACACAACAATAGGTTTTCAAAGTCAGCATGTTAGTGGTCTTGCTGTGAAGATTATATCATAACACTCATATCACAGTTTACATTTTTTCCACACACATCTTGAACATCTTACACATTGTTGACAACCAACCAAATTATAGCCTAGCAAATTTACATTTTTGACAATCAACCAATTCAAATTTTACCATATTTGATTGTCGTCATTTTATACTTGTCTTTGCTGGCTGGTTTAAAAGTCAGCTCAAAAGATGTGTTTATGTTTTTTCGAATTTTTTAACTTGGTGAATAATTGACTTTCATTAATGGCAAGATGCTTGTTTCTCTTCGTAAAAGCTTTGTGAGTAAAGAAATTTTGTTAAATTATTTTTTGAAAGATACTTTTCTTGTGTAATTGTTCTAGTATTTTTCTATTTTTCTTACATAATTATTTTGTGATTTTGTGATTTTTCTGCATTAAGAGTTTGAGAGTTTGTTACATAATAGTAGTGATTGGTTTTATCATGCTCTCTGAGTTATACTTTCTCTGAAGTTTTGTTTATTTTATTTTATTTGGTTTTCCTACCGAGTTGCAAAGGGGGAAGGTTGGCGCCTTCAAACTAGTTTAACCCCACTTATTCGGTCCTAAGTCCAAAATTGCTTTCTGACTCGCTAGGTTCTTCTTTTTTGTAGTTCTTTTATTTCTCTATAATTTTGTTCTTCATGTTCAGCTTTTATATTTTTATTACGCTATTTCTTGTTATGTTCTTTATCTATTATTTCTTGTTTTTGTTAAATAATACATATTTCTTTTATATATATATATATATATATATATATATATAATAGGGAAAGAGTAAACTAATAATAGGAATTGAAAAACAACATAAAAGGAATAAGAATTTGTATTTTAAAATAATTAAATTTAAAACTATTCTTTCATTCTATAGATTAACAGACTAACTTTTTAATGTTATTTTACTTTATGACAAATATAAAAGAGGCTGTAATATTTTTTTAAAAGAAGCTAAATGTTTATCATTTATTAATGTTACCGTTAAAGTCTGAAATCCGTTATTTTATAGAATAACTAGGTATTTCATGAAATAACGAGACAAGTCAGTTAAAGTACATAAAATTACTGTAGTCTACAATTTAACTGGGTATTCTATAAACTAAAGATTACTTGATCGTTAAAGTATGAAATACGGCACTCGAAAGTTCTTTGAACTGGTTCTAGTTGCTTGTAGTCAATTTTGAACCCCGATTCAAAGTGTCATCACAGCAATCCTTGCTCAAATAAGTAATGAAAAGTAAAATAAAGGTAATTCATAAAATTTAAAGTAATATTCTCGAACAATTTTGTTTGAAAAATTTTCCGCAATGTTTTTAAGAAGCAAAAGTTTTTCTTCCCAGCATGTATTTTGTTGATAATACTTAAATATATTTATTTCTGCGGCACATTCTTCTTTTTTCTTTTTGTTTAACTTGTAATGGATGGCCGTCATCCATTTGTGTAAGAGAATCAGAAGAAAGATTAGCCACACATAGTCAATACAAAATCTATTTATTAACAATTCTCAACGAAGACACAAATTCAACAACCCAAACTAAGAAATGCACCAATTGTTAAATATAGGAGCAATAGCGAGGTTGACGAGATAATTGGAGATATAATAATAAATCGGATCACTTACACTTAGCACGTCCAGGCAATGCATCTTTTTATGTTTGAAGATAATTTGTAAAGTAATCTAACTCAAATCAACCTGAATCCAATTTAACCACTAATTGACCAAATCTTCAATCTTAATATTAATCAAATTATCTACTAAGCACCCTCGCCTAGCTTTACGTTAATCACTCCTTGCTATCCTATTAGTTTCTAACCTCTCTTCCTCTAACTTGAAAATTTAAACTTAAAATACAAGCCTTGATTTGCCTAATCACGTCTTCTTCTTCGGAAGAAAGCTTTCAATAAAATAATACTTAAAGACCCGTTATTTCCCAAGAGGATTAGTTGGAGGAACGTGAATAGACCCCTTATAAACTAATATTAGCAATATGATCAATAATGAATTATTTCATCTGTTTTTTCTTATTATTTATCAATTAATAACCCTCAATAAGGTTAAAATGTATTTTTCGAAAGATTTGAGCTATTTATGATCAATTAATTTATAAAAGAACTTTTAAATTGTTTGTTTTTCACTTTAACTGTCTATCATTAGTCATGTTATAGAATAACTAGGTAAAGTATGAAATGTTTCATTTAATATATACTTTAACTGACTTGTTTAGTTAGTTCATGAAAAGTCTAGTTATTCCCTTTATGAAATAACTGAATAATACACTTTAACGGTAGCATAATCATTAATAGTCGAAATATATAAATTATGTGAAAATATTAGAGACTGCGCTAAATTCATACTGTAAATGATATGCTTTGATTCCGCAATATATTCTACAATTATAAATACATATAAAATTTCTATCTAAACATACATTGCTTAATTGAAGGAAAGAAATACTTAAATTGAACTGAATTAATTTTATAATCAATATATATATATATATATATATATATATATATATATATATATATATATATATATATATATATAATCAGTTTTGTAAACATCACATTCATTAATTAGCATATTCTACTTATTTTTTTCAAATTTATCTAAGCTTAACTAAACACTTCACTGTAATTAAAGTATTGTGTTTTTATTAATACATATTTTATGAATGATTTATTTAACATCAAAAATATTTTCCTCCAGGACCAAAATCCTCTTTTGAACACTTCTTTTAAAATCAAAACAGCATAACCTCGACATTTCACCTGCTTATCCAATTTATATCCTTAGAGAAACTAAACACCAATTAAAAATAACATTTCTGCGGTTTCAGAACCTCTAAGTAAAGCGAAAACCAAATGTTTTTAATAATGATAAAAGCTAGGAATAGCCCCCAGGGGAATTACTCTGCCAAACAATTCAGGTATTAGCATCGTCAACTCGCACTGGATATGGTTCTGTTCATTACTCTGCATTAACCTCAGGGGAAAAGATTTGCATACAATTTCGTAAGTCTTTAGTACATTAACGATTATGATGTAGTGAATAAAGTTTTATTTTTAGCTTTGTTGGAAAGAGTATTCTATAATAGCTCTTTTATTTATTGAAGGTCTCAAATCTTTTAATGGGGTGAGAGAGGTTTTTTTTCTAATATAGCTGTGCATTGTATTTTTTTTACCCTAATTAGGCAACTGCATGAAGCTAAATTTGGAAAGGAATTCGAAAAGTTATATGAATAAACATTTTTTGTAGAATTCGCAACTGTGTTTAACTCTTTCATAGGCCTTGGTAAAATAACTTCCCGCCTACATGATCTTATAAAATACACCTGTAGGAAGAGCAAAACCCATTATAATATATTGGCCTTGCTATTATAACATGATGGGTAGACTAATCCAGTTTTGGGCTACTATGCATAATCTAGTGATTATGGCATGGGTAAATCGAACAAACAAGATGGTACTAAAGAATAAATACCTTGTCCATAAAAGCTGTAACCGTATAACAATATCATGGGAGGGGTTGTTTGCTCGATCAAAGAAAAGAAAGATACCAATTAAGAAGAAGATCTGTAAAATAGTGGTATCGTATCTTTTATTCTCTTATTTGCCTGCCGCGTTGCGTGGTTAGGCATTCTTCACCACAACACGGTTGAATTAAATAACAATAAACATTTATTAACTTTAAAGATTAAACGAGCAATTAAGAGGTAAGCTTTTTAGAACTACAACACATGGAACCAGGCACGCTACAATAATAACAGATCAATTCAGTTCAGTTTTGGAGTCGTTATGTTGAGCTGTAAGGTCGCTGCATACTCCCCTTCCAGTGTCAACGATACCTAGTTGGAAGATGAACTTTGCGACCAGAACGTGTAGATGGCTGGGTAGGCGTTGAAGCTGTTGGATCAGATTCCACAGTAGCAGGTGTTGAAGCTGTTGCATTAGGTTCCACAGTAGAAGGTGTTTCATTCTTGGTTTGAGGTAGTTGCAAGTCCTCAGTGTTAAGAAAGAAGGCAGGTTTGCATCTATCAATAGATACAGATACCCGTTTACCATTGATGTGAAGGAAAAACACTTTATCCTTCCTTTGTAAGACTTTGAAAGGGCCATCATAGGGTTGTTGAAGTGGACGACGTAACATGTCTCGGCGAAGAAAAACATGTGTTGCTTCCAACAGTCCTGGATGGATAAAAACTGGACGTTTGCCATGGTGTTTTGGTGGTTTAGGGTGAAGTGATTGCATGTGAGACTTAAGTTTCGAAACAAAATTCACAACATCATCGTCAGTCTCCCCTGGCAGTCGAATAGTGGTCCCAAAAACTAATTCAGCTGGGGTACACAGAATATCTTCTTTAAGAGAAGCTCGTAGACCAAGTAAGATGATAGGGAGTACTTCTGTCCAACGCTCAGTAGCATGGCATTTGATTGCACTTTTCAATGGGTGGTGCAATTCTTCGATCATCCCATTAGCTTGAGGGTGGTATCCAGTTGTACGACACTTCTGAACACCAAGTAGTTTGCTAAGAGCTTTGAAGAGGGAGGACTCAAACTGCCTGCCCCTGTCAGTTGTGAGAATTGCAGGAGTTCCAAAGCGAGACACCCAAGAGGAAAAAGAAGGCCTCAGCCACAGTCTCAGCAGTTATGTCTTTGAGAGGTTGGGCCTCTGGCCATTTTGAAAACGGTCAATCATTGTCAGGCAATAGGTGTAGCCATTTGATGGAGGGAGAGGTCCAATGAGATCCAGATGAACATGATCAAAACGTTGGGAAGGTTCTTGAAATGATGAAAGAGGTGATCTAGTATGACGATGAATTTTGGATTTTTGGCAAGGTAGGCAGTGTCTTGCCCACTTAGCTACATCTGATGAGATTGATGGCCAAACAAAACGCTGCTTCATCAAATGCACTGATCGACGTATGCCAGGATGGGATAAATTATGCATAGCAGAGAAAACATCTTGGCGATGCTGTTTTGGGATGTAGTGGGTCTGGCTGTGCCCGTTGATAGATCACACATAATTTCAGTAGACGAATTGGGAAAAGTTACCTTTTTTGAGTTCCAAGGAAGTTCCAGATGCTATTAGGGTGTGAAGCTCCTGATCAGTCTGTTGTGTCTCAGCAATACAGTCATAGTCAATTTGACTTGGGAAGGTGGTTGCAGAAACACGAGAGAGAACATCAGCAGCAATATTGTCAGATCCTGGAATGTGTACAATATTTGTGGTGAACTGAGAGATGAAATCCAGCTGACGGATCTGCCGTGGAGAACACTTGTCCCTTTTTTGCCTAAAAGTATAAGTGAGGGGCTTGTGGTTAGTAAACACTGTGAAATCTCTAGCTTCCAGCATATACCGAAAGTGTCGGATAGCCGAGTAGATAGCAAGGAGTTCACGGTCGTAGGCACTGTAAGACTTTTCAGATGAAGTAAGTTTTCTGGAAAAGAAAGCCAATGGCTGTAGTTCAGAGTCCACAACTTGGTGAAGTGCACCTCCTATGGCATAATCAGAGGCGTTCACATGAAGAGCAAGCGGGGCAGAAGGTGAAGGATGAGCAAGAAGTGCAGCATCAGCAAGAGCTTGTTTACACCTCTGAAATGCTGTAATTGCCTCAGAAGACCAGTTTAAAGGCTTTGAGTCCTTTTTACCTTTAGAACCTTTTAAAAATTCACTTAAAAGATACTGTTGTTCAGCTGCTTTGGGCAAGAAACGTCTATAAAAATTTAACAGTCCTAAAAATTTTCTCAGAGAGCCAACAGTCTCTGGTTGTTTGTAATCAAGAACTGCTTGAACTTTTTCAGGCAATGGCTTAATGCCATCAGGAGTGATAAGGTGGCCAAGGAAAATGAGTTCAGTCACACCAAATACACATTTAGAGATATTTAGTTTTAAACCATATGAGCTCAGTCTTTGGAATATAGTTCTTAAGTGAGAACGATGCTCCTCAGCATTTTCTGAGTAACACAAAATATCATCCAAGTAGACAAAACAAAAAAGGAAGTCCTCTTAGTACTTCATGCATGAATCGCATAAAGGTTTGTGGTGCATTCACAAGGCCAAAACACAAATGGGTATATTCGTAAAGACCCCATGGAGTTGTTACAGCTGTCTTAGAAATATCACACTCAGCTATAGGATTTGGTGGAATGCCTTAAAAATGTCTATTTTGGAAAATATCTTCTTGCCATGTAGTGCATGAGCAAAGTCATTCAAATAAGGCATGGGGTAGCTGTCGAACTCAGTAACAGAATTCAGCTGCCTGTAATCCCCAACAGGTCTAACAGTAGAGTCAGATTTGGGCACAACATGAAGAGGAGAACTCCAGGACTTTTGAAGGTCTAATAATGCCTTGAGCAAGAAGAAATTCAAATTCTACCTTCACTGCATCATACAGTTTAGGGTGTAGCCTTCTAGGCCTGGCAGTGACTGGTGGGCCAGTAGTAATAATATGGTGGACTGTGCCATGGGATGCTGATTTGGAAATTAAAGAAGGGTTGCAGAGGTCTGGATATTCCGATAAGATGTTTTTAAAACTAATGTTTGCATCTACAGTGAGGATTGAGGGCTGTACAATATTTGAAAAAACACAAGAAGTGGAGAGAGAAGTTTCCACATCCACCAACCTTTTTTTTCTTAAGGTCGATTAAAAGGTTGAAGTGCTTTAGAAAATCAGCACCAATTATAGGAGATGATACATCAGCAATTATGAAAGTCCAGATAAAAGGTCGCCTCAGACCCAGGTTCAGTTCTTTACGGACCATACCATAGGCTGGAATTTTGGTATGATTAGCAGCAAATAAGGAGAAGTTAGACTGAGGTGGATTATTCATAGTTGGAGAAGGTGGGATGACACAGATTTCACTTCCAGAGTCTATGAGGAATTTCTGGCCAGACTTGCGGTCTAATAAAAATAACCGGCTGGTATGTTTCGAGGGCTCTGCCATTCCAGCTATGACAGAGCTTACTCATTTTTTTGCACAAATGCACAAGGTGAAACACACTTGCGGGCCTGCTCTTTATAACGGCGATGATAGTAGCAGATGCCACTTCCTCTATTGACACTCCTAGAGCGTGAATGTGATCTCCGGCGGTCAGAACTATATCGTTGGTGGCGAGAGGAATTGCGCTCTCTTGTCAGTTCAGCAACTTGTAGAGACAGCTCTTGGATCTGCCTGGCGAGAGAGTCCATGGTTGGCTGAGCACTGTATGAAGATGACTGGGATGGTGGAGGAACAATTGTGGCAGCACAGATAGTCGAGGACGCACCAACAACCTCAGAAACCTTATCAGCGATGATAGCCAGTTTATCCAAAGGCTCCGAGGATGCAGACAAAACAGTCTGGATATGTGGTGGCATTCTTTGAAGCCACAAACTTTGCAAAAAGTCATCCTGGAGTTGGCCATTAGACAGCTCTTTCATTTTTCGCAACAGGTGGCTGGGCTTCTCATCTCCTAGCTGAAGGTCAGTAAGCAGTTTCTTAATTTTTTGAGTCTCCGAGTCGCTAAATTGGGTGATGAGCCGCTGTGAGAGAGTGTGATATTTGTCACTGTTCGGAGAGCTTAACACAATGTCCGACACGTAGGAGAGAGTTTCAGCATCCAGGTTCGCAACCAAAGCAGAATACTTAGTATCATCACTGGAGATACCACTGAATGTGAATGCATGGTCGCATTGCGCAATCCATAGACGAACGTTGGATTTCCAAAACGGCGGCAGCCGCAACGCAATACGAGCGACTTCAACGGTTTCACTAGTCATATTGTTGAATAAGCAGGAAGCGAAACGAATCTCCTAGCAGATGCTTCAAGTGGCCTTGAGGAGAAGGAGAAAAAAAAATCTTTCGCTACGTACTGATCATCCGTAGTAGAAGAATTTGTATTGCATTCGCCAGTAGAACAGAATAGCTTACGTGTTTTTAAGTCCAAAAGGGGTCACCACTGCCGCGTTGGGTGGTTAGGCATTCTTCACCACAACACGGTTGAATTAAATAACAATAAACATTTATTAACTTTAAAGATTAAACGAGCAATTAAGAGGTAAGCTTTTTAGAACTACAACACATGGAACCAGGCACGCTACAATAATAACAGATCAATTCAGTTCAGTTTTGGAGTCGTTATGTTGAGCTGTAAGGTCGTTGCATGCCTTGCCATCATAAACAGTTTCATACTGGGGAAAGTGAACAAAAGAAACACAGAAGTTTATACAAGTTAACATTTTGTATAGCATTAGCTTGTCAGCTAATAAACGGATATTCCTCAAAAAGGTGGAAAGGACGTCTTGCTAGGTTCCAAGCAAAGGAGTGTGTAGTTCTGGATGATGTGCATGCGGCTAAAAGATGCCCAGCTCTAATCTTTCTTCATTGGTGATCCTTGCCATACCAAGAGAGCCGCAGCAGTCGTGGCGCCATCTATCCACCGCAAATGCAACCAAGCCGTTAGGCACATGACGCAACCAACAAAGCTGTCTCACCCAAATGATCCAACTAACAAAGCTGTCTCACACAAATGACGCAACCAACAAAGCTGTCTCACACAAATGACGCAACCAACAAAACTGTCACACACGATGACGTAACCCACAAACCATTGCACTCAAAATGACGCAACTGCTCACAAAATGGTACCGTTCGCTGGCCTATTCGCCGAATCAATGGCAGGTGAGTGTATTGCATTGATAACCGTATAAACCAGTAATAGCATCCATGCTATGACGGTTGTTTTGGCATGGTGGCTAAGATACTCGTTTTCGGATCGGAAGGTGCCCAGTTCTAATCTTCACCAGCCTGGGAAATCACATGCCAAAGCTGTATTTCAGCTGTAGGAAATGTAGGATAGGAAAAGAGGCCCCACTATACATGTGTGCAGAATGTCATGCATTGTAATATGCTTCTCATCTTTTCATGGCAAATAATCACCATTTAATTTAATCCTCGCTATGATGGTGAATGATTCTTTGGGGAGTATTCTTCCCACCCCTAAAATTTAAAAGTAAACATAAAATTCGGCAAAATAAAATATATTTCCTTAAATGCTATTGTTTAATTGTTAAAAAAACATAAAAAAAAACTGAGAGAAATTCAAAAGAAAAAACGAAAGGGTTAATAAAAATTCCTTCTATGTCCTATTTTTAAATGGGACGTTATGTTTTCTGAAAAGTGAAACCTTTACGATTTTCTTTTGATTTTGGAACTTTTTTTAATAAATTGACCAGTCTTTACCAACCCTCTTCACTGAGTATTTCATGATGCTATAGCAGTATTTCCCAAAGTGGTCTATATTAACCCCCAGGGGTCTACGACGGCCTGCAAGGAGTCGACATCAGCAAGAAAATAAATTGAGGGTGCATGAGATGTAAACAGTGGTGTACGATTGCATTGCACTTGTATCTCATTTAACCAATTCATACCTTTAATTTTAACATGCAATGAACGGAATAAATATTTCACATACGCAGGGTGTTACTTAATTAATTACGTAATATTTTATTACAATATAACATCTATCTATCTCAAATTTTAGAATATCGTGAGAAAGTTTTTAAAATTGCTTTTCATAGTGAAAAGGAATTTCAGGGCGATTGTCAATCTTCATAACAAAAAAAAGGGAAAAAAAAGACTGGGCGCTACTAAGTGAGAAGATGTAGGATTCAATCTAACAAAAATGATGCTAAATGTTAAAAATTTATTAAAAAACATCAGATTCATCCCTCCCGTTAAAACTTTTTTTGATTAATGAATGTGTACGTAACAGTTTCTAAATTTTAATTTAATTTAATAAATATTTAAACTTAAGGTATCCGACTACGTTCGGAACCGAGATTTTAAAAAAGCGCATAAATAGATAATTTCATGATATTTAATGTCATTTAGATTAGAATACATGTATAAAATTGTTAAAAGGACATTATGAGAAAAAAATTATTTAAATTCGATATTTTTGCAAAAATTAGAATACTTTTTTTCAAAACATTCTCCTTTTATAAAAAAAATGCTTCTATTATAATAATATTTTGTATAAACAAAGTAAAGACCTCTCTACCGAGTCTGAACTATGATTTTTTTACTACCAATTTAAATAATTATTGTTTTTTTTTTAAATTTTACCCCTCTGTTGTAGTAAAATATGGATAAATCCACTTCTAAGTTATATATATCAAAAATTCTAGTTCAGACTCTGTACAGAGGTCTGAGCTAAATACAAGCAAAATATTATAATAGAAGCATTTTTCATAAAAGGAGAATGCTTTGAAAATTGGTCATTCTATGTTCATTTTTGTCAATATATTGTACTTAAATAATTTTTTCTTGTAATTGTATTCTTAAAACAATTTTATACACATTTTCTAATCTAAGTTACACAAAATATCATAAATATTATTCTTTTATACGCTTTTGTAAAATCACGGTTCCGAACGTATAGTCAGACACCTTAAACTTAAGATGTGTTTGTTTTCTTAAGTTTTTCATACTACACTTCACTACAGTTAAAAATTTAAATCTTTTCAATTTAGTATCTCTATACCAGCCATCCAAAACATATTTAAGATGATGAATTTACAAAAATTCAATATGAAATAAGAAGAGGTCTATACCAAACCAGAAAACACGGCAAGGGGTCTATGAAACAAAAAAGTTTGGGAAACTCTGTGCTTTATAGTTTTAAAAAAATCTCTCTTTACAAAATTTTTCTCAGAATCGTGAATTTATACAAACGAAGTATAATAAAATACATGTTGCTTTTTTAAACGGAGTAAAATATAAATACTTAATGTGTTTACTTTATACACTAGAAAAATTATTAAAGTATGAATAATACATACTGAACTGATCAAATAGCGGATTTGGCAGAATATCACCAATCGTAACTTTCTGGAGTTAAAAATAAATTATTTCCAATATCTAAATTGGATAGTTACACACAACATTAAGCAATAAATAAGGCAGATTCATAAAGATAAAAGCTGTTATGTCCTTTCTCTTACAAAATCAGCGAATGTCAATTTTTTTAAAAACAAAGAAAATCACAAGTGCTGGAATTGTAGGCGAAGATTGGCTGATAAAATAAAAATGCTCTGTTGTTTCTTTTTAAATGTCTTGCTTAATGAAGGAAAAATGTGCATTGGGATTTATTGCTTAAGCTTTTTTTCTGCTTGTCATTTATAAGGTTGTAATGGTTGTCATTAGTGTGGGAGAGTCGGAAGGAAGATTCATCATATTCAAAATAACTTCTATTTATTTACTATTATGAACAACAACACAAATTTTATTGTATTAACCAAGTTTAAAGATGCACCTACTACTAAATATAGAAAGCAATAACGAGGTGGATGATATACGAGAATTCTTATTAAATCGGATCACTTACGTTCGGGCATTACACCTTCCAATTCCAAGCGACCTAATTCAATTTAATCTATAATTGACCAAATCGTCAACTTTAATAATACACAAAAAAACTACAAAATACTCTCACCTCACTTCACTTCACTTTTAATCAATCACTGCTATTCGTTAGCAGTCTAACCTCTCTCTCCTTCTAATTTGAAAGTTTAATCTTTATATACAAGTCTTAATTTACATACTCACATCTTCTTCTTCGAGGGAAGGTTTATAATAGAATAATTTTTAAAATCCTCAAATTCTCTCTCCAAGAGGCTTTTAAGTGGAAAGATTATAAAGTTAAGACCATCAACGTTAGCGTTCTCGATGCTAACGTTAATGGTCCCGCGGGGTGACTCAATCATCCCAATCCTTTTTATTATTATTATTATTTATGGTACATGATGAAAATCATAATTCCAGTGAATAATTTGGTTTAGAGAAAGTTTACATACCTACTTTTAAGGACTTTTTCATAATTGATAATTTGAGAAGAAATATCAATCAAACTAAGCCAAGAAGTTTCAAATGTGCGTGACTTTAATAAAGGACGCAAATCATAGACATTGTGTGCTAACATTACAGGAATATTATTTGCAAGCAAAAATGTCATATTTTGTTTAAATTATTGTAGTTTTATTGTCCTTTGATGATCGACAAATAACCCATTGGACTTATTCTTGCTTGTGTCTTTTATCTAAGGAGGAGTGCGTCTTGTGATACACTTATAGCTTCATATTTTCTTGGTGGAGTTCTTTAGGTAGCATATGAAAATCTTTCTTTCAACTCAAACGTTTCCTGTGTGTGTGTTCATCGCTTTTCTCAAATTTACTTTCACTCTCATGATTAATATGCATTACTTCAGCAGGTTCTTCTCTTGCTTGATCAATTTCAACTTTCTTCAAAAGAGATCACAGATGCTCATTTCTATTCACTTGTATGTTACGGAATCTTTGAACTCGATTTTTACCCACTTTAAAAGGTCAGATTAATTCGTAATTTTGCACACTTGTCAAGAACCGGTGACAATACTATAATTTCATAATTTTGTCCTATTGCCTTGATCAGGATCATCATGAATAACGATTTCGAAATTTGGCGACTAATTCATTATATCATTTTCAGATTTGGGGACTAATTCCAAATCCCATTTCCAGATTTGGGACTAAAGGATAAAGTTACAACCCTAAAAGAGAAAACGTGCGTCAGCAATTTCTTAACATAATATAAACAATTGTCTAGTTTTTCTGAAAATGGAAATATAATATAAGAAAAATAATTAGTTCTAATTCAGGGATGGGCAATGTTTTTCGGTCACGGGCCAAAATTTTTTTAAAAAATTTTTGGTGGGCCATGATGAATTTTTCTAAAATTTTAAAAACAATATACAAGTATTACAGTTTAAACATGTTATTAAGATTCATGAAATTGTAATTTCGTTCTTAAAAGTTCCTTTTATTGAGGTTCGAAGTGAGATGAACTGATAGGATGCCAATGGGTATTCCAGATTCTAAGAAATGACGCATTTAAGATTAATTCATCACTGAATAAATGATAGTTTAAAAAACTAAAAATACATGCTTTTATTGTAGATCGAATTAAAAAATGAAAAATAAATTATAGTTTAAAAAAACTATAAAACACACGCTTTTATGGTTAATCGAACTAAAAAGTAAAAAAATAATTCTTAATATAAGAATAAGATGATTAACGCGAGAAAATTAATGTCAGTGCGGTAAAAGCGTAGGGTGCTTTATACTACATTTTTACACAAACTCAGCATTCCGGAATAGAACTAGTAAGAAATTTTTACAATTGATATCGAGGTTTGGCGATACGAGGGCTTTTAGCGACGGACCTGTTAATTTTGAGTCATGGTCAAGTGACGAGGACGACACCTGAGCTGGCACTCCCTTCTCCTAACAACCACACCCCACCAACGGAAGGACGTTTGAGCTCTGGACAGATTTAACGTGCATCGCTGCCCTAGATGACGGGTCTTTAGTGGTACTGGGCTCGCGACAAGCCTGCCACGATCCGATACCTTGATCACTCGGCTACCGCGACCACTTGAGAGAGTAAAAGGCATGCGATCTGTGGAGGGTTACTATAGTACCGAGTATTCTAATTAGCGTTTGATGATAGAATATTTAAAAGGGTTTCATATAAAATCTTGTTATATTTATAAAGAAGTGTGGAAGTCAATGATTTTTGAGTAGTAAGTTATTCCATCCTGATCAAAACATTAAATCACTACTCATTCGATACTGGATTCGTGTGAGTCCCCAACATATTAACATATTATACTTTATATGTATCATTTTACTTTCTTCATTCAGATCATATAGAGTTATATCTGTTGTTATAGTTGCATTGATAAAGCAGTCTTTTTTGTTGAATGGCAATCCACTTTATTTCACATTTAAACACAAACGTAAAAATGTACGAAACAACAAAGAGCACATAGGAAATGACGATTAACACAGTCACATGAGCAGCAGCGACAAAGACAGGAAGTGGACTGGCAGGCAAAATCTCTCTGGAAATGGGAGCTTTTATATGAAGTTGCAACAGGAAGTCTTGAAGTCCGCTTGATTTCTGTGAACGGAGCTTTTCATTGGTGGAAATGTATCTCACTATAAATTCTGAGGCAACCTTACTTTAAAAACGCAAATTTGTTAATTTTTAAGGAATACAGTTACGATTATTCCCGTCAGGAGGGCAGGAATTAATTAACTATTTACGAGAAAGTCCTGAAGGTAAGTAAAGATATATATATCTTTGGTGAATGTTTATCTCTTGTCTGTAGAGAATTAGACTATATATATATATATATATATATATATATATATATATATATATATATATATATATAGTCTAAGAAAATTTGTTAAGAAATTTTATGGAAAAAGGTACCGGTTTTAGACTGATGATCACAAATAATAAATCTAACGTTATGAAACAAATCATAAAAGATTTAGATAAATTCTACCTTAAGATGGCAATTAAATACGGAATGCCGATTGAAGCATTCAATCAATTTAGATCTTATGTAGCAACAGAAATTCAGGAATTAGATTTTACTGTTGAAAATGAAATTATGTATAAAGATCTTAAATCATCAATAGTAAATATCCAAAATGACTTCGTTATTACATATGTTGATAAGGTCTCTGCTAATTATGCCATAATTTGTAAATATTTTTACAGTAAAATATTAAGTAACCACATTTTAAATAATAATTCATTTCAAAAATCAATTCACAATAATAGAGAAGATGATAATCGTCTTTTAGCTTTTAACAAAAAGACTGAATATTCATCTAAATAATATTAAATATCAAGTATTTTTAACACCAAAATTTCATAAAAGCCCTATAAAATTCCGTAGTATCACTAATGGATACAATACATATATCATGAAGTCTGGGAAGATCTTACAATCTCTTCTTCAAAATCTAATTGATAATTTACAAAACACGGCAATTATTAAAAATAGCTTAGAGATTGCTAGAGTTACTAAGGATATGATGATTTTTTCTATGCATGGTTTTGATTTCGAGGGCCTTTTTAATTCTATAGATATTGACGATATGATTAAGGTTCTACAGTTAATTTATGATAAATATGAATTATATACTTCAATGAAAAAAGAAAAATTTGATATTCTTGTTAACCTCGTATTAAAAGAAAAATTTCATTACATTTGATCAGAATCTTTATAAACAGATCAAAGGGATTACCTCAGGGTGGTCCAGCTAGTAATTGTTTAGCGAACCTATATTTACATTTTTTAAATAGATCATGTTGTAAATGATTCTTACTTAATTTATCGTTATATAGATGATATAATAATTTTTGGTAAAAATAGTGAATACAAACCAAATATTACATTCTACCCTGATTATCTCAAGCTCCTTAAAACTAACTTCAACTCTAATAGGGTGGAATTCTTGGATTTAGACTTGCATCTTATTAACAATATTCTAGTCAGTAACATTTTTGACAAAAGAGATTCCTTTAAGTTCCATATAATTAAAATTCCCGTATGGAACAGTAATTTACATATATCAATTTACAGAAATATCATTTTGAATTTTTATTTAGAAATGATAACTTAACTACCCACAAAATCGATAAATACAATAATATAAAAAAATTCAATGTTGTTTAGATCATGAATACCCTTTTAATTTCTTGAGATCTTATATTCATCACAAATACATTAACCAGCTTGCTACTTCGAATTCCAAATCCACCACACAACAATAGGTTTTCAAAGTCAGCATGTTAGTGGTCTTGCTGTGAAGATTATATCATAACACTCATATCACAGTTTACATTTTTTCCACACACATCTTGAACATCTTACACATTGTTGACAACCAACCAAATTATAGCCTAGCAAATTTACATTTTTGACAATCAACCAATTCAAATTTTACCATATTCGATTGTCGTCATTTTATACTTGTCTTTTCTTGCTGGTATAAAAGTCAGCTCAAAAGATATGGTTATGTTTTTTCGAATTTTTTAACTTAGTGAATAATTGACTTTCATTAATGGCAAGACGCTTGTTTCTCTTCGTAAAAGCTTTGTGAGTAAGGAAATTTTGTTAAATTAATTTTTGAATGATACTTTTCTTATGTAATTGTTTTAGCATTTTTCTACTTTTCTTACATAATTATTTTGTGTTTTTGTGATTTTTTCTGCATTAAGAGTTTTGGGAGAGTTTGTTACATAATAGTAGTTATTGGTTTTATCATGCTCTCTGAGTTATCCATACTCTGAAGTTTTTGTTTATTTTATTTTATTTGGTTTTCCTACCGAGTTGCAAAGGGGGAAGGTTGGCGCCTTTAAACTAGTTTAACCCCACTTATTCGGTCCTAAGTCCGAAATTGCTTTCTGACTCGCTAGGTTCTGCTTTTTTGTAGTTCTTTTATTTCTCTATAATTTTATTCTTCATGTTCAGCTTTTATATTTTTATTATGCTATTTCTTGTTATGTTCTTTATCTATTATTTCTTGTTTTTGATAAATAATACATATTTCTTTTATATATATATATATATATATATATATATATATATATATATATATATATTCTTTCCTTTCCTCTTGGTACATAGTATGACAAATTACAGGTGAAGGTTGGTTGGCCGCAAAACATGTTTAAACCTGCAATCCTGGTTCCTAAGGCCAGGAGTTTGTCATTATACTACTGTGCCTTCTTCCTAATTTTAGTTATCTTAGGTATATAACTATATGTTTATTTTTATATTTTCGTTTATATATTTGTGTATATGTATAGGTATGTATAAATTTATATATATGTGTGTGTATATATATATATATATGTCATGATTTTTAAGACAGAATCAGATTAAAGTTAGAAAAGTCAAAAGACGATCTTTATTCATTCATTTGTACATCTGTTCTGACGCTAAGAGCTGGGAGTAAAAAGCACGCCATGGGAGTGGTTTCAAGTGGATAACACTTGAAAAACATATGGTAAGTATCGCTGCTTTGAAGAGGGGCTTGCAAGTTAATGCTGACATATGTTGACTATTAAATCTAACGATCTGGAATTAGACATGTTTATTGGCTAGGCCATATGTTCGGAAGAAATAAATGGGTGATTAGTTGATACTTGAAGATGGGAACGGAGGAGAAAGATGAGTCAAGTGCTAGATAGGGAATTTAATTTTTAATCTAATTTAATTATCATTACATATATATATACAAGGTGATCAGAATTAAAACACCCCTACTCTGAGCTCTCAATACATCGAACTACTCACTGTAGAGGCTCCAACATTGTTGAACATACTATTCAAGACATGGGGAAAAGGATTTAGCGAGAAAAAAATTAGTTCCAGAAACACCGATAGATGGCGCTGTGTAACAGAGAATATACTAAAAAGACACAAAATACACATTTGTAACACATTTTTTTCGATCGCACCAAACATTCATATCTTATCGATGCAGGGAATGCTGCTCAATATGGTTCCCTTCTTCAAGATGTAAAATCTGCAGTTTGTGGAGAGTTTGTTGAACTGCTGATCGTAATTGATCGACAGAGATGCTTCTCACATGCAGAGTGATACTGTCCTTCAAATCTTCCAAGGTTATCAGACGTCCTCGATGAACAAGATTTTTTATATATCCCCACAGCCAAAAGTCACAGGGATTAAGATCTGGAGAACGAGGTGGCCATGCTGTCGGAAACGCACGACTAATCACTCTATCATTAGTAAAATGTTGCCGAAGAAACTGCTGCACACAGAGTCCAATGTGTGGAGGCGCTTCATCTTGCATGAAGGTAATTGTATCAAGACATTGGTGTTGTAGCATTTGGGGTGCAACAAAATTTTCAAGCATGTTTTTGTACCTCCTGGTCGTCACGGTGCAGGTCACAGGGCCATTGCGAGTAGTCTCTTCAAAAAAGAAAGGTCCAAGAATGAATGTGGCTGTGAATCCACACCAGGCTGTAACTTTCGGTGAGTGAAGTGGAATCTCTTGGAAGGTGCGAGGGTTTTCCGTGTCCCAAATGCGACAGTTATGGGTATTGACTGTTCTACTTAGATGGAAATGCGCTTCGTCACTCCATAGAATTTTCCACGGCCATGATGCACCCACTTCAACTCTAGCCAGGAATGTCAATGCAAAGGTCAGTCGCTTCTCCCTGTCGTTGGCCATCAACTGCTGATTGTGACGAATTTTGTACGGGAAAAAATGCACCACTTTTCTCAGTACATTCCACACTGTGTTGTAGGGAACACCCATGTGTCGTGATACTGCACGGGCACTACTACAGCCTATGACGTTATCCATTGATTGATCAATAATAGCGGTGGCAACATCTTCAACGACATCTGAACGGGTCGATTTGCGTCCTCGACCCGGCTGAACACCAAGATGTCCAGTTTTCTCGAATCGAGCGATCATTCTCTTTAGAGCTTGCGGAAGTAATGGTCCTTTGCGTAAATTTTTAAGTCGACGAAAGTCCCGAAGTGCAGCTGCAGAATTTCCTTTGCTTTCATAAAACAGTTCGTCCGCTACTGTTTTTCAGCAGGTTTGTCCTGCCCATCTAAATTATTTCGTTCTCATTTATTCTTAAGTCACTCTCATATTTTCGGCTCTATTTTTATTAACTCTGATGAGGAGGTACGTCCCGATTTTGGGACAGGAACTCCGTAAATTCCACGCCACTTGCCACTTGCAAAGCGCGTTCTAGCAGCGTGACAGCCATCAATGATAAAAATGACATTTTCCCAGTTTCATCCCTTTTTATGCCAAGAACATAGCTGCAAAATAGCTGTTTATGCAAATTTTTGTCCTTACAGGGCGAAATTTCAATTACAATGACAGTTTAAGTTTCTTCTCACTTTTTTTTTTATCTTCTTTTTTTCATATCAGCAATAGAAATCAAAAAGGAAAATTACATATGGCATGTGTTTTGTTTTTGTTTTTGTGATAATTCTTTCCTTTTTTTCAGATTATCTGGTGTACAGCGCCATCTATCGGTGTTTCTGGAACTATTTTTTTCGCGTAATCCGTTTCCCCATATCTTGAATAGTATGTTCAACAATTTTGGAGTCTCTACCCTGAGTAGTTCGATGTATAGAGAGCTCAGAGTAGGGGTGTTTTAATTCTGATCAC
Organism: Trichonephila clavipes; assembly: GCA_019973935.1. NCBI lineage: Eukaryota > Metazoa > Arthropoda > Arachnida > Araneae > Nephilidae > Trichonephila > Trichonephila clavipes. The sequence goes on from BMAU01005596.1 coordinate 21,324, forward strand.
CTTGCATATATAATCCAAAATATAAAAATACACAGATAGTTATAGAACCTAAGATAACTATATACTAAATAGGAAGAAATAGATGTATATATAGTATTATTAAGTATTTTATATATATTTATATATGTGTGTAAAATATATAATAATGCTATCTATTAAAGTTATATAATTATTTGATCAATTTAATTGATTATACTTTGTGTGTGTGTGTGTGTGTGTGTGTGTGTGTGTGTGTGTGTGTGTGTGTGTGTGTGTGTGTGTGTGTGTGTGTGTGTGTGTGTGTGTGTGTGTGTGTGTGTGTGTGTGTGTGTGTGTGTGTGTGTGTGTGTGTGTGTGTGTGTGTGTGTGTGTGTGTGTGTGTGTGTGTGTGTGTGTGTGTGTGTGTGTGTGTGTGTGTGTGTGTGTGTGTGTGTGTGTGTGTGTGTGTGTGTGTGTGTGTGTGTGTGTGTGTGTGTGTGTGTGTGTGTGTGTGTGTGTGTGTGTGTGTGTGTGTGTGTGTGTGTGTGTGTGTGTGTGTGTGTGTGTGTGTGTGTGTGTGTGTGTGTGTGTGTGTGTGTGTGTGTGTGTGTGTGTGTGTGTGTGTGTGTGTGTGTGTGTGTGTGTGTGTGTTCAGAGTAAAATCATTTCAATTGTAATTGTGCTCAGATGTGAGCACCCTGCTTGTTAAAAATTCTCAGGGAAGCTTGGTACTTCAGTCAGTGGCCAATTAAAAAGATTTAAAATAATAAAATTTGACTACTAAAACCATACAGAATTGATAAGCGTAATTGCTGGATAAAATTCTCTGATCAATGCAAAGAAACAAAGAAAAATGACATTTTCATTTCGTAGATTCTTTGATACTCATTCTTACAACAATCATAAAGAAGGCTTAGTAGGAAACTCTTTATGCTATTTGCCTTCTTGTCAGTTAATATTGTATGTTGTAAGTTTTCCTTAACGAGATACATTTTTGTAGGTAACGCATTTCTTTACTATATAAATATCCAAGAGCAATAAAAATTAGTTTCTTTCTTCTTGAAACGAAAAAACGGTTATAAACATTAGTTTATTTTTATCGTTACTGAATCAATTTGACCATTACATTAATTAGTTTTAAAAAGAAATGTGTGGGATTGTTTTTTTTATTTTTATGAGTAATTATTTCATTTCAATAACTCATTTGAAGTAATATTCTAGAGAAGTTCGGGTTTTATTAACAATTCAATACATTTTTTACTTTTTAGGAAATTATTTAATTGATTGAAAAAAAAGCACTACGTTTTACTTACTTAAAAAATAATGATAAATATATTCCCTCAGTAGCAGAGTTACGAAATATTTCTCATAGCAATCTTGGTAGGAAAATGATAGTTAAACTTAAAAAATACTCTTTTCTTAAACAGAAGAGCAATTGGGCACTAAAAAAACTTTTTAAAAAACCCTTTATGTGGGAAGCTGTATCCCGACATTGGTACATTTAAAGGAGGATCTTGGTCTATTATTTTTAGTGCCTTTGTGTTAAAGTTAACACCACCGGATAATATAAAACGCACACATTTATTAATCTCGAGAACGGCAAAGCCTCAAGTGGTTCATAGCCTCGGAGTAACTGCTCGAATCTGAACCAGTAGGGTTTATTATTTTACAGATTACATTTACATTACAGATTATTATTTACAGAGCCAGTCACTACACATTTAAAAAAATTAGTATTAGGAAATGTGTTCTTAATTATTTTTTTTTAATTTAGATATTAAACCTGACACTGGTTTTACATTTTTAAGTTGATTCGTTGTAAAAAGTAAAATAGTAGTTCCGCTGTGTCACTTTCTTGTAATTATAGTAATTTATCCCCGTAAAAATAAAATAGTAATCATATTACTTACCAGATTAACATGCTTTTAAGTATCTTAAAAGGAGATTCTTTACTCTAAATGTATATGTATGTGAGAGAGAGATAAATAATGCATGATGAACATATTTTTATATAGATAATAATAATAATTATAAATAATAAGTTTCGTTGAATGTAATTATTTAATTATGAGAGATAGAAACTCCAAACTCTTGCACAGTTTTAATATCACGTAATACAAAGTGCATGAAATTACGTACATTTAATATTTTATTAGAAATATAATTAATTTGGCCACTATAAACCTAATATAAAATAATATGTTTTTGTGTGCGTTATTTATGAGATACATTCATTATTTATTACATCAAATAAATCACATTTATCAGAAACAACTTATAGAAACAAAAAATAAAAACAAATTGCAATACAAATACAAAAAATATTATACGTTTCTAATAAACAGCAAATTATGTTTTAAAAAAGGCACTTTTCAAATAACCTCGGACAATTCCCCGAAATGAAACTATAAATATTGGAAGAAATTTAATCTTATTCATTAATTAATGCCAGAAGTTGCAATTAATCATTAAATTCCTCGGCATTGTTTGTAATTTTCTAACTTGAAGACTACATTTCTATTTACTTTTATGAAAAATATCAAAAAATGTTACACTGTATTTCTTCTTAAGGATTAGAAATAAGATACACAGAAAATATGTAACAGTATATATATATATTCAAAAACTAACACAAAATCAATATTGCATGGATATGACGTTTTATTTTATACATTATTTTTAGTTTATGCGTAACATTGTGACACTCAGAAACATATCCAAATCAATCAACAATATTAAGTAAGCTCTTTTTATACATACTCGGCTCAATGATGTTTCGAGTGTGAACTAATATCTGCCAAGCACCATAAAAAAAGAACGTAAAGAAAGGGATGCTAACTTTGATATTATTTCCATCACCAAATCGAGAAAGGATATAAAGTTTACTGAACATAATTTATTCCAAGAAAATGATTTCTGGTGCGGAATTTTATTTACAGAAAAAAATAACTTTGTATTAGATAAATAATTAAGACATTTTATTTCAATTCAAAATTTCTGAGAATATATCGTTCATTCATACTCTCTTTTTTTATCTTCATTATATTTCTATATCGTTATATATTATATATTATCAATAAATGATTCAATTATTTTTAAAGGCTATATTTTCAAAAGTATTACACGTTCACTCATGAAAGATTTATGAAAAGAACTACAAACTCACCAAGTTTTTATTGCTTAATCTACATCTCATTGGCATATCGCAGTTCATGACTTCCGGAACAATGGACTTTCGCATCGCTGGATTGGGTGTACTGATGAGAATGACCTAATTTGGTTCCCCTGGCTTACTTGATCCCCTGATTTAATGCCCGTAACTTCTTCCCTTAGGGGTACATTAAGGGCATTGTTTACATACCCTCACTAACTGAAAGAACGCATCAGTGCACAATGGACAGGATTATGCTACAAAATGTATGGAATGAGCTCAATTTATATCTGGTGTCCTATGTCGCGTCACCAAAGGAGCACATATTGAGCATTTTTAGAGGGTTTGGCGTCAGTTCATTACTCAAACACTCTCGAGTATACTTGTCGAGATTGATGAGCAGGTTGTCCTGGTTGCCCAGATGGGACATTGTGTCTTCCAAAACAGGATAGGGTATTTTCCTCTCAAGCCTAGGGAAAAACAGATGTGAATCAAATCTGAAAACGGCTTTGATGTCGCAACACCTTTTCTTTCTCCTACACCCAGACGATTTTAGTCTCAGCGATTTATAGGAACAACATACCTGTGAACCTTAATCCTTGTTGGGTCACCCTCGCACATGTGGGCCACGAATTATTTGACTGGAGAGGAAAGACAAACTGCCGTGATAAAGAAATGCCCTCAGTGTCAAAGTGACAGGGTGATTTATGGCCCCCAGATGATTACTAGGTACGAAGCTGGTTTCAGACGCGGCAGCTTATTGTCTTCAAGCACCAATGGAGTTGGGACTAAAGTGAGGAGGGCCGTGTGCGGATCCTCGATATTCACCAATCAGAGATAATTGGGGGCCAGGGAATTGGCTCACCTAGGGGGTTTAAATGGTCGGCTCACAGGTTGAGGAGCACCTTCTCGATCTCCTTCAATCTTCTGCATTCGATTCTGCATCAGTTTTTTTCTTCTTCGATGATTGTCGATAGAGGTTGCGGGGGCAGCCGCACCTCAAGGACCAAGGGATTGGATTGGTTATGACTTCTTAAAGACGTAGAGACGTTGTCGGTGAAAGAGCTGCCCGAATGATATTGGATCATTCCTGTGAAAGGAGTGGCGGGCACAGCCCCGCCCTTGAGCCGATCATTTCAAGATCTTTAAACTAAGATCTTTAACTAGAACTGTTCATCACAGGAAGACCGTGAAGAGCGAAAAAATTGTTACTAAATTTATTTTTATATTTTATTAATTTTGAATAAAATGCCTTTTGGGCTAATGCCTGTGTGATCCTCACGCTACCAAGTAAGGAAGTAATTTTTTAGGGATCACAAAATTACAAAGGTGTATATAAACTTTGTGAGTTTGTGGGGTTCCTTTTATATATCTTTCACCTATATACGTGCGATACTTTTGAAAATATAGCCTTTTCAAAAATGACTGAAACATTTATGCTCTATTATTCATAGTTAGAAATTACACTTTTTATATTCAGCAGTTAAAAAAACACTATTAGTGAATTACTAAGCACCAATTATAATTGGACATTTTAAAGTACTACTAAAAGTTTCTTACATCGTATCTTTTCTTAAAACGGTCGATGTAGCTGTTGGGCGCGGAAAGACTTTTTGGCAAGTTTTTTTTATATTGAGAACATTTATAGCCCCGTGCACCACAAAGTATCACACTGTGGCTCACATAGAAGTAAGCGTGAAGCACACATCACAAAGAGAAGAAGTACGACACGAACATCCACGTCTTACCCGGGATTCGAACCCAGACGCTAAGGCACCGTAGACAGCGTCACTAACCACTATACCGGATGGGCAACTTTTCAGCTAGTTGAAGAGCTTTTTCTTTAATCAGAGGCTAATGGCTATTTTCTTATCATGAATGATGTTGAACCATTTCAATAAGTCAGATTCAAGAATAGAAATGACTTTCTTATTTCCCACGAATTTTTACCACATTCTGCAGATGCCTTTTCAATTTCCACTCTCTGTGTAATAATTATAGCCAATGTCGACTTTCAAATTTTGAGACGTTCTGCTAAAGCATTTTGTGGTCCGACGTTATTGCCAAATTCGTATAAAATTATACGCTTTTCACTCAAAGAAAAACGTTTTTGTTCCCGACAATCTATCATGCTTCACAAATTTTCAAAAAGAAAACTTTCTGTAAAACAGAACGCATAATAAACCTCCTTTCTCTGAAAAAAAAAGAGAAAAAAGTAAAAACTCTTAAAATATCCCCAGCGTTGGGGAGTGGGAGGAGAAGAGAAAAAAGTTTCCTGTCCTATTCATAACTCATATGATAGGTTACACTCATCATTCATCTGCATCTGTGAAGTCTAATAATGGGCTGCACCCTTTCCAATCGAAAATTCCTACTCGCAAGAAGTCTTTTTCATTACAAGGCAAAACGGAAGACCATTTGAGAAGAAATCCAATTTTTTTCTAATCCATGCTAATAAAAAAATGTTCAGCCGTTACATAACTCGTTAATTAGGTGTTTGATAGTCTTTAAATAGGAGTTTTGCCTTTCTTTTATTTGAGGGGAAAGAAAAATTCGTTAAATAGGGGTTCGGTAAATTGGGGTCCGACTGTAATGAAAATGTGCTTAAAAAGGCAATGCTTATGAACTTTAAAAATTAGATCAAAATATTAAATGAAGAATAAATAGAAAATAAGAAGAATAAATAAGAAAAAATTAAACTTACCAATCTTCTTATACTCATAAACATCCCTTTCTCGAAAACTGCTTATCGAAAGGAGTCAACTAATAAAATAAAAAGCGCTTACTTGCAGGATTACTGGGTACAGTATAGACAAGTTTTAATTAGACCTTCCTTATAAATAGAGGAACAAACAATTTTTGAACTGAAGATGTCCTTTTCCATTAATTCCTTTGGAATGGTCAAAGAATCTGACTCAGCAATTATGTCCATCTCTTTCTGTAGTCTTGAGTGTCCAATTAGATTGCCTATTTTGGAAGCTTTCTTTCTTTATTTTCCACCCTTCCTCTAATTGGATATTCTGGGTAACAATAAGATTTCCGGATATAAAGGGTGTTAATCAAAACATGTTCTTTGTAATATAATAAATACAAACGTAATAATTATAATAGTCACACAAATAAACATAAAATTTCAGAAGGTATTTCACTGTTTTCGAATACATTTATTTTCTTAAGAAAGAATTGAAAAAAATTAAAAAATTGTAAAAAAAATGACGATATAAAAGATTGAAAATTTCAGTATACGTACTTTCCTAGTAATTTTTAGGCATAAAGACTTATGCGTTCCTTTAAAAAATATCAAAGTAGACAGTAATGCTAAAACTTTATAAATCTTTTATTTTATTGATGCGAAAATATTGAAGATATCAATTCAAACTGCATTTTTTAATTTTTAGGTATATTCACCGAATAACGCGAATCCTCTTTTTTACGAGGTAACCTGAAACTCTTACGTATACAATGCTTTTATGTTTTGAAGTCATTTATTCGATGTATCATCCCAGGCTTTTGAAAAAGGAGTATACTTTTGGACAGTGACGTCTTAAAATTTCTTGGGCCTCTGGGGCTGCATTCAAAAGTAGGCCCTGGGCCACTACATAAATGTGGACCCCACTTTTGACCCTTAAAATTAGAAAGAACCTAGCACATGTGGTCATATACTTGTACGAACAATTACCTGAAACAAAAAAAATATGCATGATTTACAATAGCTTAAACTGGCTCGATCGACCGCCGTCTCTTGACTTAATGAGTAGTGATGGTGTATGGTTGAAGGCCTATACCTGTACGTGGACAACGGTCACCACATGTAGCCGGTTTACATATCGTCCAAAATTCCCTATTTTTCGGAAAATACAACAGGAAATAACATTTGACCGTTGAAATTATTCGAATTATGATCTTATTAAGGCAGTGCTTCTCAAACTTTTAATACTTGCGAGCCAATATATATATATATATATTCAATCACAATTTTCATCACGTCCCCTCCATACAATAACAATGTATTGAATTCCATAATACTATACTTTTACGCTAAGGTTAGAATATACAACTTTAACCTCTCCGCCGCTGGCGTATATAAACGTCTTTCTCAGTCAGTGCGTAAATTGCCCAGGGAGTATATATACCTGGAATGTAATAAATGGACCCTGACAGTGATTGCGAAGAATTCACTCTTATTTCAGGAATTTCCTTTTTTATTCCTCCCCCCTCCCCCGCATAAACGGTGGGATTGGGAAGCGAATCGCAAACCATTTAATCGGTATTTAAGATCTTAATTATAAACTATACAAATTATCAAGAAAAGTGTTGATTTTTGTATATATTTCATACATAATAAGCTCACGGGGTCACTTGTAATTATTTAAACTTGTGCTTAACTTAGTATAGTTCAATTAATTATAAAATACATTGAGCAGTACTGATACATTTGTAAGTGTATTATATCAGTGTAAACGTGTATTTTATTTTTCTTTATGTCGGAATGTATTCTGTTTGCTTATGTTCAGTAAATTAATAATTTTTCAAAATAAGCTTTTATTTTCGACTTTTTAATAGGCTCGCGCCCCTCCCCCTCTTAGGGTTATCATCCCCCCTAGGAGGTGCGCTCCACAGTTTGAGAAACACTGCATTAAGGCTAAATCGAAGATCAGATGAGGTTCTCAATGAGGTCCAGTTGATCCATGCTTTAAAACGTCCTTGCTTCTAGACCACAATCTAAGTGTGTGACGGGCTCACGCGTCTTTTCTTTAACATGTCCTTTGGATTCTTTGGGCCAGAATTAATGGCAACTCTTTTACAACCAAATCCAAGAAATGAAGTGTGAATGAAAGATGCAAATGAACAAGCTTTTAAGTATCGGAACTTAGAGTAAACGGAATGGCAATGTATGGCAATTTGTGATAGTAGATGGAAATTGGCAGGTAGTTGATGTCTAATAGAGGAATCGTGGTTCAAGTATGAATGAGCTTTACGTGACTGTGATTAGAAGTTATAAGTGATCGAATATATTTAATTCAAGTTGCACACCAGTGCATACAAGTACAGAGTGATTCTCCAAGCTGTAATAAGGTAGGATTGGCTATTTAATATTAGAATCAGTGATTAGGCGGTTCAATTATTGATAGTGGTCTGAATTAGATTAAGTCTTATTAAGTAAATATATATATATATATATATATATATATATTGTGTGTTGCGTATTTTGCCATCGTAGATTCTCTCATATTAATTATTATAATTGAATTTGTTAAAGGTTTAAGTAGAATATTTTAATAAAGTCATATTAAGATAATGATTCCTTCTAGTTCTTTCGTTAATCCTACACCTCTGACTCAGGCTGATACCTCGAGAGATGTTCTCCCACGGGAAGAAAGGTGATCAGGAATGTCATTTCTTTAAAAAATGGTATTTCGACATATGTAGAAGAATAATTTTTTTTTATGTTCATCTCTTTTTTTTAAAGCCACAATTTTTATATCCGGCGAATTTTGCACACTCGTAAATTTCGATCTTATTTTTTTATGTATTAAAAGGGTGCATTATTCACCGGATTTTACGGTATAACTGATAAATAAAACACCCTACTCAACATACTGTAACTTAGTGACACCAAACTTACTAAATTTTCTGTGTAACAAGATAAATCACACAACTTTATCAAAATTTTACTTTTCATTTACAATTTTTAATCATAAATTGGCAGAGTATAAGAATAAATAAGAAGATTCACACACACATTTAACTATCAGATACTGTCTGACAGCTCGATCTTAGCTTCTTTGTCCGATAGCTCTTCCCTAACGTCTGAAGGTAGTCGACTACGTTCGGAACCGTGATTTTGCAAAAGCGCATAAATGGATAATTTCCATGATATTTAGTGTCACTTAGATTATAATACATGTATAAAATTGTTTTAAGGACATTTTTACAAAAAAAATTATTTAAATACACTATTTTGGCAAAAAATTAACTTAGAATAATCTTTTTTAAAAACGTTCACCTTTTGTGAAAAATGCTTCTATTATAATAATATTTTGCCTGTATATAGCTCAGACCTCTCTGCAGAGGCTCAACTAGAATTTTTGAAATATACAACTTAGAAGTTGGTTTATCCATATTTTACGACAACAGAGGGGAGCAATTTTAAGGAAAAAAACGCTAATAGTTATTTGAATTGGTGGTAACTCTGAAAATAACTTGAATTTTTCAAAAATTCTAGTTGAGCCTCTGTAGAGAGATCTGAGCTATATAGAGGCAAAATATTATTATAATAGAAGCATTTTTCACAAAAGGAGAACATTTGGAAAAAAGATTATTCTAAGTTAATTTTTTGCCAAAATAGTGTATTTAAATCATTTCTTTTGTCAAAATGTCCTTAGAACAATTTTATACATGTATTCTAATCTAAGTGACACTAAATATCATGAAAATTATCCATTAATGCGCTTTTTTAAAATCACAGTTCCAAACGTAGTCGGATACCGTAATCCAGATCTCGTAATATCTAAGATTCGCCCCAAACAGTAAAGCAGAGTTCAATTCCTCGTAGGTCTTTAGCTGGCCAAGTTGATCGGGCCAATCTCGCTCCTTTAACTGCTTTCGCTGATCTCCCGGTCACTTTCTCATCTTTCTCTTTATACTTTTTGGTCGGGCTTCTCTCAAACCCTCTTCAATTTCTGATTGGAAGAAACGTATCGGCACACGGCATCCTAACCACCATTGGTTCTTTCAGAGCAAAGTACCGTTTGGGCACGACCATTTCACCGCCCCATGTCGATATCATTTGAATGGGCCATAAATTGAGATGTCATTCCCACCCATAGAATACAATTCTTGACATTTCCTTATCCCATCCACAGATATGTAGCACGGCCAGGTGTTAGAGAGAACAAAAGAATGGACAACCGTTGAAACAGGTGTGTCTTATCTATAGCCCGCTTTGAAAAAAAGGCCATACGGCGTGAGAAAAGAAATGACTCTTCACCTAGAGCAGTGATTCCCAAAGTGGTCTATATAGACTCCCAGGAATCTATCACGACCTACAATGGGTTCACGTCAGCAAAAAAATAATTTGGGGTCAATGAGGTGTAAGTGGGGGGTCTATGTAATATTGGCTCTGATTATACTAGATCGTGACTTTAATTTTAAAAGAAAATTTTAAAAAGTGGAAACCAAATTTTACTTTTTTAGAAGATTTATTTACTAAATTTAATGAGGTTAATTTGCCTGTACAAGGTGAAAGCATAATTTTTTTTAAAATAGCAACCATTTCAGCGTTTCTTTCCAGAGTTAAACTAAAGAAGTATAATACTGGAGGTCCCGGAATTTTCTCAAATTAACCCAGATAATGTGTCAGCACGTTTTAACCTACGTTCAACATTTAACTGCCTTTTATTCAGATTTTGAAACCGGGTTTGAGAACGCTTTGACAATGGTAATACAAAAGTAGGCAATTATTTTATATGGTCATATCGGAAAAAAATGTCACATGACAACAGGAACTGATCGTGATGTGCACCAATGAAGATTTTAAAGTTTAGAAATGGATGCCCGCAGTTTTGGCATTAAAAAAGCAAACCTGCTATTTTTCCCGGTTTATGGAATATAGTGAGGAAGTTTTTAATTTTTTTCCTTGTAAGAAGGAGTTTCAGCGCAGTTGCCAATCTCCAAAACAAAAAAAAGAAACTGGTCACTACTAACAGAGGAGATTTAAGGTTAAACCTGACAAGATTGATACTAAATGTTGAAAATTTGTTATTGTAGCGCCAGATTCATCCCTCCCATTAAAACCAATTGGGTGTTGTTTGGTTATTTTATATTTAACAGTTATTTTATTTATCAATTAACTTTTAATTTGACTACTTAACATATGTTTCTTAAACTTTAAACTCTATACTTCATTAGTTATAAATTTAATCCTTTTGTAGTAGTAGTAGTACTAGCTGTCAAAAAGACTTTTAAGTTGCTAAATTTGCAAAAATTCAATATTATTTAAACAGGGGTCTACCCCATACAGAAAAACCTGGTAAAGCAGCGTTTCTCAAACTGTGGGGTGCGCCCCCCTGGGGGGCGTGATAACTCTACGAAGGGGGCGCGGGCATATTGAAAAGTCTATAACAAAAGATTATTTTTTAAAAAAATTATTAAGTATACTGGAAGTAAAAAAACAAAATACATTCTGACATAATAAAAAATAAAGCATACAATTACATTGATATAACACACTTATAAATGTATCAGTACTCTGTACAATGTATTTTATAACTAGTTTTACAATACTAAGCTAAGAACAAGTTTTATAATTACCAGAGACTCCATGGGCTTGTCATTGATAAAAAATTACATACAAAAATTAACTCATATCTTGATAATTTGTTCGGTTTATAGTTAACTTCTTAACTGCATATTAAAAATTACTCGATTTGCTCCCCAATGTTACCTTCTTCCACGAAGGTGCGCGTATGGGATGTATCGGGGAGGGATGGTGAGTCAGTGAGTGAATATTAACATCGCAGTGTTCAGCTACACGACGGCTTTTGGCGACGGACCACGCAATTTTTAACCATAATCAAGTGACGTGGATGACACCTGAGCTGGCACCCCCTCTCCTAACTACTAGTATTGTACCAACAGGAGGACGTTTGAGCTCTGGACACATTTAACGTGCATCGCTGCCCTACATGGCGGGTCTTTAGCGGTACTGGGCTCGAACTCCCAACATGCCTGCCATGATCCGATACCCTTACCCCTGGGCTACCGCAGCACCATATTGAGGGGGGAGGGGAAGAAGGAATATATAAATAAGCAAATCCTCTGAAATAAGTAAATCCTTCGTAAACACTGTCAATGTCCTTTTATTGCATTCCATAGCCTTCGGAATAATTTTATGGATAGCAGTGCTCAGAGAAGATCGTACGTCGGAAAGATGTATATATACGTCATGGGCAATTAACATCTTGGCTGAGCGAGACATTTATATACGCTGGTGGCCCTTTAGAAACTAAAGTCGTATTATAGCGTAAGTCAAAGTATAGTGTTATTGAATTCAATACATTGTTATTGCCTTGAGGGGGGGCGCGATGAAAATTTTGATTGAATATTGGAACACAGATATTGAAAGTTTGAGAAGCACTGTGATGAGGGGTCTATGAAACAAAAAAGTTTGGGAACCTCTGACATAGAGCATGAAAGAGGAAAAGAAAGTTAGCCAACAGCTGATTGAGAAATGACGTTACAATACATTTTAATAAAGCTTTTTTCTCCGAGCAAATTTTTGAGTGTTTATATTCACATTGAAATTAAAAATGGGTTCCTTTTATTGTAAAAAAAGGCTAAGAAAAACTAAATTCTTTCATACCATTAAAGAAGAAATCTATTTAATTCATTCGGAAATCTTTGAGCTAGCAAATCAAAGAGAAATGGTATTCAAAGGCAAATAATTTCAAAAGTAACATTACTTGTCCTTGTAATACATGATGTCAAAGATGAAAGAGGTCCGGTAGGAATACAAAAGTACAGATACTTACAGAAAAGAAAATTAGTAATATATTGTGATTTTAATTAAAAGTAGTAAATTCAAACATACTGAACAACATACTAAACATTCAATAGTTTACAGGAGGAGGTGAAAGTGTTCACTATGAAATTCAATACACATATTAGCCCTTTTCAACATGTTTTCGAAAACTTTTGCTAGTTAATGCGTGTTATTTCTGCAATTTTATTGTGGATGTTTGTTTTCAAATTGTATGCGGGTTGTTATTGTACAATTTACCCTTTTAGTTACCAAAGAAATAAAAATTACAGGCAGCCAGTTTAGGCGATCTGGGATGCCATAAACTTGTAGAAACTATCTTTTTTTCCTAAAATTTCATGGAAGTATGACTTTGAAAATCGTGAAGTATGTGCGCCGTGGCACCATCTTGTTCGATTAGCTATAGTTTGAGGATTCGAATCATTAAACTCTCATCTAATTAAATTAAACATTAAAAAAAAGATTATTTTTAGCTTAAAATGTTCAATTGTTGAAATCTTCATATATATTGTTTTATACACTGGTGTGCAAAAATTAAGGACGAGACGGTTTTTTCAATATAACTTTGTACAAAAGCTTTCCAAATCAACACATTTAATACCGTAAGATCCCCAATACGTAAGGACATGTGTAATGTAAGCAACACTTACTAAAAGAGAAATCAGAGGGATAAAAAGAAGCTTTATTGAAACAATAGCATGGAGCGCAATGCGACTGAAGGCCGAAACATCCCTGTGATGGGTGTCCTGCAAGAAACATCCGGTCTTTAGTAGGGGATATGATCTCCCCTGACTGCTAGGCAGCTTTCACAGCGTCTGCCCATGCTGAGAATGAAGGTGTTAATGAGTTGTTGAGGCATTGCTGCCCATTCGTCTTGCAGCGCCAATCGAAGCTTCCGAATCGTTACTGGTGGTAAGGTACGAGCTGCCAAGCGTCTGCCTAGAAAATCCCATACATGCTCGATGGGATTGAGATCCGGAGATCGTGCCGGCCAATCCATACGTTCAATATCCTCACTCTCTGAGAGCTGTTCGGCAGCTACTGTGCGATGCCATGGTGCATTGTCATGCATGATAAGGAACTGCAAACCCATAGCGCCTCTAAAAAGACGCACATATGGAAGAAGAATCTTGTTGTCTTGGTCCCGTTGACTGAACCTGAGTTGAAGATGTGAAGGTCTGTACGACTACCAAGCATGATGCCTCCCCAAACGAGAACACAGTGACCTCCATACCTGTCCCTTTCAATGATGTTCGAGGGATGATTGCGGCTTCCCCGCTCTCTCCAGATGAGTATGCGAGGAGAATCGCTACTCAAACTGAATCTTCTCTCATCTGTAAAGAGTACTCGTCCCCATTCATTGTCTCTCCAATTCCGGTGTTCCTGGCACCACAGAGAACGCCTTCTTCGATGGGCAGGCGTTAAAGGTACACACCGTACAAGGCGTCGTGCAAACAGACCATCACCGTACAGTCTTCTGGCCACGGTAAAGCGCGATATCGGTCGTCCAGTCGCCTGTGTCGTGTGTCTAGCTATTTCTCCCGCTGTCTGCCTCCTGTTTCTTCTGGCCTGTAAGACAATGTGCCGGTCATCTGCGGGTGTGGTTCTTCGTGGATGACCACTACTGAATCCCCGGATAGCTGTTCCTGTAGTTTGAAATTGTCTCCAAAGTCGTGAAACGATGCTGTGAGCAATTTCGAACTCTGAAGCCACACTTGTCACACTGCGGCCTTCGTCCAACTTCCCAATGATTCGACCTCGGGTAAAAGCATCCAGATGTCGTCTAACAGATTGATTATTCACCATTTCTCGCTGAGGCAGCAACTCGGTGTGATTTTAACTTCTATACGGCGTGCAATCTCTTTGCCAGAAATACTGATCTTACACCGACAACATGCTTTATACTACTCAGACACTCCCCCATTACGTCTACCTGCATATCTGCGCATGTGCTACCGTACATCCCCTTACTTAATCTCCTGATTGGTCTTTCTGTCCACTCTGCCTCTTCGTTCAGCTGATATGCTAATTTTTCGACTTCGTCCTTAATTTTTGCACACCAGTGTATATCGGGTTTCGTGAACTTTATGATAAAGAACAAAACAGTTCTTCAAGAGCGATGCAATTTATTGCCGAAAATAATCCTTAAAATACAGGATATAGCAATAAGATTCACATAAGTTCCACAAAGTCTTCACACTTTCTACAGAGCTCAGACATAGCTAACAGTGTCTAAAAATACAGGCACTTAAAGTTTATCTGAAAGGTCGCGGGAAGGTGAACTCTTCAGTTTCAGCAAGTGAAACTGACTCAGTTTCAGCAGTAATCTCATGACCTATGACATAAGCCTATTATCTTTCAGGGCCTTCTCGAGAAATAGGCTTATGTCATAGGTCATGAGTTTATAGACTTTTCCAGCAATTCCGAGAAGCATTTATATAGTCACCAATATGATCACTAAGATGACAAAAATGGTCACTATATCGCCAAATTTTGTCCCCAAAGTTTATGTCTTGGTTGTATCAGCTATGTATATTTCACCAAGTTCCCACTGAAACGCCATATTATAATGTAAGGGAAGGCGTTACTTGTGTGTGTGTGTGCAAATATTATAATTTTTATCATAAAATAAATGTAACAGAAAGGAATATTAACTTATTAAACATGCAGATTTAAATTTTTTACATTATTTTAAGATAAAATTAAGCATTAATATGGGAAAATGACTACAGCCTAAGGAGGATAAATGCTTTATTTAACAAGATGGAATATCTAAATTATACTAAACAGCAAAGGAGAACGTCTTTCTCTTACGTCTAAAGCTTAACGTCCGTCTGCATATTTTCCCGTGTGTCCTTTAGTCGGACATTCCTGACGGGGTGTGACGTCAGTGTGGACTGCTCCACCCTAAGTACAGGGGGAGGGGTTGTCCATTCCATATCCAACCCTACATTAATTATACAAAATACGTAAAAATATATTTCTAAACCAAATTCGAAGAGACAGAATCCTTTAAGGATAAATAATTTTATCAAATATTCTCTAAGATAATCAAATAAAATGAAAATAAATTATAAAAAGATTTAGTTTTGTTAAAATTTTAATTCAATAAATAGTTATTTAAAAAATTAATCAATTTGAAATGAGTTTTCTGTTTTCGCTATAATATTCATATACTTTATGACTATATTTTTCTCTGATTAACAGGACGGTGACTTTGTTTACTGCAATAGCTTTCCTCTCTATTCGATTCGAGATAAGTCTTTTTTCGAGGCACTGATAGGAATTCTCCACAGCCTAGATACAAGAATACTCTGGGATAAGGTACCGGGTAACATTTTATTACTCAGAACATTCGTACTCTGGATAATAAAAAGAGAAGAAGAAAGAAATTTAATCCTGAAACTCTCTTATATATAATCAAAGAACTCCTTAAAACTTCTTTTGGTAGTTGTACAAATCATCCGGAATCACAAAAGAAATCACGTAGTTCGGTAATAGTTATAATCAAATAAAAAAGCGATTAAAAAATCAATACTATTAGGCAAAACCATTTTTAAACATTTGGTATTAATACAATACAATTTTTACTAAATATGAAAGATGAAATTTCATGTCAACACTAAGAAACTGTTTACTGTGTCAACGCTGTTTTAAAAAAAAATTCTGCAATTTTTAACTTTTAATTTAGAGTTATATTTCATAAGCACTAAGAGTGCTTTTTATTGTAATGTTTCTTAAAACAAAACGCATTCATTAGGACTTCGCATTTTACACATTCGAATTACCATAATGTTTTTATTGCTTAATTGCACATAAACCAATTTTATTTGGATAGTGGAAGTCATTTGACTCGAATTCTAAAAGGCTGCCATAACTTTTCTCGTACTTACATCAGAGTTTAGTAGTCTGCATTACGTATTTCCTCTTTTCGCTTTACTAAGCCATTGTTTGTAGTTGCTCCCTCATAAAACTAAAACAAATGACACTGAAAGAATTACGAAGATAAAAGCATAACAATAATGTTCCACTGAAATTGGTTTTTTAGAATTCAAGCTCATTTCATATCGAAAGCTTGAAAGCATTTACCAATCGAACGATTTAGCTGTTTTATATGTTAATGCCTGAAATATGATCATAGTAATAAATTAGCTAAAAAACGTAAAAAGCATCTTAATTTTTTATTTGTTATTTCTTATGCTGTTTTTAAAAAAAATGCGTCTTAAACTGAATGAACCCAATTTCTCACTGGTCATGGTAATTTCAAAAGCTACTTGAACAAATTTAATTTAGTTCCTTCATCTTCCTGTGACTGTAATATTGGTGGCGAGAAAAATGTAAAACATGTAATCCTTCTGTGTTCCAAGTATGTTAGAGAGAGAAAGATCATAAGACTGGCATTCAAGAGACTTAACATTAATTGGCCACCGAATTTTCACCAACTTCTTTCCATTCGAAGTACTTTCAAAAATTTCTGTGAATTTGTTGTAACTGTTTGTAATTCTTCTTAACCTCAATTTTTAAATTTTTTTGTTTCCCTTGAATGTGAGTTTAATACTTACTTCTGTAAGCCTTGTGTGATACGTTGTGGTGCACAGGGATTTTATAATTGTTTTCAATAAAAAAAAACTGAATAAAATATGATATTTTTTTAAAAAGTCTTTTCGAAGAAAAAAATTTTTTAAATGATAAAATGAGAAAGAGAGATTATGATACTATATTTAATCATATAATTTCTATCAAAAAACATAGCAATACTATGGGGAAAAAAATGCCTATGGAAAACCTTAGAATGATATAAATAATTTATTAAAAAAAATGAAGAATGAAATTTTTAAAAATGTATTAAGCAACCAAGGAGAATGTTTTTCTCCTACATCTAGTGCTTAGCATCTGTCTAAGGGATTTCCCATGTAGTCCTTTAGTCAGGCACTATTAGCGGGATGTAACATTGCACATATCCAACCCTACAATAAAATATAAGCAAAAATCCCAAATTAATCTATACGTTTAGCGTTATATTTTTGTGTCCTGAATCATTTCACAAACATTGCGCTTTAATATTTAGAGCAAGGAATAGTATTGCAAACTTAACAACTGCACGCAAGAAGATTTTTTTCTTTTATTAAGGTATCCGACTACGTTTGGAAACATGATTTTGCAAAAGCGTATAAATGTATAATATTTATGATACTTAGTGTCACTTAGATTAGAAAATGCATATAAAATCGTTTTAAGAATATTAGTACAATAAAAAATTATTCAAGTACAATATTTTGACAAAAAAATGAACATAGAATGCCCAATTTTCAAAATATTCTTCTTTCATGAAAAATGCTTCTATTATAATAATATTTTGCCTGTACATATCTCAGACCTCTGTACAGAGGCTCAACTAGAATTTTTGAAATATATAACTTAGAAGTGGGTTTATCCATATTTACGACAACAGAGGGGAGCAATTGTAAGAAAAAAAACACCGATAAATGTTTCAATTTCTTACTCTGAAAATAATATGAATTTTTCAAAAATCCTAGTTCAGACTCTCTGGCCTTTACTTTCTATAAGCGAAATATAATTATTTTAGAAGCATTTTTTATAAAAGGAGAACATTTGGAAAAAAGATTATTCTAAGTTAACTTTTTGCCAAAATATTGTATTATAAATTTTTTTTTGTCAAAATGTCCTTAAAACAATTTACGCATGTATTCTAATCAAAGTGTCACTAAATATCATGAAAATTATCCATTTATGCACTTTTTTAAAATCATGGTTCCGAACGTAGTTGGATACCTTAAGTTGTATATAAATCTTATTCACTTAATAGGGTGAAAATCAAACAAAATATGGTAAAATTTTTGAAATAAAAAGCCGTATATGTGTGTGTGAGTTCTGATTTCATTTATTTTGTAAAAAGTTAAAGTTATAAAATCCGATAGCGTTTCTTTGATTTATTTCTAAAATTAACTGGAATCAAACCAGACTTTAGACAACAGTACGAAATAAATAGTTATTTTATATTTAATAATTTATTTACAAAGTCATCAATCAGCTTGGGAGGTATAAAGATGTCTTAGAAAGAGTATTACTACACTGCGCTGGCCACCGTAAATGCAACACCCTGAAGGAAGCATGCAAATAACATGAAATTTACAACATGCATTAGCGGAGGTGAGATATGCAAATGATTAGAATTTCAGCGCAGACACACATTACGCGCGCCTGTGGCGCCACCTCAAAGCGCTATTTAAGGCTTGGAGATTTCGACGATTTCAAGTTCGATAATTGTGTTTGTCTTGTGATTTTTTCAAAAAACGATCAGTTATGTCTCGTAGAAAACAGCGATCAGCTTTTGATCAAGTATCCGAGTTCGACAGAGGAAGGATAGTGGTCTACCGAGATTGTGGATTATCTTTCAGGGAAATCGGTAGTCGTGTTGGACGAAACCAAACAATTGTAATGCGGATATGTGACCGTTGGATGCAGGAGGGTACGACGGACCGACGTGGTCGATATTATCCACTTCAGTGCACCACTTCACGTGAGGATAGGCAAATTGTGCGCATGGCAGTGACGGATCGCTCAGTCACATCACGAACCGTAGCACAGCACATTGAGTCTGTAACGCATCATTCAGTGTCTGCGGGTACCATTCGACGCCATTTACAGCAGAGTGGTCTATCCGCAAGACGTTCATTGCTTGGTCTACCCATGACGCAGAACCACAGATGTCTCCACCACCAATGGTGTGATGAAAGAAGAATGTGGGCGGCAGAATAGAATGAAGTAGTCTTTACTGGCGAGTCACGCTTCTGTCTGAAACACCACGATGGTCGGATTTGAGCATGGAGACACCGTGGAGAGAGGATGCTGAACAGATGCGTTATGCACCGCAACACTGGTCCTGCACCGGGTATTATGGTATGGGGTGGTATTGGATGTCACTCTCACACTCTTCTAGTTCGCATTGCTGGTACTTTAATTAGCCACCGCTGCATCTTCGAGGTATTGGAGCCATTTGTCCTTCCTTACCTTTAGGGATTGGCCACAGCCATATTTCAACAGGATAATGCGCGACCACACGTGACACACATTGTCCAAAAGTTCTTCGTCAATCACCGGATTGAATTGCTTCACTGGCTGGCTTGCTCTCCGAATCTTTCACCGATAGAAAACATGTGGTACATGGTTGCTCAACGATTGACCCAGATTACACCCCCAGCTGCCACACCAGATCAATTTTGGCAACGTGTGGAAGCTGCTTGGTTTGCTGTACCTCAAGAACACATCCAAAGTCTCTTTGAATCAATGCTGAGGCGTGTGGCAGCGATGATCTCCAACAATGGCGGCTACTCTGGCTACTGATTCTGGCAAGAACCACACTTCACAGTAGTCTTTAAATTTAATCATTTGATATTTGGTCAACATGTTATCAACAAAATAAATTTTGATGTGCTATCTCTTGTCTTTCTTGGTGTTGCATTTACGGTGGCCAGCAGTGTAATTTAAAATACTCTCATTAAAAAAATATGTTACATTTTTTTTAAAAAAATTATTCTTTTTCGATTATCTGGTTACTCTTTGATAATTTTTAAAATCCTTCAATACTCCTACTGAAAAATAATTATCCTTAAAAATTGAAAAAACGATTGATATATTAGTTTGGGCAGCAAGACAGAATACATATAATGATGAGAACAAATTAAATATGAAAAATTATTTAAATCGCGGTGAATACCCACATTAGCAAGAATAATTTCTGTTGACTATAGCAGATTTCTAAAGATGTATAAATAGTTAAGAATCACAAAAATCCTAAAATTAAGAAAATGTTAATTATAATGACGTTTGAGCTCTTCGAAAAAATGATGTTCAGAGAAGCAAAACTGTCAAAATTGGAGAATTTTCGTTTTAAATGTTACTTCGAAATGCAAAAAAGGCTTATTAGTCTGAAATTGAAAACTATTCTTTAGATATTCTTTCTTTGAGTGGAAAAATACTACATTATGAAGTTCCGTTGCGTTGTAAATAGTTCCGTTTACTTATGGTAACATAAAGAATGCGATGAATAACGAAGAATATCTGCCAATGTACACAATGAGAATTTCCATTTTATTTCTAAATTATTTGGATAAAATATTTGTCAGATTTTTAGAATATTCAAGGTAATTGGTAATTTTTGTTTCTTTTTGAGAAGAAAAGGAGTATTCAAATTATTACTGATTTTAGTCATTTTAGTTAGTTTTATGAATTAATCCAATATAAAAAGGATTGGTATATGTTCAGCGTTTCAAAACGCGCTTACAGCAAAAATACAAACACAATATTAAATATTTATGTATAAAATACTTAGAATATATATATATTAAATATTTATTAAATATAAAAATAATATTTAATATATAATTTTTAATTTGATTATTTTAAAAGAAACTTTTCTTCAAGAAACTTCTCTTAAAAATGAACATTGAAAGCATTATTTATTAAAACCATTTTGATGCAATTTATCTTACGATTTCTACTTTTAAATAGTATCCTAAATTGCTGATTTTTTTTCATTCTTTGAATGTATTTTTGATCATTAACTCAGAAAGGATGGAATAGGAGTTGAAAATTGAAGCATTTCTTTTTCATTTATTTGCAAATTGCGTTGTCAAATTCATACTCACTGTAATGAATCTATAGTTTATATATTAAAAACGTAATCTATTCTATAATTACAAACAGCTATTATCCACGAATTAACTGTTTTCAACATCACATCTACCCATCATCTATTTAATGAAAGAATATTTGGTACTTTTCCATTTCGGCGGCGCAGGCAATAAAGTCGCCAAAAATTATACAACCGAAGCCAAATAGAATATTTCCGATGGTAACCTTTTTTCCATCACATTTTCCAAACATGACACGATATTTTCTTATCCAAAACATCTTATACGTATTGCAATAAAAATGGATGAAAAACCAATGAGAACTAACATTTATTAGCATTTTTTCATACGTATGTTGTGTGTTGTCGCCAATAAAACATGCTTGGCGAGATTTGAACCGGCGAAACAGAAAAGTATCAAATGTTTTATCGATATATCTTTTATATCTTACTTTTGTTATAATGTACTTTTTTTGGTACTTTTGTATTATCGCAACAATTGCCAACTTTGAAGATAACTCGCCAAGTTTGCCCCCCAATTTCACGTGTCTCGTATGCGCTGAATTGGTAATCATGTGCTTCGTTTCATACAATATCACCAATAGATTGCGATAATACGTAGGTACCCTTTTATTTTCCTTATATGACAAATCCACTGAGTATCATAAATGGCTTATTCGAAAAAAAAGTATCGTAAATGGTTTACAAATCAAAAAGTAGGCAAAATAAGTGTTTAGAAACACAAAAGCTTAAAAGATGTTGAAATTGCTTAAAAATTAAAGCTTAATATGAATAACCGCTGTCTTACCGTGGGTCATTATTCCTTTGTAATAGTTTGTTCACCTTATGTATACGTTCTACGTTAAAATATTTAGTACTAACGCACTATATCATCGACAAATTTCGTCAAATCAAAAGAAGTCGCCAAATAACGTAGTATGTAGTCAGCAGAGGAAAACCTTTATCGTGAATGTTAACACAATAAAAATCACGTTGACAGAATTGGGTGACGTCTTTTCATTTGGCGAATTTGGTCAATGATATAGTACTATATGATATAGTACGGTATGTACCAAATATTTTTTTAAAAATATATTTCACTAAAATATGAGACGTCCTCTTAATCTAACAACATGAAATAGAGCCCCGAAGATATCGTTAAATCGAATTTACCGTAAATGTATATATTAAGCACCCTTTCATAAGATAAACATAAAAATTTGTGTGTTTCAGGTGCTCACCTATCTTAGCTTTTTAGTGGTATGCTATTACTAAAATGATCTAAAACGTTTAATATTTATTCTGTGTTTATTACATTATTCTGCGATGTTCTGGTTTTTTTTCTAAAGAAAATTTTTACACAGAATTTTTACAGTGAATTACAAAACTGTGTGTATTACATTTTCTTGTGCACTAATTTAATATCGATATGCTACGGATTTTCCACCAAAAAGTTGCAAATTTCGCCAATTTAGAGCGACGACATCCCAATGATAGATAATATTAGATTGCTCCCCGAATATTTATTTGGCTTGATTTAGAAATTACACCAAAGGCTATTAGGGCATCGATACCAAATTAGTTTATTTACTTATTCCATGGTCCATGTTGTTCAAATCCAAACACATTCCAATACTTTCTTCCGTCATTTTATTAACAAACCAAATTACATAGCACATAAAACATCTACTAGAACAATACAAAATCAATTGATAGCATTATATACAGCAATAGATTGAACAAAAATAATCAGAACAAAAATTTCCGTTGCCACAACCCTAAACAGAATAATTCACAACTTCTCTTTTAATTTCTTCATCGGATAGGAAAGACACGCTTAAAATTATTCCCTTTTGTAGAGAATACCAAAATTCTGAGACACAAGTTGCTAACTGAGTAAATATATAATCTTGAATATATTCAAGAGAGTTATGTATATATATTTCCCATAATAATAACATTCATAACAATATTTCAACAGAGGCGAAAGTTTGTGAACTTAACTTAATTCAAACGCAAGTTTTAAAAAAAAGAAAACTGTGACGGGCAGCAACATTCCCTCAACCGATGGCCGGATAAGCAACAAGGTGGTTTAAATGCCATACTGTGTGTGCATGTTCTCTTATTTTGTTCATTAATTTCTAAAAGGTATATGAACATGGGTAAAAGGTTTTACGTCTTTTTTTAACTATTACAGTCTAGGTAAAGTCTTTTCCTCCTTTTGGCTTAGCTGCATTTGATTTGTTTCAACAAAGAAAGAAGCAAGGCATTGTTGTTCCTTCCTTTATCCACATTCTGAACACGATTACGTATAATGCCGCTAACCATTGTTCTTTCGTCTAAACACTTTATTTTATTTATTTACTTTGTTTTATTTTCACTTTCGTTATTTCGTTGTCCAGTGTATAAATAGTGTTTCTGAGTTCGGAACTCATTAATCAATAACTTCCTTGTAGCCATATGTTTATTTCTTTGATAATATTTAGCAATAAAATATCTTTTACACATTTCCATAGTAATAAAAATTGTACATATGTAACACGTAAAATGTTGCACTTCATGCAAGCCTAATTCTTTTAAAAAAAGAAACTACTATATATCTAATAAGATTTTATTATTAGTGCGCAAATGGAGCGTGTTTTAAAGGGTTTATATTCTTGAATTGCATGTATAGTTATTTTGTTAACATATTTTATTTCATGGTATTTATTTCTATTCAATTTAGTACATGTCTTCCTTGTTATGCTTATACTTATAAAAGTAATTTCTTTTGTGAATGTTATATCATTTCAAAATTTTGGAAGATTGTCGCGCTCAACTACATAGAGGAAAAACATGTTAATAATAATGAAAATTTATTACTGTAAAAGTAATTTTCCATATGTATGTTATATTTTATGTTCTCTAGATTTCGTTGTCAAAAACAAGTTAATGACGAACGCATTTCTAAAAAGAAGAATGTGATACTAAATATTCTTAAAATGACATAGTTTTATTTTATATTATTTCATTTTTAAAGATGATTTGGATTGCATTGTGTAAAATTCCATAATAATATTAGTATTAAAGCTTTGTATTAAAATTTATTTTTCTCAGAAAATAATAGAAAACAAGGCTTTTAACAAAATTCGTCGAAAATTATCTTTTTATTAACTATTTCTGTGAAAATTTTCAATTCTTATGATTTAATTTATCAGAATTTAGCTTATTTGTGAAATAAGGGCCTTCATAATTGTACCCCATTTGTAAGCTATATTAGACTACTATTAAAATGAATTACTTCGAATACATTATTAACATATTTTCATGAACAGGAACCGTATTTAAAGTATATGATTCAGAAAATTTTCCTAAATAATGTAGCAAAAAACACAGATAGAAGAATTTTGAATTGCGTAGATAAAAAATTAATGCGATACTTCAAAAACGGGGGAGGAGAGGATTGAAATAGAAAAAAATTATACATCTGTATAATAAATTGTAGATTAAAGTTCGACAATTTTTAATTCCTTCAATTCTAAACTTCGTTAATGATGGGTTAATTTTTAGTCAATCACTATTTTATAATGTTAAATATCTAGCAGTTATGAATTATTGATGCTATTTAATACAAACAAAGGTACATTATCTGACTAAAAGTATCTGAATAACCCAATGGTGTGGACTCGGAGAGTCCTGAGATATGTTAATGATGCTGGTCCCCCTTTTGCGTAGATGATATCCTACACACGTTTGGGGAGACTTTTCATCACATTTTAATAAGTGACCATAGGCAGGGACGTCTTAAGATTTCTTTTTCTCAGATTTGTGCGACTTTCCACTGAAATCACTTTATATAATTCATGTTAAAAATTACTTTAAATTCATTTTTTAGTGTAATCGTATTTTATTCTGAAGACATATTTGAATACAATAAAATTAAAATTATTAAATCAAAACAATCTAAAATCTAAACAATTAACGTTTCTCTCTACCTCAGCGGGCTGCAGTAAAATTATAAAACGGTGACCGGGTTGTGGTGATAAAAAGGTTGGGAAGCGGTCAATTTTTTTGCCCAAAATGTTCCGAAAAAAGGCACATTTTTTATTGCATAAAACTAAACATAATACTTAACAGAATGTGAAAATGGAAGAATGTTATTTTAA
Organism: Trichonephila clavipes; assembly: GCA_019973935.1. Taxonomy (NCBI): domain Eukaryota; kingdom Metazoa; phylum Arthropoda; class Arachnida; order Araneae; family Nephilidae; genus Trichonephila; species Trichonephila clavipes. The sequence continues at coordinate 46,772 of BMAU01005596.1, forward strand.
TTTTTAATTTTAAAGTTTTCAAACTATTTTTTATTTTATAATTGTGGAACAAAAAAAACTAAATGTTTGCTTTTTATAAGTACACTTTGCATGCTATGAAGAATGTTTCATACATCTTATATAAAAGAATTTCTCTCATACTTACAAAAAAAATTTCGTGTCGTATCTCTTCTTCAAACGGCTGAGGTTTTTGTGCGTGTGTGCACATATACATGCATACACAATTTGAAGCATGGGGTAATAATAAGTCTTGCATTGCAATAGGGACAGAGGTAATATCGACTTTTTTGAAATACATTTCCATTTTCATTTCTTCTCAAGTAACACATTGCAGACAAATCATTTGCACAAAGACAGGAATCCTGTTCTTTATCGAATATACATATATATTTTCAAAAACCTATATTCCTGTCTTCAATGAAAAATTCCCGCCTTCACCAGAAAAGAATTTTTTGGATGAGAAGTATTTCAGTATCATGGACAAATAGCATCTTTTAAAAGCATTCGCACTAATAAGCTGTCTAAGAGAATTAAAAATATGTGCAAATCGAAGATAGAAAGAAGAAAATATGAGTTGAGGTCAGCTTTTGCGTAGCCCTTACGGTATACAAGCAAACTAGTTAAGAGGTTAATATTTTGGTAATTTCTATTTAATGTGAACTAGTCTAAAACTAATTACTTTTTAAATAAAGGCAAATCATAGTGGCAATGGAATTCCCAAATAGATAAATGGATTAGTCCGGAAATAAGTGTGATGACAGAAATATCTAAAGCAGGGATGGCGAACCTTCTTGAGACGTGGGCCAAATTTTGTTCATATTTTTTTAGTACTAACTCGTGGGTCACTAATGCCTATTTACACCAGAGTTAAGTTTAAAATTTTAACTAAGTATTTTTTTTAAAAAATTAAACATCTTTAAAATTCAATTAGCTTAACGAGTAAAAAGGTGAGTGGTTTGATGATTTAAAAATTTTCAGTGAGGTTAAAAATTCTTAAGTGATTGGGGCAAATGGCAGTAAGTATTTGAATGAACAAGGAGTAACGATTACATACAATATATATTATGAAATATTATTTATTAGTATATATATGTGTATATATATGTATAAAAAATTGATTATAAAGTATTTAATGAGAAATCTGATGCTGTATGTGTTTATTTTCAGATAGCTTATTAACATTAGGTTTATATTTCGTATTAATTAGTTTAACGCATTTCGCAGTTAATTCCCTGTCACACAAGTCTATTTCTAATAGTTTACAAAGTTCGTTGAAGAAAACAATTTTTCACATGAATACGGGGACCAAATTTCATTAAAAGAACATTTTAATTAGTTTTTTTCATTGATATAAAATTATTTAGTAAAGAATACCATACGTTTAACATAAAATTTTCAAAAATTATATTGTTGGAACAATATTATCTCCACTACTTTCACACAGATTTCCTTCTACATCAGAAATCAAGTCTTTAAATTTTGTTTTCTACACTACGCTGCTTCGAAGTTCAACGAATTCCATTTCTTAATTATTAATACCTAGCCACATAAATTCGGTTAACTCCATTATTTCAAATTCTGTTTTGTAGGAATATGAAATAAAGTGAAATGTATTTTCCAAACTTTTAAATTGATTGAATCTCTACTCAAAAGCTTGTTTTATTTCCTGCATAAGCATTAATTATTTTTAATTGCACTTTCTTGAATGTCAACGGAGTTTTTAAAAATTATTGTGCTTTGAAAATGTTTTGTAATTGAAGAAATTATTTCATCGTTTTCATTTCCAAATCCTTAATAAAGATACCAAGTTTAGTCATAAATATTTTAATATTCTCAAATATCATTAAAACAATAAGCCCGTGTCCTTGAAGTTTTTTATTCAGTTCATTAAAATAATGAGTGATGTTGCATAAAAACATTAAATCATTTAATCAATGTAAAGGGTGTTTTTTTAGAGGTATAGAACTTTAAATTGCAATAAAACAACGATGTATTATTCGATTGACATGAATTTTTTTTATTCGAAAGATAATCTTGTGGCATTACATTTTAAATATGATTTCTGGCATAGGACTGCCACGGCTGGCTCGGATGTAGTCCAATCTGGACGTCCAATTTTCGATGACTTTTTCCAACATTTGTGGCCGTATATCGGCAATAACACGGCGAACGTTGTCTTCCAAATGGTCAAGCGTTTGTGGCTTATCCGCATAGACCAATGACTTTACACGGCCCCACAGAAAATAGTCTAGCGGTGTTAAATCACAAGATCTTGGAGGCCAATTCACAGGTCCAAAACGTGAAATTAGGCGGTCACCAAACGTGTCTTTCAATAAATCGATTGTGGCGCGAGCTGTGTGACATGTTGCGCCGTCTTGTTAAAACCACAGCTTCTGGACATCATGATTGTTCAATTCAGGAATGAAAAGTTAGTAATCATGGCTCTATACCGATCACCATTGACTGTAACGTTGTGGCCTTCATCGTTTTTGAAGAAGGATTCCACCAGCCCATAAAGCGCACCAAACAGTCAGTTTTTCTGGATGTAACGGTGTTTCGACATACACTTGTGAATTAGCTTCACTCCAAATGCGGCAGTTTTGTTTGTTGACGTAGCCATTCAACCAGAAGTGCGCTTCATCGCTAAACAAAATTCGCTTATGAAAATCGGGAACAACGGCAATCTCGTTTTGGGCCCATTCGACGAATCTACGCCTTGCTTGATGATCGTTTTGATGAATTGCCAAACCAAACTGAGAATAAATCACTTGACAGCTGTTAAATCGGTCGCCATTTTGGAAAGTAATGCCAACTTAAACTTCTATACCTGGAAAAAAAACACTCTTTATATTAGGTAATTCATAGAAACTATTGTCTTTTTTAATTAAAAAAAGGGCTTAAGTTCTTCTAATAACGTTACAAAACGATTAAGGACTTGACAGAAACTGAGCCATCTCACGTTGTTGTATGTCAAAATCCCCGAATATGGCAATTCAATTTCCTGTAAGAATTATGCAAATTGCCGTTTATAAAGATCTCTTGCGTCTAGAAAGTTGATTGTTTTTATTGCAGCTGCCATTACACCGGAGAATGTTTTTAAATTATGCTTCACTCATAAAACCTGCTGGAGTGAATGGAATGTTTTTACAATGAAATTCAATCAGATGATGTGAATATTTTGCTTACGATACTGAATAAATCCAATGTTTTCCCTACTATACTAGGAGCACCGTCTGTTGTTACAGAACCTATTTCCTGTGAAGGTCAATATCCATATCTTTAAATGCAATATCAAATTCTTTAAAAATATCAAGATCAGTACACTTCCCTTTCAACGTTATTAGTTTGATTAACTCTTCTTTCAATATATATTTCCATACTTACACCAAGCAAAAAACTGCTGATTGTGAAGAAATCATTCCTCTCATCTGAAGCAATTGAATACATTTCTTCATAATTTAAGTCGTCATGTATTTACGAAAAAAAAATTTTCTAATTCTATTACTCGATCTTTAATTATATTGCGACTTATACATAACTCATTTGTACGCTTTGTAATCAAGTCTTTTTCCTTAAAATTAGCAGACAATATAGGACTACATTCTAATATCGTTTTTTTATAAATTCGCCTTCTGAAAGAGGTTTCTCGTGGTGAGCAATGGGCAACTTGGAAACTAGCAGCTGTAATGTTACTTTTTGATACCAAAAAACTTTGTAAGGCTGTCTTCATGTAACGTTAAATAATAGGGACCAGATTTAGAATATATTGTTTCTGTTTTTGTGTAAGTAGTGTAAATAATTTGTATTTGAGTATTTAATGCATTAATATGACTCTATGTAATATTTGTTTCATGTTAAAATTGTACTATTCACAAGCAATGCCGCCCCTTACGTCATAATAGCGATTTAATGAGAACTTGGCGAAATCTTGGCGGTAGAGCCAAGTTGGCATCATTTTTGGCGAACAAGTTGGGGGCCAATTTGGCGACTTTGGTGTCCATTTTGGCGTCAGTGGTGACCCTGTTGGCGAGTTCGGAACCCTCTGGAATCTTCTAGAAAGTAGTAGATCTCTCCACTAGTGTCACGTTCAATGACACGAGCAGTTATATTTCTGGACGTTTCTGTCGCGCCTATAAAAAGATGCTCGCCGGTACGGAGGGGAGTCTTGATTAAGCCAGTGAGTAGTGAGGATTGTTTTGACTAGCGATTAGCTCGGCTGTACTTGTGAATAATTTTTACGTACGTGTATTTTTAAACACTGGTGATTGTGTTTGATTGTTGTTGAAGGTATGAAGACCTTCGGATATTTACCCTGTGAATATTGCTGCTGAATTGTATATTTAAAGGATTGGATTTTCGATAATAAATTTACATTGCTAATAAAGAACTGCTTATTTCATTTGTGATTGTTTTGCATAAAATCCTCGAATCCGATCTACGTAACAATATTTTCAGATTAAAAAGTATTCATACAATAATATTATACTCTGGATTCATTATGTTATAGAGAACAACACATTTTATCACACGATTGATTTTTATCTCAGTTGATCCATTTTTTCTGATACAAAATGTATTTCGCAAGTTTTCTCCAATAACGTAACCCTTACATGTTTCCCCTTACATGTTAAAATAGAAAGTTAAATATTTAAAGAATATTTTCAACTTTTAAAAACACTATATTGTAAAAAGATCTATGAACTACAATGCTGCTAATTTTCATGAAAATTTAGACTTTTTTCTGTCTGAAAATATGCTTCGCGTTTAGCTCAGGCTCTCGTACACTTGGTGAAGACAACCTTAAGGTATCCGACTACGTTCGGAACCGTGATTTTCCAAAGCGTTAAATGGATAGTTTCATGATATTTAGTATCACCTAGATTAGAATATGTGCGTAAAATTGTTTTAAGGACATTTTGACAGAAAAAAATTATTTAAATACAATATTTTGGCAAAAAATTAACTTAGAATAATCTTTTTCCAAATGTTCTCCTTTTGTGAAAAATACTTCTTCTATTATAATAATATTTTGCCTTTATATAGCTCAGACCTCTTTACAGAGGCTCAACTAGAATTTTTGAAATATATAACTTAGAAAAGGGGGTTTATTCATATTTTACGACAACAGAGAGGAGCAATTTTAAGAAAAAAACTCGAATAATTATTTCAATTGGTGGTAACTCTGAAAATAATGTGAATTTTTCAAAAATTCTAGTTGAGCCTCTGTAGAGAGGTTTGAGCTATATTCAGGCAAAATATTATTATAATAGAAGCATTTTTCCCAAAAGGAGAACATTTGGAAAAAAGAATAATTTTTTGCCAAAATATTATATTTAAATAACATTTTTTTGTCAAAATTTTAAAACAATTTTATGCATGTATTATAATCTGAGTGACACTAAATATTATGAAAATTATCCATTCATGCGCTTTTTTAAAATCACGGTTCCGAATGTAGTCGGATACCGTAAAAAACTGCTTTGAGAAATATTCTCTCTTTTCTGTTGTAAAAAATACGTTTTTCCTTATTCATCTGTTGAAATGCCGAGATTAGAATTCAGGCACACAAAATGTGTTTCCACATTATATATATACGATTGATATTCGGAAATTAAGGTCCGTTTACTTATAAAACATAAAACATTACAGATTTTTTCAAAACACTTTATATTTTAAATTTCTTATATGTGTCTCTATTTTTCTACATACTTTCCATATTTGTTTTAACATTTGTCATAACGTTCTACGAGCTTCTGTATGCCTAAGTCGTAGACGTCTGCCGCCTGTGAGGATAACCAGTCTTGAACTTCTTCTTTCACCTCGTCAGCTGTGTCGAAGCGTTTGCCGCCGAGAAACACTTTTAGGTAGCGGAATAAGTGAAAATCACTCAGAGAAAAGTCTGGACTGTATGGTGGGTGGTCAATCTGTTCCCATCCAAAAAGATCTGATCAGATTTTGTGTGTTAATGGCAGAATGGGGTCTGGCATTGTCATGCAGCAACAGAACTCCAGACGTCAGAAGACCACGTCGCTTATTCTGTATCGCACGTCTAAGTTTAGTTAGGGTAGCGCAGTAAGCGGCTGCATTTATTGTTGTCCCTTGCTGCATAAACTCGACTAACAAGACCCCATGTCTATCCCAAAAGATGGGGTTGCCATAACCTTGCGTGTTGAGATTGTCCGCTTGGCCTTGACTCTGACTGGTGAATTTGTGTGACGCCATGCCATTGACTGACGTTTAGACTCTGGGTTATGTGAGAAACCCACGTCTCATCCTCTGTGACAATCCTCTCTAAAAATTGATCCCCTTCTTTATGATATCGATCCAAAAAATCAAGAGCACAAGTCATTCTTTTCAGTTTGTGTTCCTCAGTAAGCAGCCTGGGAACTCAATGTGCACACAATTTGCGAAATTTTAACTTTTCGGAAACGACTTTGTGCAAAGTTGTTCTACCCACATTCGGAAATTCCAATGCTAAAGTTGAAATTGTGAATCGCCGGTCTTCACGAATCTTTTCATCCACGGCATTGACCAAATCATCTGTGATCACTGATGGTCGACCGGAACGTGGTTCATCATGAACATTTTCCCGTCCGTCCTTGAAAGCTCTCACCCACTTACGCACTTTGCTGCTACTCATCGCATTTGGGCCATACACGTCGCTTATCTGTCTATGAATTTTCGCTACTGAAACGTTCTTTGCTGTCAAAGACCGAATCACTGACCGTATTTCACAGTCAGCGGGCTGATCGATTGTTTTAAACATTTCGAAGTAGCACTGTACTTACCACACTGCAACAATACCAATGCAAATGGCATCGTTTGACGAGCAAGGTATGCCGGAAGTTGGTACGCATGTACATTTCAATGTTTGGGCGACATTCGATTAGCTACGACGATTCGGACCTTAGTTTCCGAATATCCCTCGTATATATATATATATATATATATATATATATATATATATATATATATGCACGTAAAGTCACTTTTTCATTACAAATTACACATATAACCATTTTACTCCTTTCAGTCACACCCTGTTTATCAAACCATTCAGCTTGATATGGCTTGGAACTTGTATGCCTTGTTTTTAATTTTTTAACCGCTGTCATAGTACAAGTCTAAATTTAAAAATATTTATTTTTAGAATACAATAATTTGAAAAGAAATTTTGTATTAACATACATAATATACATGCACATCAATACACCTTACTTTTAAATGCGTTCAAAAGGGATGCCACTAAGTTCAATATTGGTACTCACTGGTACAGGCGCGCCTTAAATTGCGAGTCAAAAATTGCCACTATCGAGAATAATAGACATACGCATGGTGTCCATCGGGTCTCCCAAGGTGAAACAGAGTGGGCGATGCAAGTGCTATGAAAGTCTCTTTCTACAAACATAACTGAACAGAACCCTACAAAAGTGCATTTTATCCGAAGAAAGGGCTTTAAATATATTTATTTGCTTCGGTTTGTATATATTTTTTCAACAAACAAAATGTGGGTAAATTATGCACTTTATTTGATATTTTGTAAAAACTCTTGCTTTATTTCAAATACTACAAAATTCCATATACATTTGTTGTTGTTTGCGTAGCTTTGGAACTGTAATGATCAAACTGAAGGTTTCAGACAGCATTTAAATTGATTTTGTGTCAATGCAGTGCTTGAAAAAATACAAGTAGAATGTAAATAACTCACACAAATTAGAAAATCTAAATAAACCCGTGGAAACAAACAAGTAGTTGCCTAGCAATAGTGGGTCAGTAAAAACACTTGTGTGGGTCAGCGTCTGACCCACGGGTCATAGGTTCGCCATCACTGCTCTAGAGTTATGTAATCACTGACTGATTAACTAAGGGAGATTACAACTGAAGATTAAGAAATGTGCTTAAGTTAAAGATTTCTTATCCATTTCCTGGCAAATAGGTAAATTCCAAATAGAAAATGGAAATCTGATCTTGCATCAAGATTTACATGAAATTTTTGAGCTTTTAATTCACATAAAACAGCTGGAATCTTCATCGAGTCTTAAACCTTGCAAATTCTATTTCTAAATGTCACGTAAAATCTAATATAGCTTAGCAGAAAGTACGCCAAATATTTGAATTCGGAAATCGTATGTTTTGAATTATTTAGAGTTGTGTTTACTGAAGCACAGCTTAGACAGTACTTTCGCGGTGTTTTTAAACTCTGTTCAACAGTTTCAGCAGAATAGTAGTGTTATTTATAAAATTAGAGCATTATAGAATTTTGTGACTTCGCAGTTCTTTAAAAGCAATGTATATTCAGTTAGGGTAGTAAATCAATTGTGTATTATTATGTTCATTAATGATAATAGATTTTAAAAATATTTAAATTAGTACTTCCGATTCAATTCCGTACGATTTAGATAGTCTTGCTTGGTTTAATTATTCATCAATTAGATAAAATACGAGCAGAAATCAGTCTGAATTATGAATACTGGAGAAGGTATTCAGTCCAAAACCTTCAGAGAAATTAAATATTTGTAGCTGTAAATTTGTAATTTTTGACCACATAATTTAGGTCAGCTATACTCAACCTGTGGCCCGGCGATTTTTTCTGAGTAGTCTGACCAATACCATTGCACTAAACAATTCAATTATTTAAGAACAATTTATTAAAAATTTAAAGTAAAATTTTATCAATGAAGCAATTACACATATCTGTAAATTTTGTTGTGGATGTCGTATGAATACGATTTGTAAGATATTTTTTTCTCTGTGTGTGTAGCTGTTAGTAACAACAAATAACAATGGAGTAACGAGAATGCGTTCACTGTACTGAACTGAGCTGGAGTAGCGAGCACTTTATGGGTGATCCTGAGTTTTAACTCCCAAGCAAAAAATATCCAAAGGAAATAGGTTGTTTCAAAACGATTGGAATGTTGACTATTTTGTAGTGAAAAACGGCATGGATCAACAACTTGTTTGATTAGTCGCGAAAGTGGTATACATAAAAATATAATATTGTTTGTCATTTTAACATTAAACAAAAATAGATTAATGAATATATTAACGTGATTTATATTCGAGTTAACGCATTATGAGAGAAAATGAGAAAATTTACTAATATAATTATCTTCAAATATACCAGTATCAGAAGAAAAATAATAATGTTGACTGTATAAGAACTCATAACCCGAGTCTAAAAAAATCATTATTGTTTATTGATGTTTCCTTCACTAGTCCAATTCAATGTCCATTGTTTCCTAGATCTTCTAGTGCCCCTCCTCCATTAATTTTCATGTTATGGCCTGCATGAAATAACAATCACATGTATGTGGCCCTCAGCGAAAAAAAGTTGAGCACCCCTAATTTAGGTAGTTGTTCAGTAATTTTAAAAAATGTTGCATTTTTTTCTAATATTTTAGTAATTTTTATATAACAATACTAAATTTGTATCGATTCTCTATTTTAAAAGAATATATAAGTTATTTTCAGCTGTTCGTTAGAAACTATTTATGAGGTTTATTTGAATGGTATGCATTGAATGAGATATATGCTATGTTTTCATGATGCTGTTTGATCTTAATATTCACATTTTCATTCTATAGAATTCGCCAAAGCTTTATTCATGTAAAAGGTGCAAAATACGAGGGCAATTCGGAAAGTAGCCACCAAATCGCTGTAAAAAAAAAAAACCACAGGACAGAGGAGGAAAAAATTTATTTACATATCAAAGGTACAACTCTCCTCCATTTTTTTTCAACGTAATCTCCTCCATTATTCAAGCACTTGTCATACCGCTTTACCAATTCTTTCTGAATAAAAAGCGGCCGCCTGTGATTTAAACCCATGTGTGACAGCGTTTTTAAATTCCTCATCGTCAGTGAAATGCTTCCCCCAAGCTTGTTCCCAAAAATGTTTTGAAAGTTGGGAGATAGTGAAATTACGGAGCAAACGATTTTTTTCATCAATTTTTTTTTTATGAGATCAGCAGTCACTACAGACGATTTTCCACCCCATGATTCCGGAGGTTTTTCCTTCCGTCCTTGAAAAAGCGTATCCATTGAAGCACTACATCTTCACTCATAATGATTGGCCCATATACGGCACACAATTCACGATGGATATCCGCTGCTGATAGTTTTTTGGCTCAAAGAAATCTTCATCACACATTTTGTCACGTTATACCTAGCCAACTCTTGTCCCTACGACGCCCTCACTCGCCGACTGGATGCTTACTAAATCAGAGATTGCTTGCGCATTAGATTGAGGCGCCCCGAGCCGTACTCCCAGTGCCACGCCCAAACGGTGGTTAGTTTCCGAATTGCCCTCGTATGTCCTATGACTTCAATAAGCCTTGAAAATCCTCGCGTAGTTCCAAAATTCGATGCGATCAGTTAACCAAAAAACAATAAACTTATATATTAACCCCTTAACTGGTGTGCTCGTACACCGTAAGGGCAACCGAAAGCTGGCCACGACCGGTTTGCCCCTGCGCTATACAGGCACTGATATTTTCTTTTTAACACCCGCATATAAGCTTCACTTGTATGTATCGGAATCTTTGAACTCAATTTTTATCCACTTTGAAAGGTCAGATTAAGTCAAAATATTGTTCATTTGTCCAGGACCGATGACAATACTGTTGGGTTGAAGCGAGTGAACTATTTTTTCTGGCGGAAGAATAACTGTGTGACCCTGCCCCTCATGGTTTTCTCGCTTCACTCCCACGCATTCTTTCTACGGGGTCCACTTGCTGACCTGTTGCTGTGTGCTTTTGGTCATCGCTGCGTGCAGTATTCGTACTCGTTTTTTCATTTGTGTTGAATAAATGTGCTGTCCGACAACTCCTGAGTGGAAATAATTTCACAAAGAACAATAATTGGTAGCAGAGTTCCGTGGTGCATCTGTATGATGTGTTAATTGACTTTGTGAACTTTTAAACCTTTTTACCTGTAATGGATAAAATAACAGTTCCCGATTTAAACGGAACGAACTATTTTATATGGGAGCTTAAGATGAAGGCTGCCCTTAGCTTAAAGAGATTAGTCTCTCTAATCATAAACAAAAAAACTAGAGACCTTAGCCCCAAAGAATAAATTGAGTGGGAATTAAAAAATTTAGACTCCGTATCGTATGTAAAAGCTATCACTTGCCGATGACCAGGCGTTGCAGTTCGCGGCGGAAGACAACGTGAAACGTCCTGTGGGATAAAATTAGAACGACTTTCATTGGGCGCGGCGAAAACCGTAAAATTGACGCGGGCAATGAACTCAAGAACATCCTCATGAAAAACGACGAAACTGTAGCCAATTATATTGGAAGTGCACGGGGGATATCGACAAAGTGTCAATCCCTAGGATTGGACGTGTCACCGAAGGAATTAGTATATCACACCGTTAGAGGATTGAATGGAAATTCTCCAAAGTACGCGAGATTTTAAAGACTCAAAGAGGAAAAACTATGGAGGAAATTCTTCAAATTCTAATGGAAGAATAAACGACTTTCAACTTACCAATTAAAAATCGTATTAATGCTGAAGCATTTTATTCCAGGAGAAAAAATGAAACACGAACGAGACTTTGTTACATTTGCAGAAAAGCAAACCATTTAGCAAAGGATTGTTTCTATACAAATAAGAACTCTTCAAATAGTACAAGCCAAAGGAATATAACCCAAATACATAATTCGTCTAGAAATCAACATATATTTACAGCTTCCCATCGAGAAGAAAAACTTTATGATAATACCTGGATCCTGGATAGTGGTGCATCCTGTCATATGGCTAAAGAATCTGTGTGGTTCAAAAAACCTTAATTCCCGAAGTTATGGACATTTATTTAACCGACAAAAATTCAGAAATGATGAGCCAAGGAACTAGAAACGTTTCAGCTAAAACTGTGAGTACAAAACATTTAATTCTATTAATCTAACAATTACTAATGTCAGTTATGCTCCTCAACTAAGATGTAATTCACTGTCTGTAACATGCTTAATGGATAAAGGTTGTAAGATTAAATCAGAAAATAATTGTGTATTGATATATGATAAAAATAATAAGTTAATAACTAAAGCATTTAAAAATAATGGTAGATTAAAAATTAAATTAGAACCTACGTATAATTCTGAGTGTTATATTTCTGACCAATCTACTAATAATTATGAAATTTGGCATAACAAGTTAAGTCATTTAAATTGTAAATAAAGAGTGTTTTTTTCCAGGTATAGAAGTTTAAGTTGGCATTACTTTCCAAGATGGTGACTGATTTAACAGCTGTCAAGTGATTTATTCTCAGTTTGGTTTGGCAATTCATCAAAACGATTATCAAGCAAGGCGTAGATTCGTCGAATGGGCCCAAAACGAGATTGCCGTTGTTCCCGATTTTCATAAGCGAATTTTGTTCAGCGATGAAGCGCACTTCTGGTTGAATGGCTACGTCAACAAACAAAACTGCCGCATTTGGAGTGAAGCTAATCCATAAGTGTATGTCGAAACACCATTACATCCAGAAAAACTGACTGTTTGGTGCGCTTTATGGGCTGGTGGAATCATTGGTCCGTACTTCTTCAAAAACGATGAAGGCCACAACGTTACAGTCAATGGTGATCGGTATAGAGCCATGATTACTAACTTTTTCATTCCTGAATTGAACAATCATGATGTCCATGGGCTGTGGTTCCAACAAGACGGCGCAACATGTCACACAGCTCGTGCCATAATCGATTTATTGAAAGACACGTTTGGTGACCGCCTAATTTCACGTTTTGGACCTGTGAATTGGCTTCCAAGATCTTGTGATTTAACACCGCTAGACTATTTTCTGTGGGGCTATGTAAAGTCATTGGTCTATGCGGATAAGCCACAAACGCTTGACCATTTGGAAGACAACATTCGCCGTGTTATTTCCGATATACGGCCACAAATGTTGGAAAAAGTCATCGAAAATTGGACGTCCAGATTGGACTACATCCGAGCCAGCCGTGGCAGTCCTATGCCAGAAATCATATTTAAAATGTAATGCCACAAGATTATCTTTTGGAATAAAAAAAATTCATGTCAATCGAATAATACATCGTTGTTTTATTGCAATTTAAAGTTCTATACCTCTAAAAAACACCCTTTATTTGCTTAAAATGAAAGATTACATTGATATTGATAAAGTAAATAATTTCGTGAAACTTGTGATATAAGTAAGGTAACCAGAAAAACTCATCATAGTATTGAAATAAGTCAAAGTTCACAAATTCTTCAGTTGCTCCACGCCAACCTGTGTGGTTCATTCAATATAAAATAGTATGGTGGTGCAAAATATTTTATAGTAATTGTAGATGATTTTTCTGGCATGTACTTTACTTATTTTTTTAAAAAATAAATATGAAGTGGTTGATATATTTTCTCAATTTAAAGCTAAATATGAAACTTTAACTGATAAAAGGATTAAAAAGAGGAGAACTGATAATGATGTAAATGAACAACTAGATACCAGGCTAATTCAGAATTATTTCATGAAAAAACTATTCCATACAATAGTGAATCTAATGGCCAAGCTGAGAGAGCTAATCGCGTTCTTCTAGAAAGGGCTAGATCTTTATTATATGAAAGTAAAGCTCCTTTAAAATTTTGGGCTGAAGCTATTAATTGTACTCAGATATCTAGTGTTACACCACGAAAAGGGAAAGAAAAATTCCCATTAGAAATTTGGACAGGTAATAAACCGAAATTAAATTATCTCAAAAAATTTGGCTGTGTGGCCTATTTTCACATTCCAAAAGTATTGAGAAATAAATTTGAAGTTCCATGAAGACGTGGAATTATGCTAGGATATGCTAGAGAAAGGAGAGGATATTGAATTTATGATATTAAAAATCAAAAAATAATTGAGGAGAGATCAGTTAAATTTAATGAATATTTAAAAGGTAGTAATTATTTAGGTGAGATAGAAAATGAAACATGGGATATTGACTCGTTTTTTGAAGTCTCTCCCGAAAGAAACGAAATTAATCAAAATACAGAGAAGGGGGAGTGTTGTATAATTTTGATATAAATAATGGACCTGGAGCAATTGAGAATGATAACTCAATTCCCCTTCAGACCACGTCATCACCTCGGACAGGCAGAATCCAAATTCCGGTACTTGAATTGAATGATGTGCAAAATCAAATCCCTGTTAGAAGATCCGAAAGACTAAAATCTAAGCTGATGTCTGTCCATTTGGTGAATAATGTACCAAACTCTTATTTTGAGGCAGAAAATAGTGCTAATTGGAAAAATTGGAAATTAGCAATGGAGAATGAATTAGATTCGTTAGATAAACATAAAGTTTGGGAAATCGTACGAAAACCTACGAAATCAAAATTAATAAAAACTAAATGGGTATTTAGTTTAAAACAAGATGATGCTGTGAAAAATATAAAATACAAAGCAAGGCTTGTAGCAGCTGTTTTTAATCAAATTAAAAACATAGATAGTCGTATTCACCAGTTTTAAATATTAAATCTTTTCGATTGTTAATTGCACTTGCATCTAAATTAAAATTAAATGTTAATTTCTTTGATGTAAAGACTGCATACTTATATGGTGATTTAGAGGAGACTGTGTGTATGTGTTACATCCTCCTGGTTATGAGAAATTAATTGGAGATGACAAAATTTGTAAATTGAAAAAGAGTATTTATGGTTTGCCACAGTCTAGTAGAAACTAGTATATGAAAATAAAGTGTGAATTAGAAAATTTTGGTTTAAGACAATTGGCTTCTGATAATTATGTATTTATTAAAACTGATAATCAAAGTGTTCTTATATTATATACGTATGAAGATGATTTAGCTATTTTTGTAACAGTGATAAAATGTATGAAGATACTGTTAGTAAGATTAAAAATGTATTTGGAGGGGTTGAAAACAAAACTAATAACTTTTTAGTCATGGATATTGAAAAATGAGAAAATGGTATTTATTTATCCCAGTATGACTACATTAATTCATCATTAGTCAAACATAATTTAGAAAATTGTAAAAGAGTGTCAAAACTCCCATTGCGAAGGGGGAAGATAAAAATTTTCCCTCTAGAAATGAATTCATTGACATTACAATGTATCAGGAATTAATTGGTAAACTTTCATATTTAGCTAATACAACTCGTCCTGATATTTCCTTTGTAACGTCTTATTTATCCTAATTTAATCATAATCGAGAGAAGAAACATTACAATTTGGCTAAAATAGTATTAAGGGCTCAAAAGATAAAAAATTGTTTTATGAAAATGAATTTGGTATTTTAAATGCTAGTTCAGATGCTGGTTGGGGAAATGCAGAAAATGGAAAATAATTTTCTGGTGGTATAGTTTTACTTGGTTATTCATTAATTTTATAGAAATGTAAACAAAAAAGTGTTAGTTTATCAACATGTGAAGCAGAGTTATTTTCTATTTCTGAAATTTGTAAAGATATAATTTGGACTGTAAATTTGTTAACTGAGTTAAAATGTGAACGATTTATAAATAATGCTGAAACTTTAAATTAAGATAGTCAAGCAGCAATTCAGTAGATTAAGGATACCCGTTTTTCAAATAAATCAAGGCATATGAACTTAACTTTTCATTTTATAAAGGATTTAATTGAAGATACTGTAATTATAAATTAGAATGTATCCAAACAGAATTTTGAATTGCAGATTTTCTTACGAAAGCCATAAATGTAGAAAAGTTAGAATATTCGATGTAAAAAATTTCATTACTCTCTTGATTTTATGTCACTGTGTTTGTTGTTATATTTTATGGTTATTGTGTATGTGTTTATAGTATTAGAATTGCTAGAAAAAAATGTACCACTCGCAGGAAAGGTATGTTGGGTTGAAGCAAGTGAACTATTTTTTCTGGCGGAATAATAACTGTGTGACCCACCAACGTGCGGTTTTCCCGCTTCACTCCCACGCATTCCTTCAACGGGGTCCACTTGCTGACCTGTTGCTGTGTACAGTATTCGTAATCGTTTTTTCGTTTGTGTTAAATAAATGTGCTGTCCTACAACTCCTGAGCGGAAATAATTTCACAAGGAACAACAAATACAACAATTTAATAGTTTTGTTACATTGCCCTGATCAGGATCATCAGAACTAACGATTTCCCATTTTCAGATCCCATACTGCATCTGACGACTAATTCCAGATTCCATTTCTAGATTTGGCGACCAATTCCAGATTTGGTGACTAAAAGATTAAGTTACAACTTAGTTCGATTAACTATTAAAGGGTGATTTTTTAGTTTATTTAAATTGTAATTTATTATCTTTGATTTGCACATATTTTTAATTCTTATAGGCAGATTATTATTGCTAGTGTTTTTAAGAGATGCAGTTTATCCATGTTACTAAAATACTTCTTCTCCGGGATTTTATTTGTCATGAAGGCAGGAATTTTTCATTGAAGGCAAGAATTTAGGTTCTAGAAAATATTCAATAAAAAACAGGGGTTGGGCAATGGGCAACTAGTTGCTGGAAAACAAATGAAAATGAAGAGATAACCCAAAAAAAAAACCGATATTATTTTGTCCCCATTGTAATGTAAAGGCCGTATCCTACGTACATTTTTAGTGCAACTTTTTCACCCAATTTTTCGTCTAATCTGAGGATGAAGGGTTGCCGTAAACAAAACGATATGCTCTGACGTCAGCCGTACTCTAACTCCACATTGAAAAATTACTAGCCAATTTTTCTGCTTCGGAATACGAACATCCAAAATTATTTCTTTTATTACGCTCGCTCTTTTGTTCATGGGCGTAAACAGAATTGGAGCACCAATTTGTTTAAAATATACAGCATTAAAATATATGCCATATCTGATGCGTTTGACGAGACCAAGCCGCCATCTTGTTTAGAGCGCCGAAGAACCCCATTGGCTGGAATTTCAAGCAACTTTTATTTGGGAAAACTTTTTCAGCTCACTAAAAAAGTTGTTTGGAGCCTTTACTATGGCAATTAGGTAGAAATTGTTTGAAATTGGCTGGAAAATTGCTCGAAACGTGCACGTGTGATAAGGCCTTAAAGACTTGTACCATGCTTTAAATTGTAAATGCATATACACATATACACAAAATTCTCGACCGTTTGAAAAAGAGACATGAACATGAACTTTTTTGTGCGTGAAATTCTTTTGAGATACATGTGAAACATTCTTCACGGCATGTAGAGTTTACCTATAAAAAGAAAACATTCAGGGGTAATTATAAAAAAATTGTCTGAAAACTTTAAAATAGAAAATTAAAATAAAATTCTCTCGTTTTCGCATTCTGTGTTAAGTATAATGCTTAGTTATACGCAATAAAAAATGTGCCTTTTTTTTTTTTGAACAATTGGGGGGGTTGACCGATTAAGGAGTTAACCAAAAAGTTAAAAACTTCCTGCTCCTCTATGTACAAAATAAACTTAAACTGATTTTCTCAGAGCTTAATGTGAGTGATTATTTCTTTTTCGAAATCAACAGAAAAGAAATTTTAACACATTGCGTTTATACAGACGACTGGATAATGAGGAATAATGGTTATTTCGTCCATGCCATTTGTATCTAAATCTCCACAAATTAGAATCATGACTGGGATTGGATTTTGCATCCAATTCTACATTAACTTAAATGCCAAACCCAAAGAGGACTTAATTTGAACATTTCACGCACACATTGCCACTGTTTGCTTCACAAAATCTTAATGGATCCATTTTTGTTTGGGATATGTCCTTAATTTAAAAGTAATCCTGATATATTTATTTCTTTAAAAGCTGAACTATTTTCTGTTCAATTCTTATTGCTTAAAATAAAGTAGTTCTTAGTATTTTTGTAACTTCATATATTATAGTTTTATTTCTTCATAATGCGTTTTTAATGTTTAATGGTGCGTTAAAAGGCTTTACTTGTATAACGTAGGTTTCTCATTCTTGAAAGCCCAAATATCATTTCTCACATTTTCATTGTATTTTGATTATCTTCATTGCGTACTTTCCCTTTAGAAAGACATTCCTTACAGTTTGAAACAATTCATTTTAAAAGAGTTGAGAAGAATGGGGCTTGCGAGAGCAATGCCCAAGTATAAGTTTCATATAATTATAGCAAAAGAATTTCAAGCAAAAGTTGAGAATAATTTTGTCTTCTCATATTTCTAAGACAAGTATTCTAAAAAAATTAAATTATACAATAGATCATTTTTTATGTTTTTACCTCTCTCTCTCTGCGTGAGGGTGTGTGTTCGTTTCTCTCTATTTACATCCCAATGGCAAAACAAAATTTTAAAATGACTTGTCTCAGGAAGATAAAATAACTAGTTTGATTTCAATTAAAATGCTAAGGGTTTTTTTTCCTTTGTGTCAAATGTTTTATATTATTTTTTCAAACTATTGCAAATAATACATGTAATAAAATTTGGTATGCATTTTTGAATCAAAGTAATACTTATTTTTTCTAAAATTGTTGAATTTTGAAATTATACATTTTTTAAGGAATTTACAGTTACATTCAGAGAAAGAAGTATTGTACGAATACCAATCATGTTGTCACAAAACCCATACCAACTTTTGTTATACATAGTTTGGCGTATTTGTAAATCAAATTTCATATGTATACAACAATTTTTGTAGGAGGAGTACTTTAAATTCACTTCAAAAGTTTCAAGTTTTTTCCTCAAAAAATTAAATGATTAGCTTTTTATGTAATTTTGAGCACAAAAAAATCTCTTTTTTTACATAATGCATACACATAGGGAGCAACCAAAAAAGTCTTTAAATCATTAAATTTTAAAAAATTGTGTAAATTATACCATGTTCCCTTAAATGTTGTGAACATCTTATTATGTTTTTATTGGATTGCAGCGCCGAGAAAAAAACGTACTTCGTAAAGACGTATATATACGTCCGGGGAATTAATACTTTAACTGAGCGAGACGTTTATAAACGTCCGGGGAAATTGACGCTTTGACTGAGTGAGGCGTTTATATACGCCAGTGGAACTTAAGAGGTTATGGTCAGATTGTAGTTTGAGCGTCGAAATATAGTATTACTGAATTCAATACATTGTTATTTTATGAGGGGGGGCGACGAAAAATATGATTGAATATTGGGTCGCGAATATTGAAACTTTGAGAAGCACTGGATTAAGGTATCCGACTACGTTCGGAACCATAATTTTGCAAAAGCGTATAAATTTTAAATTTTAAAAAATTTTAAAATCATTAAATTAAAAAAAATTATGTAATTTATACCATGTTCCCTTAAATGTAGTGAACGTCTTATTATGTTTTTATTGATCTTTACACTGTAAATACTGCGCTTTGTTTCATTGGACACTCTTGTACAGAAGGAAAAAATGAGTTTTACTTTCATCAATACATTTCTTCTTTAGTGGCCCTACGATACAGCTCCGGGTGAACCTTGGCCTTTCTCAAATCTGGTCTCCCCATTCTTTCTCCTCAATAGTTTTCAAGTCTTTATTTCAGGCAGATAATCCACCTAAACACATTGGTCTCCCACTTTTTCGGGTAAATCATTGCAGATAATTTCCTAAATTAAAAGTGATAACATTATACAATAATTATCTTTCTTTGGCTTAAGCTATCCGACTACGTTCGGAACCGTGATTTTGCAAAAGCTTATAAAGGGATAATATTTATGATATTTAGTGTCACTTAGATTAGAAAACGTATATAAAATTGTTTTAAGAATATTATTATAATAAAAATTATTTAAGTACAATATTTTGACAAAAATTGAACATGGAATGACCCATTTTCAAAACATTCTCCTTTTAAGAAAAAATGCTTCTATTATAATAATAGATTGGACTACATCCGAGCCAGACGTGGCAGTCCTATGCCAGAAATCATATTTAAAATGTAATGCCACAAGATTATCTTTCGAATAAAAAAAATTCATTCATATCAATCGAATAATACATCGTTGTTTTATTGCAATTTAAAGTTATATACCTCTAAAAAAACACCCTTTACCAACAAGTTATATTGAAAACGTAATTTAATTTTTCCATCTGGATATTATTTTGCTGTTAAAAATAAGATATACGCATTACCATAGCATAAATTTTTTTAGTAATGAAAAGAAAAAAAATTATTTTTATCTTCAAATTTGAAGGGGAAGGGGTGAAGATTTCTTTTATATATATAATTTCTAGATAATAAAAATATAACTTCTAATATTTTATTACATATTAAATATTTTTTAAGTCTTTTTTAATGGTTTTCAGAGTTATAAAACATGGACGATAGTTATCATATACATGGTTATTATAAACATGGTTATAACATGGTTATTATAAACATGGACGATGCAACTTTAAAACTCTAATTGATAAGAATATCAAGTTAAATATTCAGGTTATGTGTAAAAATATTAATTTTTATCTTCCAAAATATCTATTTGCTTAAAAATAAACTTTTTATAAAATCTTTAATTAGATTAATTGTGATTGAATACCCTTATATACATCAGAAAAATCACAAATTTTGTAAAATTTCTCATCAAAAATGGTCAACAGTAAATTATTTTTTAAAACAAATTTAAATTTTTCAACCAGGATCATATATTTCAAAAACAACTATCACAAAGACAGTTCATCTCTCACCACAAGTTATCAAATTTTTAAAAAGAAATCGACCATGCAAATTCAATTTAAAATCAAGGTTATTTATAAAACAAATAAAAAACATAGTAACCTGTTAGAAATTGATATGAAATGATGAAATTTGCTTGCTCTCAGTAAAACGCAGAAATATTTTAATACATGCAGAATTCCTTATTTGTACAATCCTATACAATGAGGTATAAACGCTCTTGTACTACATTTGTTACGAATTTTGTGTAATGAATCTTTAAAATAGAGTAAAAATTTTATGTCTGGTTGTGTATTATTTCATGTTGTATTCATTTTATGTTAATTGTTGTAAAATTCACAAACAGCGTCATACCATACATTATAATCGCGATTCAATGGAAACTTGGTGAAATCTTGGTGATAGAACCAAGTTGGCATCATTTTTGGCGACCATTTTTGCCGATTTCGTGCCTCTGGATTCTTCTGAAAATTACGGGAGAAATCTGCTAATATCACGATCTATGACGCGAGCAGATTTTTCTCGAAAAGTTCGTGATGCCTATAAATAAGGAGTAACTCACCGTAACTGAGTTAGTCTTGTTTTGATCATTGCAGAGTAATATTGATTTGACCGAGAATAGGACGATCTGTTGAATAGAAAGAGAGAGTTCTGGTAAATAATCTTTAAACATACTTGTGTTTTAGACACTGATAGTTGTGTCTGAGCACCGTAGAAGGGTGTGAAGGCCTTCCGAGATTTATTAAGCACTGTATCCAGTATTTCAAAGATTATTTTTCGACAATAAACTTCCATCACTCCTGAAGAACTGTCTTGCTCTTTGCGACTGTTTTGCATAACATCCTCGTACCCCTATCTACGCAAGGCAATATTATCATGCTAACTTAATTCATACAGTTTGAAAAAAAAATAATAATCGATGATGTTTAACAAGTCTTTAATTGGACAAGTCTTTTTTTAACAAGTCTAAAACTTATTTTTAGTTTGAAGTTCCATAATCTTCTGCAGATGAATTTTAATTGGGAAAAAAACATCATTTCCTTAAAAGTAATTAATAGAAATTCTAACTATATAGCATTATATGTCACGTATATATGTATTGTAATACCGTGACATCCAAGTTTCCTTAAATCCTGAGTAGCGAGAAGATCACACGGCTTTCGTCAAATATTACCCTATTTACAAATTACTCAAGGAAGTTAACACCATTATCACGGTACCTGTTTCGCAGCTTTTCGATGGAGAGAAGTTAAAGTCTGGATCGCCATTCTATGGTTTCGCAGAAGGTCATTCCTGATTGCCGTTCGTTAAAGTCCGATCCTCTCAAGTCACTTTCCGAACAGACTCTTTAAACCTTCTGGGAGTGCCTATTTCACGTCCTCGATAACTTCTGATTGGCGAGCGTCGCGGATCTGATCTCGACACCCTCTGTCTTGGTTTCAACTATGTTGGTTCTTTGGGATAAAAGTCTGCCGCGACTGAGATCATCTACGTCGCCGATTCTCGTAAACCACATGGAGGGTCTATTAATCAGCCTGTCGGTTTGACCCTGTGAATACACTCCTTGGTATTTTTCCTCACAAAAGACTAACACTCCTTCCAGCATGTGCGAGGAAATTAGACAATGTTTGGCCGTCAAACAAGTGTGTCCCTTCTAAAGATTCTAAGGATCTTTATGGGGAAAAAGACATCTGGTGAATCTATTCGCAACTGGGTGTCGGAGAAGAAAAGAGTGGTAACATCAACGAGTTCAAGAGTCGGCTCAACATTTGTCCCCCCAGGGCGTTAGAGAAGAATTTGTACTCCCCTTTGAAGAATACAATGATCCACCTGGCCATTCTACTCCCCTCCCTGGCCTTCAAAAATGTCTATAGAGGTCGTAATCATCCATCTAATTAGGCATTGCTACACTATTATATGTAATCACAAATATTACTAACTGTAATTTAAGACTAATATTCTTCCCAAAGGATGTCAACTTTTTTGCTGGTTAATTATAATATTTCAAACAAATAAATTTATTATTACAAGAAATTATAAAGGGTGTTTTTTTTTTTTCCAGGTATAGAAGTTTAAGTTGGCATTACTTTCCAAGATGGCGACCGATTTAACAGCTGTCAAGTGATTTATTCTCAGTTTGGTTTGGCAATTCATCAAAACGATCATCAAGCAAGGCGTAGATTCGTCCAATGGGCCCAAAACGAGATTGCCGTTGTTCCCGATTTTCATAAGCGAATTTTGTTTAGCTATGAAGCGCACTTCTGGTTGAATGGCTACGTCAACAAACAAAACTGCCGCATTTGGAGTGCAGCTAATCCACAAGTGTATGTCGAAACACCGTTACATCCAGAAAAACTGACTGTTTGGTGCGCTTTATGGGCTGGTGGAATCATAGGTCCGTACTTCTTCAAAAACGATGAAGGCCACAACGTTACAGTCAATGGTGATCGGTATAGAGCCATGATTACTAACTTTTTCATTCCTGAATTGAACAATCATGATATCCAGGAGCTGTGGTTCCAACAAGACGGCGCAACATGTCACACAGCTCGTGCCACAATCGATTTATTGAGAGACACGTTTGGTGACCGCCTAATTTCACATTTTGGACCTGTGAATTGGCCTCCAAGATCTTGTGATTTAACACCGCTAGACTATTTTCTGTGGGGTTATGTAAAGTCATTGGTCTATGCGGATAAGCCACAAACGCTTGACCATTTGGAAGACAACATTCGCCATGTTATTGCCGATATACGGCCACAAATGTTGGAAAAAGTCATCGAAAATTGGACGTCCAGATTGGACTACATCCGAGCCAGCCGTGGCAGTCCTATGCCAGAAATCATATTTAAAATGTAATGCCACAAGATTATCTTTCGAATAAAAAAAATTCATGTCAATCGAATAATACATCGTTGTTTTATTGCAATTTAAAGTTCTATACCTCTAAAAAACACCCTTTACAAAGGAAAATTTTTCATAATTAGACAATATTTCGCCTTTCTATACTGTATATGATGGTTATCTACTGTTTAGTAAGTTTTGACAAACTACCAAGTTTAATCTCAATTTTCCAAAATTCTTTTTTAAAATTCTTTAAATTTGCGCTCACACAAGAATGTATTCTGTCTCATTCTTTCTTTCTTTATCATTCCCTCTTTCTCTCTACCTTTCTTTTTTAACATGCTTTTATAAGTTTCACTTATCTTTCCCTCCGTATATATATGTTCCCATTTCTTCCTTTCTCTCTCACGATCTCTTTTTCTTACTCTCTCTAATATAATTCAGAAATATTATTAATTATCGTTGCTTAATTTTACAAGGTAATAATAACATTTAACTTAATATATTAATTTTTCGGTTTCAAATAAATGAGTGTAATTATTTCAGGGGATTTTTATCAAATAAACGATTAAAAAAACAATTTAAAGTTAAATGCAATTTAAAATAAATATACAGATATTTGATCAATTTAAGAAAAAAAACGTTTACAACTATTAAATTTTGATAGCTTTAATCTGATATAATTTTGCATCATATTTCAAAAATTTTGAATGTAAGAAAAAAATATTAACATATTTAATAATTAAGTTTTTAAAATTTTACATATTATGCGTATAAGGTATTTCTCATGGGAAACAAATAATTCGTTCTTTGCTAATTATTCTAAAGAGATTTAAAGTGGAAATTTTTAAAAATTAAAATGTACTCAGTAGATTATAATGAAATTAGCCTACCTTTGACTGAATTTTTAAGGCCTCATAAAAATTTATTTTCGATTCAGTAAGAATAGAATAATGCGATTGGTAACAATACTATAATCTATATCTATTTTTCAATTCCTACCATTAGTTCACTCTCCCCCTATATATATCTTATTTAAATTTTCAATCGTTAATAAAATACTTTTGTATTCATCCATTAAAGTTCAAGTACAATTTTTTATACTTGTAGTGGATGACACTTGATGTTAATGCAGTTTTTCAAATATTAATTCATTAAATAAATTAAAAAATTAATAAATAATAACAAACAAAAAGTAATAGTCGAAAAGCATATATAGATAGGAAAATCGTTCTTTGTGTCCTCGTAGCGCAATGGATAGCACGTTGGACTTCTAATGGCCTAATTTTTGAGAATGTGATTTCTTTTTTACTATACTATTTTATTGTAAGAATTAAATTTAATTTATGAATAAATAGTAACAAATAAAAATAACAGTCTAACACCATAAATAGGTAGAGAAATGGAAAATTGCAAAGAAAATCGCTTCTATTTTGCGATTCTGTCATATGTATACATATATTTGTATTAATTGTAATTATTTAATAAAAAGTAACTAAAATAAAAAATTTCTTTGTTGACCTAAGTAGGAATTGACTTAAATAATTGGGTTTTTTTCTATTATTTGTTTTTAATTAACTGTTCCATATTGAGTGCTTAACAAACTTAATACGCATTGAACGGAAAAATTTTAGTTACTTTATCAAGGTTATAAATCTCCCTTAAGACTTCATAAACCTATTTGTAAAGATGATTATATAAACTTTTCTTTGTGGTTTTTTTTATTCTTCGTAAATACTACAACAAATTACGTTAATCTTTTTCACATTGATTCTGCTAATCAATTAGGATATCCTGCATAATCCGAACTTTTTAAAATAAAATTATCCCGCTTCGAATTAAGTGAAACCGTCTCTTTTTATTAAGTTTGTCTGCCGGCTGAATGTATAATGTTTTTAATGGTAAACAACAGTATTTATTTTCATTTTATGTCTTTGAAAACGTATTTTCCTCCAGAGCTTGAATAAGGAGATAATTCGTTGTATAAAATTTAGCTCAACGTCAATTTGAAATATTATTTCTGTTACTTATCAATGCAAAACAATATGAATATCATGAAAACAATGCATGTAATTCATATTTCACGTAAATATCCCATTGAATAGGAATTACATGATTGTTTTTTATAAGCAAACTAGAACAGGTATAACACGTTTTATTGGGGTTCACCCATGTGAACGGCCTGTTTTTTAAGCATTCTTATGGAATTTTTTTTTTTTTTTTTTGACGATCAGTAAAAAGATAGAACTTTCAGTTTTTTAGCATTTATTTATATGTATTTTAAGAGAATGTATATAAAGGTTTAGCCAAAAATATCCAATAGAACGGGAGTTATAGCGCTCTGAACATACCCAACTCGAAAAAATGGATGCTCACCTCCTCCACGATTCCGAATGATTGGCCTATTTGAAATTTGAAAAAATAACGGCGTTTTAATCTATAAGCTTAAATGCACCGAATGAAATATACTCCGTTGAAAATATCAAAAATTGGAATTTTGGTAGACCTCTGAAGAAAAAGTTTCGAATTTCATGGGGGGGAGGCTGTTATAATTTTGTTACAAAAAATAGAAATATTTTGAATTTTGGCATGAAGCTAATATTTAATTTATTTTACCAGCATTAACAGTTGTTTATTTTACCAGTACATACATGAACCTATGATGACTCTAACTGTCAGTATCATGTTTCGAAAATGATTCCTCTCTTCCATTGTCACAACTGACTTCGGAATTGGTGTCGGCGTCACCATTTTTCCTCAAGTGTCGTCTTCCATGCCATCTAATGCATTTGTTATGCAACATTTTTTAAAAGAATGTAAAACAATTATTTAATACTGATATTCTTCTGATTACGGAAAATTATCTGATACTTTTTCTTTGCATTGTTTTTTCTTGCATTAAATTTTGTCAACAAATTATTCGATATCGTCCATTTAATTATTCATTTCACCATTAAACTGCGCGTCTAAATAACATACTATATTCTTCATGATGTTCCTAATTTTAAATAATGTGGGAACAGGAGCTAAATTATTCATTTCATTTTCGTCGTCAAATCTGCATCAATGATATTTTTTGAGTTTGAGCGATCTCCAAAATGTCTTTGTGTGCCTTAATAGGGCTGTACACACATTATTATCATCTACTGCAGGTGTGTCCAACACGCGGCCCGCTAGTACATAAGTTACAGCCCACCGACTCTTTTTAAAAAATTTGTAAATATCAGGTTTTAAAGTTTTTTCATTTTGAAATTTATTTTAGGGGAAATTTATATATATTTATATATAAATCTACAATGTATTTGCCTGTTACCTGTTCTTGTTTTAAAATAAATCATTCTTGATAATAGAAATGTCCTTTAGATTAAAATAGATTTATATTTTATCAAACAATTACATTTGATTTTTCTATAATAAATTACTTTTTTAATAAATTCCGAATTGCATTATGCATATCCTTTACTGTGGATGGTACATGCTTCTCTGTGTGTGCCACTTTCATTTCTCCTCCTCTTTTTCTGTTTGGAGTGCCCAAAAAGCAAGAGGCAGTCAGAGATGTTTTTTAAAGTTTAAAAAAAATTTCAGGACGGTCAAGATAAAGACCAACGAATACTTAATCGTTTGCGAATGACAGCACTAACAAATTTCAATAATGAGTAACGAAAGATCAATTCAAAAGGAACACCGTAATTTTCAAGGAAATGGCAATTGTAATATTTTAAACATTATTTGATTATTGCATTATTATATTATATAAACATTATTATATTATCTATGTCTGTCTACTAATGCGACGCTGGTTTAACTTACATTATTTAATTTATTCCCATTGAATCCATTTTATAAAAACCCAGGTTCTACTCTCTTTGCATCGCATTATAGCTTAAGTTTAAACATTACATCTTTTAAAGACAATAAACAGTACTCTAAATCAAAAGACGTTCTTTAAATAACATTTAATTTATTTTTTCTATTTAACAATATGATTAAAATTAAGTTAATGTATAAAATGACACATAACAGAATTCCACTTAGCTTTGAAAGAGGGGCGAGGAAGAGGAGTCATGTCGCCGCTTGGAGTCCCGCGGAGTCCTAATTAGAAGGGTCGAGTCAGACCTAAGTGGTTGTGAGAGAGAGAGCCAGAGAGTGCCTAATCGGGGTGCATCTCGTTTTTATTCAGCGGCAACTTGCACCTGTGTGCTGGAGCGGATTCTTTACAGTGTCTGCATAATTTTCTCTCATTGGTCTAGAGTCAGCGGATGAATACCGTCTCACGGTCAATGACATCCCCAAGCGCGGGAAATCCTAATGACACTCCCGATTCCACGATATATTAATGGGTACAATGCTCCTTTCTAGGCGTGGGAACGTGTCACCCTTTTTGGTGGGGTAAGAGAGACGCATTCACCAAATTCCGTTTCTTGTAAACAGCAAGAGCAGGGCAGATGTAAAAATTGCAGTTGTAACTTTAGGGACCGGCGACCTCCCATCACTCTTCCCCTCTTTCAGATTAACAAAACTAAAAATAAAGAAACACAAAAATTTCAGTGAAGTAAATGTAAATACAAAATGCAATAAAATTTCATTGAGGAAAATGTCCATATCAAAGTGCAAAAAAAAATATGAGTTATCAGTTCAAACAGACTCGTCTTCCATTCAACCGGCACTTCACGGACTCCTGATTCACAGACTCCTGGTTCACGAACGGCTGTCCACGTCTTGATGGGAGAGAAAAAGAAAAAAATGTCTGGAGCGTCGTAATCTCGCTGAAACAGCGCAACAGTTCATCGGTATTGTAGTAACCCGGTGCTGTTTGAATCCTGTAGGGGTTCTGCCCATGGTGCAAGGGGGTACATCCAGAGATGATGTCCGGAGCGTCGTAATCCTGTTGAAACAGCGCAACAGTTCATCGGTATTGTAGTAGTGTGAAGAGGTCCGTGGCTCGTCCATGATGCCTGCAGCTCTATCAGCGCTTCCACATCTCTAACGAATTCTGCTAAACTGAAAAAATAAAAAAACCTTTGTCTCCCAGGGAAACCATATTAGTAATGAAACCACAATTATTAAAAAAAATAAAACTTGTCCCTTTGTGATCGTCGTCGAAGACTCCAAGCACCAACCTTCAACTCCTCTCACCTCTCATAACATAAAAATAAGAATGTAAAAAAAATTACAAGCAATTTCCAAAGTTCCTACTCAATTCCGTGAGGAAAAAACAAATTAACTATCAACAACTACAATGACGTTCATGTACGAAAAGGAGAAAAAAATCTCACTGAATGGATCACCCAAACAATTTACAAAAACATCACACAGAATGACAAATAGAAATAATTAAACAATCACACACAAAGAATCGTGTGCCACTAAATAATAAAAAAATTAAGACAAGTAACACATAAAAAAAATCAAAATTTGCGTATCTAACAACTGCGCTACTCACAATAACCCACATAGGAGTATTGAACAAAATACACTGATAAGAAATAAACGCTAGTGAAAACATCTATATACAATTCAAGCGTGGCACCCAGAAACAGACACCTCATAATCGTTTAACATCGAAATCTTGACACGACTAATGTGAAGTGAATGTCCCAGACCACCAAATAAAAATTACTGGCAGAACTCTTCACATACTCAAAGCATAAGAAATTGCAATGGTTCACTAAGAGCATTGATAACAATATTTCATGAAAATAATTAAGTAAAAGTAAAAATTTAGAGATTGAAACGATGGGTGTGCATAGGTGGAGAAAAAAAAATTTATAACCTCGGAGAATGCTTAATAGCCTAAGAAATTAAAAAAATTCACTACAAGCATTGGTTACAAATGAAAGTTTTAAAAAAATTAATGTAATTAATTCAGATTTGCAAATTAAAATTCTATAAATTAACGAATCGTATAAATGGTAAAAAAAAATTTTATAACCTCTAAGAATGCTGAGTAGCCTAAGGAATTTTAAAAAATTTCACTACGAGCATTGGTTACAAATGAAATTAAGAAAAAAAATTACTGTAATTAAATTTAGAATTGCAACTATGAGTGTGCATGTGATCAGTATGCACCCCCAATGTGTACAAAGGCAAAACAAAACATCCCATTTCCTGCGATAGGACGATCGCCGGCAACCGCCAACACAAGAAACAGAATGCAGAATTAAGACTTAAAAAAAAAATTTGCAAATCCGATTGTTAAAAAAAAATAACTATATCGATTAATACTTTTAAAATAAATTTGAGAGGAAAAAAAATTCTTCCACATTCAATACATTCGAATTTCCATTTGGGAAATGAATTCCAGAAATCACAAGTGCAGTTGAAAATTTCAGAAAAAAATTAAAAACATAAAATTGATAATGCAACCCATGTGAGGCGACACATACAGAGTAAAGTAATTTAACTAAAAGAAAATTATTGCAAGTGCTACATATAATTAAACATAAATCCCAAGAGAAAAAATATCGCTTAACTAATCAACATAACTTTTTAACAATCTATGTGATACAATGTATCAAGTCCAGATAATATAAAAAACTCAAAATGTTTCACTATACGCGCAACAAATATACAAACACGAAAAAAAAACACAAGATCCTCGATTTACAACAATACCGCCAACTCAATTCATCGAAAATCCTCTAATTAATAACTCAAATATAATTCTATAACACCAACCTAAAATTCTCAGTAACCTTAAAATGATTCCTCGATAATCCAAAAATGCCTTTACCTCAGATCGTTCACATCTTATGCCTCAATAACACCAACTAAACTTATCTGCAACTTCCAAATAATCAATCGATTGCTCCACAATACCAATAACCAAAACCTGTCTTTGCTCATCTACTTATTTACACAAAATCTCATATAATCCTCAACTCGAACTTTCCTAGATGCATCTCAAAACATTATTAAATATACCACACAATCATTAATTCAACTTATCTATGTTCATCAACCTATTTACTCAAAACCGTACCAAATCCTTAATTCAAATTACCTTCTCTACATCAAAACAACTTCTCAAATAAACCGTATAAATATTTCAACTCAATCTTCTTTTTACCCAAAATCCTTAACTCATAATAACCTTCTCTACATCAAACAGTTTTCTCAAATAAACCATATAACTTTCTTTTCAACTCAATTATCCATTTCCATATAAACAACTCTCGAATAAACGTACTTTGAACGCAAACTTATCTATCTCCATAAAAAAAAACTTTCCCAATTATTCAACAAATTCATCAGTTTAAACTTTATCTATCTCCTTCAAATAACTTTCTCAAATATTCCACGAAATCCCTAACTCAAACTTATCTAACTCCTTAAACAATTAGTAAAACAAAAAAAAATTTACACCTAATCATCTTCAACCTTTTCAAACCAAAAAAAAAAATTTATCAAACTCAATATCTAAAACAAACAATACTAAATCAAAATTCTCTTCGCCAAAACCAAACTCAAAGCTAACACAACTACGCGTGCACAAAACATAAAATTTAACAATACCATTATCTGACCAAAAACTTATTTCCAAATAACAATGCAAAACTGCAATTAAAATCCAAAACCCTAAAAAAATTAGATCAACCTCAACACTCAATTCAATAATCTACCCGAACGCTACCATTAATCAAAACAATTTAACCTAAATCAACAAAAATACTATATCAACATCAACCAAAACATTAAATTCCTAGAACAGTTTAGCACACGACCGAGACAGAATGATTGACTGCATATTCATTTAACCAAACCACAATTAATCTAACCCAACAGAAGTACTATATCGACATCAAACGAAACATTCAATTCCTAGTACAGTTTAGCACGCGACCACAATTAATCTAAACCTTAAGCATACAAAAAAAAATTCCAAATCTCTAACAAAAAAAACAATAATTAAATCAGCATTGAAACACCTGACCGAAACACTAGAAAATTTTAAATTAAAATTAGCAATCATATGACAGAACAAAAACAACCCGAGCAAAACAAATTTAAGTTTCGACATATATATAATTTCCAAAAGACCATAAAAAATTAAAACGACCACCTCTATCCATCTCTTAACAAGCATAAATTCCAGATATAAATTCAGTAATACACAGGCACTTAAAATTAATACACCAACAAAATTTAGCAATAAATTAATTCTAACAAAATGCTGCTACCAAAAAAAAATTAATCTTCTATGCAAAATCAAAATTTAACCAGAAAGTACACAGTTATACACAATCAAATCAGCATAAACTAAGTTATTCAATAAAAGAACCTTTTGTATAAAAAAAAATTAAAATTACTAGATAATAATCACAACACAAATTATGTAATAGATGAGAAAAAAAATTTCTCAAATATGTATGTATCGTAACAACATTCAAATTTCATGACAGGTGTCCAGAGACCCCAAAATTTGATTTTTGTTGCAAACATAAATTAAAGCTTAAAATTTATAAAATTAAAATTGACGTGCATACATGAATCGCAAAGCAAAATTAAATAACAATCCTATTACAAACAACAAATCTTATATAAAACACATAGCATCAAAAAAATATTTTATCTAGAGCTAAAATTGATATTAACCACATACAACATTATGTCATTTAAGCATCAAATCAAGACATGAAACAAACTGCATAAAAAAAATTGAGCTAGAATTCATTAAAAAAAAACTAAGTACAAAATTTGATCTCTCTAAAACATCAAACATGACATAAAAC
Source organism: Trichonephila clavipes (assembly GCA_019973935.1). NCBI lineage: Eukaryota > Metazoa > Arthropoda > Arachnida > Araneae > Nephilidae > Trichonephila > Trichonephila clavipes. The sequence continues at coordinate 78,928 of BMAU01005596.1, forward strand.
AAGGTGCAACTATGAGACAGGTACCATTCAATGTGTGCTCTCGAATTGACGAAGCGTAAAAATTGTAAAAAAAAATTTTCAGTCTCCTTCAAAAAAAATTTTAGCGCGGAAGTGTATTAACGAGCCGAATTGCCTGCACGAGCTCTTAAATTATACCGTGGACTTGGAACAATACCCTTAACCTCCGTCTCGTCTGGTTGCAAATCATCGAAATTGTTCAAGTGCAAATATGAGAATCTCTTAATAAATGGAATCATCCGATTGACATGTGTGTTAAATCTTTTCCTCAATTGTTCTACATGTTGAACCCTATAATTGACATTAGAAAAACGCTCTATTACTCTGTAAGGACCTTCGAACTTAGGTCTGAGTTTTGGAGATAAATTAGATTTAATGTTAGGCGTCTTTATAAAACACAAGGACCCGATTTTGTAATCGTAATGATGTTGTTTTGTCGCTCTCGTACTCAATTCGACATATGATGCCTCCTGATCTTTTAGATTATTTAAAACTTTATTGAAAGTATGCTCCAAAGACGGTAAAAGTTTCTCGACATATTCATACTTATTTTGTGGTGTGTCGGAATTCTTTTCGTAAGTGTAAGATAATCGAATATCTCTGCCATGTTCCAGGAAAAAAGGCGATGTGTATGTAGTTCATGGATCGCTGAATTTAATGCTAACATGGTGTGCGGGAGTTGCTCATCCCAATCGTTTGTATTTTGTGAAATTGATGCCAGGATATTGGCTAGCGATTGATTGGGTTTCTCTACCCTACCGTTGACGTGAGCGGAATAACTTGATATGTGTCTCTTGTGAATACCCATGACTCTGCAAAATTCAACAAATTCGGAACTCTTAAAATATGTAGCGTTATCTACGACTAATTTATGTGGGCAACCCCTGTGTACAATGCAATTATCAAAGAAAGCTTTTGAAATCGTACTCGACCTAATATCCGGAAGTGGAACAATGTGAATGTATTTTGTGAATGCATCTATCATAGATAAAACATAGCTATATATATATATATTACCTTTAAGCGTGGTTTTTAAAGGACCGAAAATATCCATATGACACGTTTCTCCTTGTTCTTTACTTTGTTCTACTGGTTGATGGGGTGCAGGCGGAATTTTAAAGGCGTTTTTTCGAGATAAGCATATGGTGCAAGAACGAACAAAATTTTTAGTATCTTTGTACATATTATGCCAAAAGAAGTTTTCGCTGAGTCGATGATATGTTTTAAAAAATTTAAGATGCCCTCCATATTCTGAATGAACGGATTCGAGAATTTTAGCCTTTAGACAATGTGGAATGCAAACTTGCTTTCTAGAGCTGTTAGAACTGGGTGATTTGGAGGGGCGCTTGGACAAATGACATAACAAACCTTCCCCATTAATAAAATAGTTGCTGATTTGTGGGCTAACGTCATTTTGATCAATTTTTTGTATGATAGCGCTTAAAACAGAATCTTCATGTTGCATATTAATAAGATCTTTAGAGTCCGGTAAAGCTATTGTGATGTTGTTAATATAACGGGAAAGATGATCTGCGACTGAATTTAAGGATCCCCTGATGTAGTGTATGTCGTAATTAAATTCTTCCAGAGCCAATTTCCAACGCAAAATTTTGGAAGAGGGATTTTTATTAGAAAGAATGCGAGAGGCTTATGATCAGTAAAAACCTTAAATTTTCTGCCTAACAAGAAAGGTCTAAAAAAATTTAATGCTGTATATATCGCGAAAAATTCCAAAACTGTTGCGTTATATTTAGATTGTGATGGATTTAATTTCTTAGAAAAAAAATATAAAGGTTTGACTTCAGAGTTAGGATATTTTTGTTCTAAAACTGTCCCTATGCCGCGAGAAGAAGCGTCCGTTGTTATTTGTAACTCCGCGTTCTGGTCAGGTAGAGCCAAGACCGGTGGATTCAATATGGCTTTCTTAATATCATCAAATGCCTCCTGCGTTTCAGATGTCCACTCAAATGGAGTGTCTTTTCTCAATAGATTCGTTAAGGGAAGTGCACGTTTCGCGAAATTCTTGATATATCTCCTATAAAAATTACAACACCCTAAGAAAGATTTAATTTGTTTTTGATCCTTTGGAACTGGAAACTCGTTAATTGATACGGGGACTTATCTTTATCTATAAGAATGCCTTCCGGCGTTACCACAAACCCTAAAAATTTACAACTTTTTGTTAAAAATTGACATTTACTCGGATTAAATTTTAAGTGAATTCTTTCAAAGCGTTCAAAAACCTTACCCAGTAGTTCAAAGTGTTCGTCTATGGTTTTAGTAAATAAAATAATGTCGTCTATATAAACCAAAGCTCCGTTGTGTAATAAATCTCCAATGACCTCCTGTGCAATTGACTGAAAAGCTTTAGGCGAGTTTTTTAAACCGAAACATAATCTGTTAAATTCATATTTGTCACCGTCGGGAGTAGAGAATGCCGTCTTATGCCTGTCTGCAAAGTGTAGTGGAATTTGATTAAATGCTGACTTCATGTCTAACGCCGAAAAATAGTTTGAACCCGAAATTTCATGTAAAATGTCGTCCAATGTTGGAATAACGAAGTCTTGAGTCAAAGTTATTTCGTTAAGTTTCCGAAAATCTAAAACAAAGCGCCATTTTTCTTTTTGTTTGACAAACAAGGCCGGAGTATTATACTGAGAATTAGATTTCGAAATAATCCCCGCCTTCTCTAGATCTGCTATCTGACGTCGAAATTCGTTTCTTAAATTAAATGGAATTTTATAAATCGGACATTTAATGGGATAATCATGTTGTAAACTGATTCTATGATGCTCTGTAGCGGCTGCAGATAATTCTACCGTAGAGCGAGCGAAAGCACTTTTGTGCGAAATTAAAAGTTGAAATAATCTGTTTTTGATTTTGCTGTCCAAACCTGAAAGGTTGAAATCTTTCTCCGTGAGTGGGGGTAAAATATCTTGAGAAACGGGAAAATCGGAAGAAAAGTCTTCATAATTGTTGACAGTAATTATTTTCATGTTTTTGTTAAGAGTGATTATGTTATCTGAATCGTTTCTAATTTCTAGAATGGTGTCATTTGTCTGTGGATTAATATTAATTTGCGAATTAGTTAAATGAATGTTTTTAGTTTTTAGCTTTACTGAACTCTGAATAGTGGCCAATGACGTCGAATTAGGTAATGTTTCAACATGTATACGAACATTTGTGACCGAATGGGGACCCACACACGTTTTGTGTTTTAAAAATCCATGTATAAAGTTACTCTGTACAACACGCGGGGGGAGTGAATAATGAATAAGCGGAATTGAAAAATTATTAATTAATAAACGGTTTTTACCTATATCTAAAACTGCATCCCATAATTTCAAAAAATCGTATCCCAAAATAGCGCAATATTTATCGTTAATCTCTTGCTTCGTTATAAAAAAAATATGTTGAAATTGAAATTCCCCCAATGACAATTGTATTTCGTAGCAACCGATAATTTCTACCGTGTCTCCGCTTACGGCTTTAATTTGAATTGAAACATTAAATTCCCTAAAGTTATCATTTTTTATTTTAGTGAAAAAAGAATTTGACATTAAAAAGATACGGACGCACCTGTGTCAATTAAAATTCTAAATTTGTGATGTTTAACATTAGCCTTTATTATTGGTAGATCAAATATATTGTCTCGAGATTTAATAGGAGAAAACCGCTCCTCTACCAATTGAAAAAAATCTAAATACGGCTTTCTCCGCGGAAGTTTAAAGTATCGTTTCTGTTATAGCGCTGAAAACCCCTATTCCCAGAAGTTGTGTGTGTCCCTCTCACCGGATGCCTGGGGGCTGCGTAATTATCGCGAAAAGCCGATTCTCGGAAATGGACATGTCTCCCATCGAAACCAGGATGACGTGAAACAGAAAAATCGCTAGCGGCGTTTCTCCGAGAAGCTAGTAATGGGCAGCGCGTTCGTCCCTCTTCCTTTTTCTACACTCCGCCTGTCTATGTCCTTGAATGCCACAATAAAAGCACTTGAAAACGTTCTCCCTTCTGTTAAATGAATTCCCCCCTGATTTACGAGCTGTAACTGAATTGGCTTCCTGTAGACGCCCGACCCTTAAGTTGATTTCTTCCAATCTATCCGCTAATGCTGAAAGGACTGAATTTTCCGTTTGTGCGGACGACAAACCGGATCTCTCTTCGTTAGCTATCTGGTTCAATTTCATATTTTGCTCTTCGATCAACGCCGCGTTGATTGATTCGTCTAAATTTAAAGGATCACGTGAAAGTACAAAACGACGTATATCATTTCTCAAACCGCTTATGAAACGGGATTGTAACAGTTGGTCGTTCGCGTTCCTCACCGCGGTGTTTTGAGCCGAATTTCCTGACTGGAATATCTGTGTTCCCAGTTTATTGATGCGTGCTGCGAATTCTTGTACTCTCTCAGAAGGAGCCTGGATACATGATGAAAATAACTGTAGACGCGTTGATAAAGGGACAGCTTTCTCGAATCTTCCAATAAGAATTCTTGCGATATCGTTATATTCTGTCAATTGACTGTGAGTTGAGTCGGATAAAAAAAATTCCTCAGCTATTCCCGCTAATTTTAATTTCAGAATAGTAACTTTTTCGTCGTTTGACCACTTGCCCAAATTCGCAACATCATTTATTTTTGCTAAGAACCTACATATTCCTAACGATTCACCTCCGTCGTACATTGGGATCAGATCAATTAGATTAAATTTCTCGGACGCCGTTTGCGTCAATAGGGGGTCTGATTGTCGTGTACGTGGCATGTTTTTTTTTAAATTATGACAAAATTTCTAGCGAGATTAATTCACAACGGAAACCGTTAAATTCTAATTAAAACAAAATTCCAGCACTCGTGCAGGGTAAAAGAAATTCATGAACTCCTAAATTTAAATAAAACTTTTAACTAATCGACTCTCGCGTAAATACATGCATAGAGAGAAAAAAAATTCACATCAATATTAAAAAGAAAAAAATCAAAGAGTACCAGTACCTGCGTCATTCTGCACCTTGCACACGTTCTGCACCTTGCACACTTCCCTTTACCAAAACTACAAGAAAAAAAATTCACAGTATCAAATTCGAGCAATATATAAAACATAGTAGCACACGAGATAACGATTTGTTGTGGTGATCCATCAAGAAATGTTTACAATATCAAAGGCTGTAAAAAAAATTTCCGACGATCGATCATCGGCACAAAATGATAATACAAAGAAAGAAAAAAAATTTTAATATCCTGTCACGGTACCAAATAATGCGACGCTGGTTTAACTTAAATTATTTAATTTATTCCCATTGAATCCATTTTATAAAAACCCAGGTTCTACTCCCTTTGCATCGCATTATAGCTTAAGTTTAAACATTACATCTTTTAAAGACAATAAACAGTACTCTAAATCAAAGGACGTTCTTTAAATAACATTTAATTTATTTTTTCTATTTAACAATAAGATTGAAATTAAGTTAATGTATAAAATGACACATAACAGAATTCCACTTAGCTTTGAAAGAGGGGCGAGGAAGAGGAGTCATGTCGCCGCTTGGAGTCCCGCGGAGTCCTAATTAGAAGGGTCGAGTCAGACCTAAGTGGTTGTGAGAGAGAGCCAGAGAGTGCCTAATCGGGGGGTGCATCTCGTTTTATTCAGCGGCAACTTGCACCTGTGTGCTGGAGCGGATTCTTTACAGTGTCTGCATAATTTTCTCTCATTGGTCTAGAGTCAGCGGATGAATACCGTCTCACGGTCAATGACATCCCCAAGCGCGGGAAATCCTAATGACACCCCCGATTCCACGATATATTTATGGGTACAATGCCCCTTTCTAGGCGTGGGAACGTGTCACCCTTTTTGGTGGGGTAAGAGAGACGCATTCACCAAATTCCGTTTCTTGTAAACAGCAAGAGCAGGGCAGATGTAAAAATTGCAGTTGTAACTTTAGGGACCGGCGACCTCCCATCACTACATGACAAATAATGAAAACAATAATAATAATTCATTCTGTTTTAAATGTTCACTCCAATAAATGTTTTTTTGTTTCCAAATCTGATGTAAAGGTATATATTTTATGTGCGGCCCACGAGAATATAATGTTTTTCCGAAGTGGCCCGCAAGATCATTTGAGTTGGATACCCCTGATCTATTACAACGAATTATTCCAGTGATACAGTAGGACAATCCAATCCTGTTGGTGTTTTCTGTATTTTTTCATTCTAAAAAGGGGGAAATTGTTTCGTGTAAAACAATTTTTGTTTCGTGTTAAAAGAAAAAAGATGCATGAAAATACATAGTAGTTTGTTGGGACCATTGCATTATTTCGTGTTAACCGATATGTCGTCTTAAGCGTTTTCGCGTTAAGGTATCCGACTACGTTTTCAAAACCATGATTTTAAAAAAGCGCATAAATGGATAATTTTCATGATATTTAGAGTCACTCAGATTAGAATACATGCATAAAAATATTTTTAGGACATAGTGACAAAAAAAATTATTTAAATACAATATTTTGGCAAAAAATTAACTTGGAAAGATCTTTTTTCAAAATGTTCTACTTTTATAAAAAATGCTTCTATTATAGTAATATTTTGCCTGTATATAGCTCAGACCTCTCTACAGAGGCTCAACTAGAATTTTTGAAAAATTCACATTATTTTCAGAGTTGCCACCAATTGAAATAATTATTATTGGCGTTTTTTACTTAAAATTGCTCCTCTGTTGTCGTAAAATAGGGATAAACCCACTTCTAAGTTATATATTTCAAAAATTCTAGTTTAGCCTCTGTAGAGAGGTCTGAGCTATATACAGGCAAAATATTATTAAAATAATATCATTTTTCACAAAAGGAGAACATTTGGGAAGAAATATTATTCCAAGTTATTTTTTTGCCAAAATATTGTACTTAAATAAAGTTTTTTGTCAAAATGTCCTTAAAACAATTTTATACATGTATTCTAATCTAAGTGACACTAAATATCATGAAAATTAGCCATTTATGCGCTTTTGCAAAATCACGGTTCCGAACGCGTAGTCGGATATACCTTAAACGTATTTAACTGTACATGTATTTATCCACCTGAATTTGCTTTAATATTAGGACATATTTTTTAACTAGAAAAAAATCTTTTAAGAGTTTCCGTTCTGATCTTTGATGTTAAATGAAGATATATTCATTGCTTAAAACTTTAAATAACCGTATCAAACATTAGAAGCCCACTCTCTGTCTTTCTCTCTAATCTCGTAAATATTTCTTAATCAAAAACAGCAATTTCATTTCAATTCACATAAATCCAACAGCTAATTTTCCCTTCAATAGAAAACACTATGCGTGACCTTTCGACCTTCAAATAAGGTGAATGGACTAATCCAGAAATTTGCTTCAACGGTGAGATAAGCGCTGATAGTAATTTCATCCTCAATTGACCACTACATCTCCGCAAGCGAAAATTACAATAGTATATTCGGAAATGCTTTTGAATTAAGCAATCCCTGACCAACTCCCCTTGAATTTACTGAATTTAGAATACAGATGACAATATAAATTTCAATAAATAAAATTTAAAAGTCTTGATGCATAAAATTTGATATGAAATAGTAAATGGTGCAATAAAGCGTTTATTTTGTATGAGTTGATTTTTCATTTCCTACTATTACTTCACACTCTCCCTATATTTATTTATATATCTTGCTCAAATTTTCTCAATTGTTAATAAAATATACTTTTTATTCATCCACTCAAGTTCAAATATATTTTTTTAACTTGTAGTGGAGGACACTTAATGTTATTACAGTTTTTTTTTAAATATATTAATCCATTATATATATATATATATATATATATATATATATATATATATATATATATATATATAATTAAATTTAATAATTAATTATAGTTTAAGAAATATGTTTCAGTCGATATTTTTCCTCTAGATGGCAGCACCATTAGATAAAACAGTTTTTGGTTAACTATATATGATGAAGATTTAACTTAACCTAAATAATCATATGCTAGTTAAACGTCAGCATTCCTTTTACACTGGTTTTGAGATAAATTCTTACCTATTATATCCAACTTTTATTAAAAAATGCAGTTACAAATTTATAATGGGGTTAAAACGTTTTTAATGTTTATTTAAAAGATGTTTTGCCACTTAATATTGTGATTCTGTCATATATATATAAATATTTATATGAAATGTTATAGTTTAATAAAATGTAACTAAAATGAAAAAAATTGTTGACTCAAGTAGAAATTGACTTTAAAAAGAAATTTTTACATTACTTGCTTTTGTTGTCTGTTGAGAATTTAGCGCACACAAAAGCCAAGGTCATGTTGCTACTATTACCTTTTATTCAAAGATGAGTAAACTGCTTTTATTAAATACTGGAAATTGATTTTTTTTTAAATCAGTAAGTTTAAAATTTCATGTACAGTGGGTGATCGGTTAACGAACATAATCCGTTCCAAGACTATGTTCGCTATCCGAATTGTTCGTTAACCGATCATCGATTCAATCTCTAGCAGTTGTCAAAATTTCATCCATAGTTTAAGGGGTGTCTCCCTGATCACCTCCGAGAATATGTGTTCGTTGTCCAAACACAAAAAATCTTTCTTGCAAGTGTTCGTTATGAGAATATGTGTTCGTTATCCGAACACAAAAATCTTTCGTGAAAGTGTTCGTTAATCGATGACCCACTGTACTTATTTTGTTGAATTAATTTAGTTGCTTTCTGCTGTTGGAATTGTACCGATTTTCAGAAACAGATCAAACAACTCAACCTTGTTGTAATTCAACCATGGGTATACTGTGCACACATACATTTACAAAAGAGATATTGAAGACAGGCTCGTCTTAAGGCAGGGGCCAAATGGGGCCGGGCCCAGGGCCTCGCCTTCGGTTGGGGCCTCGTTCTATTCTCGACTCTGTCTTAATATTAAGATCCGGAAAATTTTAATGATCAAATATTATACCTGTACATATTCCCCGAAAAACAGGGAATCTCAAACTACATATCAACTGGCAAAAGCGGTAAGTCTGTATTATTATGTGATGACCATTGTCCATGTCTAGGCCTAAGCCGAATACCATAAACATTAGTTCAACTCATTTACTCGAAATGCGGTTATCCGTCGAGTCGATTTGTGCCTAGGCATTTGAGATTATGAGTTGTGCACATTTATTCGTTTCAAATTATCGTTAAAACGAGTATTTGACAGTGCATATCAGTACTCTCTATTTTTAAACACCTCAAGTAGGGTCTTCTTTTTCATAGAGACCTAGGGCCTCAAAAAGTCTTAAGACGTCTCTAATTGAAGACCATCCCAAATAAGAAACCAGTGAGAGTTCTTTTTACCCATCATTCACTTATTCTAGTTTCACGTCCTTCAAAGATATAAGATGAAAAAATTCCGATTGACACAATTTTTTTCCCTTTTTCTTTCAGTAATTTGATCAGTACAAGACAAAATGTTAAAGTTATCAGATAACCTTGCAATCCTTAGAGGACTGATATAAGTCAGTAACTCGCAACTTTCAGTATCAGCGATTACATAAAAGTCTGGGACATAGAAACAATAAAGACTATATTTTTTCGGAAGCTGAAAAAACATGTTCTTCCCGGCTACGAAAAAGCCCTGAATGATAACTGACAGTGTCTAGCGGAAAGCTCAATAAAACAGTCCAAAGTAAAAGACCAAAACTAGAAAGAAATCAGATTTGCTTCAAGTAAAAAAGAAATTGTAAAAGTGCTTTAACAATGCTACATAGGCTGTAGAAAGAATGCGCCTTTGTTTTTTCAAGAGATTTAGTTCGATTGAAACTCCAGACGCCATTCTCTAAACCATCCATCACATCTGGTGAAAGGAGAAAATGATTTCTCAATGCGATTCAGTTGTTTTTGGACATGGGCGTTGCTGCATTTAAACAGACATATCCCAGATTTTAAAGCTATTTTCTCAGATTTTTAGATCTACAGAAATGAAAAATGTGAGAATTTGTATCTCTCGTGCAGAGTTTGTTCTTTAATTTCAATTCAACGTAAATGTTGCAATAATGCCTTCCGAAAACATAGTTTTCAACACGGAATAAATATAACCTTTAAGAAGGAGTCTTCGACCTAAGGTCAGGATTAGGTTTGGTTTCACAGGAGGCAACTTTTTGTCCCCATCAACTCGTTTTCTGTCACCTTTCCTCTAATTTGAAGAAGGGAGATAATTTCTTTCATACGTGAACACAAAGTAACACAAACATAGTTTTCAACATGAAATAAATATAACCTTTAAGAAGGAGTCGTCGACCTACGGTCAACATTAGGTTTGGTTTCACAGGAGGCAACTTTGTCCCAGTCGACTCGTTTTCTGTCACAACTCCTCTAATGTGAAGAAATGAGAGAATTTCTTTCACACGTGAACACAAAGTAACAAACATAATTTTCAATGTGAAATAAATATAACCTTTAAGGAGAAGTCTTCGACCTACGGTCAACATTAAGTTTGGTTTCACAGGAGGCAACTTTGTCTCAGTCAACTCCTTTTCTGTCACCATTCCTCTGATGTGAAGAAGGGAGAAAATTTCTTTCACACGTGAACACAAAGTAACACAAACATAATTTTCAACATGAAATACGTGAGAGCCCCCCTGGGTTCCTTCCTGGACACTAAGATTGAATTGATACAAAGAATTACCAGACGCCATTTTTAGAATAACAAATTATATTTATTCAATTGATTCAATTAGCAACCTTCTAAATACAAATATTAAAAAATATGTCTGCGTCAAAGGGATTTACCTTTAATCTTAATTTAAATCACAAAATATAATATTAATCAACTACCAAGCTCAATATCGAACGGGTTTACCGGAATAAGAGGACCAAGAGATACACGCAATTTGAATTACTTACATTCATTAACTTTATATTAACTCTTGTGGTCAGAGAAACTAAGTTTTAAAATATCACCTGGCTACAATGTCGTTCTCTCCAGGTAGATCAATCCTTCCAATGGTATTTCGCTGACTAATCACAGTAAGACTCTAATCACGCAATCCACTTGAATCTTCTTAACTTCGTCACTACTTCTCTTGGCTCAATCGCCTTCTATCTGCTAACTTACACTGCTCTACTTAAATACCTTAATTCATTTGCAAATCCCGTTTTCTCCTTTCAGAGCTGGTTGGAAACATACGGGAATTTAAGATCCCCAAAGACGCCTAAGAGCATTAGTGATAAGGTGTCGTATAGATTCGTTACAAATAAATATGAACTTTCAGAAAGAGTCTTCGACCTATGGTCAACATTAGGTTTGGTTTCACAGGAGTCAACTTTGTCCCAAACAACTCGTTTTCTGTCACCACCCCTTTAATATGTGAAGAAGGGAGAGAATTTCTTTCACACGTGAGCACAAAATAACACAAACATAATTTTCAATGTGAAATAAATATAACTTTTAAGACGGAGTCTTCGACCTAGGGTCAACATTAGGTTTGATTTCACAGGAGGTAACTTTGTCTCAGTCAACTCGATTTCTGTCACCTCTCCTCTAATGTGAAGAAGGGAGAGAATTTCTTACACACGTGAAAACAAAGTAACACAAACATAGTTTTCAACATGAAATAAATATAACCTTTAAGGAGTCTTCGTCATAGGGTCAACATTAGGTTTGATTTCACAGGAGGTAACTTTGTCTCAGTCAACTCGATTTCTGTCACCACTGCTCTGATGTGAAGAAGAGAGAGAATTATTTTTACACGCGAGCACAAAGTTGACTGAAAAGGGAGAAAAAGCAGTTGACTCTAGGGGAAAAGGGAATGGCAGACTCATCAGTACAACGATTGAATTAGTAGAAGCAATGAAAAGCTTTCTCCACTTTCAATACACAAGTAGCCACATGTAAATAGCGTAGCTTCCACAATATTTTCAGTGCATGAGTTTATGAATTAGAACTGTAGTTTGAAATTTTGAGAAGGTCTCAAGCTCAAATAACTGATTCTATATTTTAATAAAATTGAATTAATTCCAAAAATTTTTATAATGAAACATTGATAATATACCTTTAAAATTGAAAGTTGCTACAGCTAACTTAACTGATTTTCTGCAGCACATTGTCAGTCTTATTAGAAAAACCATATATTGTACAAGTTTATGTACAAGAAAAGTAATTTAAGGCCCTGAAAAGTGTTGTGTCAAAGAAAAGTAATCTATATATAATTCGATAAACATATATAAATTCTTTGTAAATGACTAATGAAACGTCAATAATTTGTATACCTTTGAAATAAAGGATTGTTGTGTTTATAAGTGAAAACAAAGGAAAATAAAAAAAAATTGGGAAGTTCCACGGAATTCTATAAAATATTTTCATAGTAAAAATATTATAAAATGGCTCTAGAATAAATTCTGATGAGTCGTATTGTAAGGAGAATTTCAAAGATAGAGAGAGAGAATAAGATTTAATTCTTTATCTTTACTTATTTTTTATTAGTCAACACGTTTTTAATAGAAGAATGATGCAAAATGAATTCAGTCTTTTGATAATGACTTCTTCATAGACAATATTTTTTTTAATTTTATTCGAATGTAATTTTTTTCTCCGTCTAGTACTTCAAAGTGTAGTCAGAGGTATAAAACCTTAAATTAAATTACTCAAATATTGTTTCGGCTTTTTTTAGGTTATAAATAATTTAATTCATCTTTTTTTTAATTGAAAAACTGTTCCTAACATCTGAACCATATCTTATCTACTATTTTTCCTTTTTATATGATTAAATAATTTATTAAAGCGGGAAAAGACGATGACAGTATTAGTACTACAAGTTAAAGCAAGCGACAGAATCGAATGTTATTTATGTCAGTAATTAAGTCCTTCCGGTGGCCCACAGATTATCATCAATTCCTTTTTCTTCTTCTTTATAAGTGTAACAACCTGTTACAGGTCTTGGCTGCCTCCACAGTTCGCTTCCTCCAATTCCAACGATACGCAGCAACTCTCTGCCAGTTTTTAATATTTAGAGTTTTTAAGTCATTTTCAACTTCATCTATGTCCACCTTGTTGGTGGTCTTCCTCTTGTTCGAGATCCCATAGGATTCTTAAATGTGTAAGCTCTGGTCTGGTTGTTTTCAGGGCTTCTCCAGATGTGGCCGAGCCATCTCAATCTGTTACTTCGGATGACTTGAGTAACTTGAGGTTCTTTGTAAAGCCTATATACCTCGAAATTATTTCTAGTACACCAACATCCTTGGTCTTTAACAGGCCCAAATATAGTTCTCAGTGCTTTTCTTTCGAAAGTTTCCAGAGCTCGTATAGTCTCCAAATTCAGCGTCCAGGTTTCGCTAGCATACAGCAACACAGGCAAAATTAATGTCTTATATAATCTTAACTTTGTTTTTCCGCTGATAAATTTCGATCTTAATTCCTTCTTACTCCAAAAAAACATTTGTTAGCCGATTTTATACGGTTGTTTATTTCAGCTTATTTGGGTCATTAATAATGGTTCCGAGGTATTTGAACTGACAAACCCTTTCAAAAGAATGACCGTTTACACAAAAAGAGGTGTTGTTTACAGAAGAGGGTAGTGTTTCCATGAACTTTGTCTTATCCTCGTTGATAGCGAGGCCCATGTTTGTGGCTGAGATTTCAAGGGCTTGAAAAGTCTCTTTCACTGCTTTTTCAGATCTTCCCATTATGTCAATGTCGTCTGCGTAAGCCAGTAATTGTAGTGACCTATTCCACAGGGTGCCACTTCGGTCCAAGCCACTGTCTCGGATACATTTCTCCAATACCATATTGAAGAGCAAGCAGGCAAGCGAGTCTCCCTAGCGCAGGCCTCTTTCTGTAGTGAACGGCTCAGACAGATATTTTTGTATTTTAATCCTGCAGCGTACATTTTTTAAAGTAGCTTTCGTGAGATTGACAAGTTTTTTGGGTATTTTAAACTTAGTCATTGCTTCAATCATCTTATCTCTATTTATGCTTTCATAAGCAGCTTTGAAGTCGACAAATAAATGAAATGTTTTGATGTTATACTCCTTAGTTTTCCCCAAGATTTGTCTCAACGTATGAATCTGGTCTATGGTAGATCTCTGTGGTCTAAAACCACATTGGTAGTTTCTGATTACTTTGTCAGTATAAGGCTGAAGTCTTGCAAATAGCAAGTTGGAGAATATTTTATATGCCGTGTTAAGGAGAGTAATTGCCCTATCGTTACGACATTCAAGTTGGTCTCCTTTTTTAAAAATGGGGCAGACAGAGCCTTCTTCCCATTCAATGGGAATTTTCTCAGTCTCCCATATTTTAACCATAATTTTATGCAAGGCATTAACAAGTTCTGGCTCATCAACCTTTCAATCATCAATTCCTATTTCTTTTAAATATATTATTGTTGATCACAGTTTCAATGAGCAGGAGTTGATTACTAAAAAAATTTATTCAGAATTGTATAGATACAATATCGTCACACATATTAGTAGGGAGCCATTTTGCACGGTAATGTTTTATGGAGCAAAAGTTATTCATTGATTTTAAAAAAATTAAATATAAAATTAATATGAATTAATGCTTGAAAAACAATATTTTTTCCAAGTAAAGCTTTTTCTTAAAAATAAGCAATTTGCTTACACAAAAGAGATTAATTTGCAAAGTTTTTTGCAGATAATTTATTAAAGCAATCTTTTAATTCTTTCACACGAATTCAAAATGGCAAAATGGAATTAATTTGATGCAAAAATTGTTTATTGCGAAAATACAGCTCTAATTTTTCATAGAAAATTCGTGGCGCCATCTATTGGTTAGTACTAAAAATAATAGTGTATGCGTCTTAAGTTGTAAACCAAATATCAAGGTAATGCTGCCATCTATGTATTATTATTGAAAACTAATTTTTCTTTCTAGAGGCTAGAAAATAAGGGAAGCATAACAACAACTTAGTTATATTATTCTTTCTATGTCTAAATTCAAAAACTAACATAACAAAAAAAATATACACTAGTCACAACTTTATGTTATCTTTTAATTTTGCTTACATTTTGTTTGATTTAATTTTTATGCAAGATTTTTAAAACTATTTAATAACATCACACACACATTCATAATTTCTCTCTTCAGATATAATTAAAACTTACTAAGAATTCCAACGTATTGTTGATCATCAAAAATTTTAACATTATTTCTACTTAGATTAATCATTTTTAAAAAAAAGTCAAATTCAGTAGGCTGGTTGAATGGAAAGTGGAAGGTCCTCGAAGAGAGAAAAAAAATAAAATGCAAAACATATAGCTTATTAATTTAATTTTTAAAAAAATTTTAAGAGATTTCATTTTACATTATGTTGATTAATAAATATATTGAAAATCCAAGTAGAATTCTTCCTAAAGGTGCTTTCTATATAAAAAAAAAAAAAAGTGGCCTAAGTCTTTTTTTTTTTTTTACTGTTTTTCTCAATGTAAAAATTTAACAAAAAATTGTAAATATCATTCATTTGTTTGAATTTTCCATTTTGAAATATATTTTTTATAATTACTTTTTTCAGTTTAAAACAACTTTCTTAGAGATTTTCAATTATATATTTTATTTTATTTTATTTTATTTACGTATTTATTTTTGCTATTTCTCATACGATTAAAAATAATTATTTAATAATAACTCAATTGACATTCATGACAAAAATATAATACATTCAAATTATTTCCTTTAATGAAAAAACTAAGACAAATTACTGATTTGAATTTTAAGGAATATACATCATAATTTAATGGACAGTATATAATACGCTGTCACACAATGAAAAGTATTTTTCAGTAAAATTATATTTCTTGAAAACAATTTTTTTTCCTGTTCCATTTTTATTTCAATTACTTTGTAAACAAAAATTTATCTTAAATCATTACTCCTTAAAGCTCTATTATAGAAAGACAGTACGAAAGAAATCCGAGAATACGTTAGATGCCATTTTCGGTTAAAATTTATTTTTTTAATCACTGAAAATTCAAATAATAAGTTTTCTAAACCAGTCTTTGCTATGGCTGTGGGATATTTCGAGAAGAGTTACGCGGATGCTTAAAATAATACTACATCAACATAAGTAAACATTTATAAAGTTTAAACGCATTTTTAACAAACTGTAATTTAGTAAAGTTATTGATTATTTTAAATGTGATACTTTTAAAATCAATAGAAATATTTGGATACAGTTACGCATGAATGTTCTTAATGATGAAACTATTAAATAAAAATATTAAAATATTAAGCTATCAAAATGAACTAGAAACTACGAAACTGAATAATTTTTGGTGGAGTTATAATTATATTTCCTTTTAAAAGTATCAAAAAATTAGTATTGAAAATTTTAAAACCACGGCTTCCATTGGATATGGCATTTGTTTCAATGAAAACAATTTTAAATTTTTATGGTACTTACATATTATCGCAATAATCGCCAACTCTATTAATAACTAGCCAAGTTGGCAAAACCGATTTCCTATGTGCCGTACGTGCTGAATTAGCGACTAGGGGCTTCGTCTCATATAATGTCGCCAATAGATTGCGATAATACTTAAGGTATCCGACTACGCTCGGAACCGTGATTTTGCAAAAGCGTTTAAATGGATAATATTTATGATATTTAGTGTCACTTAGATTAGAAAATGTATATAAAATAGTTTTAACTAGAATTTTTAAAATGTATAACTTAGAAGTGGGTTTATCCATGTTTTACGACAACAGAAGGGAGAAATTTTAAGAAAAAAAAGCTGATAATTATTTCAATGGGTTCAAAATCATATGGGGTATCATTTCATGGGTTTCAAAAATCATAGTTGAGCCTCTTTACAGAGGTCTGTGCTAAATACAGGCAAAATATTTTTTTAGAAGCATTTTTCACAAAAGGAGAACATTTTGAAAAAAGGTTATTCTAAGTTAATTTTTTGCCAAAATATTGTATTTAAATAATTTTTTTTGTCAAAATGTCCTTAAAACAATTTTATACATGTATTCAAATCTAAGTGACGCTAAATATCATGAAAATTATCCATTTATGCGCTTTTTTAAATTTCGTTTCCGAACGTAGTCGGATACCTTAAGTACCGTTTTTAGTTCATTTTTCATATTTCAGACCTATGTTTATTTTTAAAAAATTTAGAAATTGTTAAATATATTACAATTTTTAATATTTTGAAAGTTGTTGTAAAACGAGTGCACATGCATGTTTGCGTGTGCGAGCATGCGTGAGTGTATGAAGGTGGTGGATTATTTAGGAAAATCATGGAAAGAGAGAAAGAGAGAGAGAGAGAGAGAAAGAGAGAGAGAGAGAGAGAGAGCCAGTTTAAAAATATACTCTGTAAATTATAAAGCAGTAAAACTAGAAGGAATTAACCAAATGTGACGAAAACTATGAATGAAATGTGGA
Organism: Trichonephila clavipes; assembly: GCA_019973935.1. Taxonomy (NCBI): domain Eukaryota; kingdom Metazoa; phylum Arthropoda; class Arachnida; order Araneae; family Nephilidae; genus Trichonephila; species Trichonephila clavipes. The sequence continues at coordinate 96,338 of BMAU01005596.1, forward strand.
TGAATTGGAATCGAAACTGTAACAGCATCATAGAGGTTGAATGTTTAAATGTTTCATTCAGAAAATACAGCTACAAAAGCAAAGAAAAAAATCTATTACACGTTGGCTCACCTCTGGACTTGATGTAAGATCTTATCCAGCTGGTCTCAGGGCTGTTTTTAACCTCCCCGGCACCCCAACCATTTCAAATTGTTACGCTCCCCTTCCCCTACTATTTCCAAAGCAACCCCCTCAATCAGTTCTTATATTGTGATGCAGTGGCACACACAAGGGGGTCTGGGGGTCTAGACTCCCCCAAAAGCCTTGATTTTTTTTCCGATTGATTATAATTCTAAGTATATAGTAGGTAAAATTTAACTAAGCATTTGTTATTAAAGATTAATTTTATTAATTAATGCTAATTATTTATTCAATAATTAGTTTTTCCTGTGTTTTGTTCCCGAAAATCGACAAAATCAAAAGGAGCATGATACAAGATTGGTGAACTTTAGACCCCGGACCCCCTCCCCTTAAAAAATTCCTGTGTGCGCTACTGTTGTGATGCGATGCTATGTTATCTTATTTGTTTAAGTAACCCAGGTTCAATAATTATACATCGCATCATGACCAATGTTAAATAAAACAATAATCGTGAATTACCAAAACTAATTTTAACGTTTAAGATAAATTTATTTTAAGCACAATTTAAAAGATTTAGGTTTTACAAAACAAGAAGATCAATAAAAAAAAGAACTTAGCTTGAGACAGGGGGAGTGTGGAGGACGGGAGAGGGGCATGGTTGGCCCAAGGTGATCCGGTGAATTTCCAACGTCCGAGTCTGCAAATCTGGGAGAGCACCTCTGCTGAAAATTCGGGTGCGTTGCCTTTTATTCCGCACCTCATCACCCCAAAATCCCGGAGCCGAACTATTTGCCATCTGCTGGATTTTGCCTCTGATTGGACAGAAACTTTACGCGCAATTATACATGACGTTAAATTTATGCGTTCACTGAACTCAGAAATCGCGGGAATACTTTAACACTCCCCACCGAAGGAATTTCACCACATCCGGTCAAGGGGGACTCGTATAAAAATTTCTTGAAAGCAAGAGACAATTTCTAAAGCAATGGACAACTCCTGGCCTCCCATCAATTGCCAGTTTTGGTTCAAGATGGATTTTTCCTTTACTCTCTTACTCTTTTTCCTTTCTTTGTTCATGCTCTTTGGAGAGTCATTCTGTTATCCACTATGCACTCGGCGTGTCTTGAACTGGCAGCCAGCAGCCATAAAGAAAGGATAGTGGCATGGTTTGTCCACTCTTGTTCATTTCTTACGGTATCACGGAACAACACACCCACCCTTTTATAAATTAGTACAGTAAATTAATGAAATCATTTGCAATTACAGTATGGCGTATACATCTATACATTATCAAATTATCTGTTTTCAACTAGTTCATTATCTTCTTTTCATCGCTTATCACTTTACTATCTTTTACTGTTAGACATCCTTTGAGTCACTTTCATTATACTTGTACAGTAAAGGTTTTCTTCGAGCGAGCTTTGCCTATTGCAAAATCATTAATAGCATCATTGTAATCAATCTCCATTGCAATATCATTTTGAGTGCAAAGCAACAAAGTTTTTCTTTTTCCATAATAGATCTCATTTCAGTCTTAACTCTCATCATTCACTCGACGGTCGTACCTTCACTGTAGTTTCATCCTTTTTCTCTTTTTATGCCCTCCAATTTTTTGCGCTCCCAAATCTTTAACTCCCAAGTTACGTGCCTAGCGTGCCTAAGGGGAAAAGAGGCCCAACCTGGTCTGATAGATATCTTTCTCCGAGACTCTTTGCAGCAGATATTACAACTGGTGTATCAGATCTGTGCGATTCAAGAAAGTCGAAAAGGCTTGCTCTGCTCGTTAGATTCCAAATGTGTTTTATTAGGGAAAGAACTGACGACCGCACCATCCAGGGTAGTGTTAAAGAAGTACGAAGACAAACAGTGGAGTCCTGTGGCCCTGTGTGGTTGGCAGTGGCGTAACATACACCCCCGCATTGAGGGGGGCCAGGGTTCTAAGGGGTCCAAAGCCTGACTGATGCAAGAGCCTACCCTTTGTAAAATTCAACGTGGGGCCCCCAAACCTGACTTTGTAGGGGGGCCCAAATGTTCTCCGTTACGCCACTGGTGGTTGGGCATTATTTTGTTGAAATCTTAGCTTAGGAGGTCTGTGAACGCAAGGGCATTTCTTCAGAACGTAGATTCAAAGAGAGACACCGTCGGGCTGTACTGTTGCCATGGATAACATCCTAAGAGGGCCAACTATGAAATGTAATGACGTTTTTTACCATAAACAGGGACGCCTTAAGACAGGGTTCAACTGGGTCAGAGCCTCAGCCGCAATGGGGGGCTTCGTCTCTTTAACGATTCAACCTCAATAAGATCATGAGTCGAATAATTTCAAAAGTCAAATGTTATTTCCGGCTGTATTCTCTGAAAAACTAGGAATTTGGGTCGATATATCAACTGGCTACATGTGATGACCATCGTCCACCTACAGGTTTAGGCCTACCACCATACACCATCATTATTCATTCAGTCAAAAGGCGGCAGTCGGTTGAGCCAGTTTGTATGATTGTAAGTCATCCACGTTTATTTGTTTCGTGTTATTGTTTGTACGAGTATTTGACGACGTATGCTATGCACTGTCTACTTTTAAGGATTATAGATGTGGCCTACATTTGTGTATGGGCCCAGGGCCTATTTTTTGAGTTGGAGCCCAGGGCCTCCAGAAATGTTAAGACGTTCCTGACCATAACTCCTTGTTGCTTTGAGAACAACAGTCTATTATCCTAGACGCCTTCAGGAGTGTTTTCGATTGTTGCTGATACTCACTTTTGGAAACGTTTTATTTTTTTAATAGGAATAAAAAAATTTATTCCTGTCCATGAGATGCCTTTTCGAATATACCAAGCATTATTATCAACGCTACTGAAAGTGTACTATAGTCAAGAACAGTCTCCCATGTTTTATCAGTCTCAAATTTTTGATCTCAAATTTTTGATCTCAAAATATTGCTGACAAGACAAACAGAACATGTTATTCAATCTGATTATTTAAAAGATGGCGGATCAGCTGATGAATGGTTATGGACGCGTATTACAATCTGCTATAGTCTGCTCTACTAACTTCCAACAGAGATGGAATCATAGTTCGAACGGAATCTTTTTCCAGGCCATAAGACTTGCTTATTTTTTATAGAGATACGAAGAGTCAGATATATGGATGAAATCCATGATCCACATGCAGATGATTGTGATATTTTTATTTTGATGAGCGAGAATTCTCAGCCACGTCAAGCTACATTTGTAGACATATACTTATAGATCAGATCATTAGGAATTGATTGGTCATTCCTTTGTTTTACTCCAATCCAACAAAACACACTTGAGTCTATCTTTTCAGAGTTATATATATATATATATATATATATATATATATATATATATATATATATATATATATATATATATATATATATATATATATATATATATTATATAGTTATATAAGTTATATATGTTGAGTCTCTGAACAGAGGTCTGAGCTATATGCAGGCAAAATATTATTCTAATAGAAGTATTTTTCACAAAAGGAGAACATTTGGAAAAAAGATTACTCTAAGTTAACTTTTTGCCAAAATATTGTATTTAAATATATTTTTTTTTGTCAAAATGTCCTTAAAACATTTTTATGCATATATTCTAATCTAAGTGACACTAAATATCATGAAAATTATCCATTTATGCGCTTTTGAAAATCACGGTTCCTAACGTAGTCGGATACCTTAAAGAATCTTATCAAAAGAAAATTGTTGCTGATCGTGCATTGTAACAAGGAAAGGATAATATCTTTTAAATTTGTTTTTTTAAATTTCAAAATTATTCAATTTGTGATTTTTTATGAAAGAATTGACTTTTTAAAAAATATTAACATTTAACATATAAATCATTAATTAAGATCATATATTATAATAAACACTAAGCAAATGTGTATAAAGAGACTGTGACTTAATTTACTTTAATTTAACTACAATTATTCTAAATTAACTCCAAAAGACCCTTTGCTTCTTAACTCTGGAGACCATCGTAGTATAAAAATTGCTTTCGTAATTTTGATGTGAAATAAAGGTTAAAAAAACACTTTAAGAAGAGTTGCTAAACACTGTTACATGTACAGTGAAATTCGTTTAACGCGAAAACGCTTAAGACGAAATATTCGTTAACACAAAATCATACAACGGTCCCGACAAACAACAATGTTATTTTCATGCATTTTTTGTTCTCTTATCACGAAACGAAAATCACTTAACACGAAAAGATTTCCCTTCTGGGAATGAACAAATACGGAAAACATCAGCCGAATTGGACTATCGTATTGTATTATCGGAAGAATTTATTGCAGTAGATGATGAATGTTCACAACCTCAATTATGGTAGACAAAAACATTTTGCAGTTTGTTCCAAGCTTAAAAAATATCATTGATACGGATTCAGGTGATCAAAACAAAATGAATAATGCAGCTCCTTTTCTCTCATCATCCGAAATGAGGAGCGTCATGCAAAGTATTCGCAATTATTTAAACGCACATTCCAATGCTGAAATGAATAATAAAATGGACGACATCGAACAATTTCTTAACAATTTGATGTTTAAAAAAAACAATGCAAAGAAAAATGTCGGATTATTTTCCCAAAACTTAAATGTTTTGTTTCTCAAAAAGTATGAAAATTTTGTATTAAATTTCTTTTTAAGATCTTGTGAATATTTTTGTCTCGTTGATTTCTGTTAAGTATATAAATATATATACATATATCTATGTAAATAAAATAAATTCTAATAAACTTAATTTTGTGTTGATGTGTATTTTTTACAGTGTCCTTAAACACGAAATTCTTTTAACATGAAAAAATATTTCAGTTCCTTCAGTTTCGTGTTCAGCGATTTTCACTGTTTATGTAAGTGAATGTGAGTAGATTTTCAAACAAAATTGCAGTTGTTTAAGCCAGCAAACTTTTAAATGTCTTGCCACAGTAGAATGGTATCTGTAAAATGGAACATGGCCTTGGCACAACAAAATGCTACAATAGTGAATATAAATGAAAAAGTGGGATATAGAAGACCTTGATATTGTGTGTGTGTGTGCGCTGCATAAACTATGATGTAGCATTACTTAGTTGAGGTGTGTGTGTGTGTGTGTGTGTGTGTGTGTGTGTGTGTGTGTGTGTGTGTGTGTGTGTGTGTATGTGTGTATGTGTGTGTGTGTGTGTGTGTGTGTGTGTGTGTGTGTGTGTGTGTGTGTGTGTGTGTGTGTGTGTGTGTGTGTGTGTGTGTGTGTGTGTGTGTGTGTGTGTGTGTGTGTGTGTGTGTGTGTGTGTGTGTGTGTGTGTGTGTGTGTGTGTGTGTGTGTGTGTGTGTGTGTGTGTGTGTGTGTGTGTGTGTGTGTGTGTGTGTGTGTGTGTGTGTGTGTGTGTGTGTGTGTGTGTGTGTGTGTGTGTGTGTGTGTGTGTGTGTGTGTGTGTGTGTGTGTGTGTGTGTGTGTGTGTGTGTGTGTGTGTGTGTGTGTGTGTGTGTGTGTGTGTGTGTGTGTGTGTGTGTGTGATTATTACGTAACTGAACACTTTTAGCATACTGATATTCTCGGTGAACCCTTTTTTAGGGAATATTTGAAGAATCAAAGAACCATTTATAAACATATTAATCTAAATCAGGTGTCGGCAACCTTTTAGCTGTGGCGTGTCAAACCAATTTATCAATTTAATTCAACCTGCCACCCAATAGAACATTTTTGAAACAATTTGATTCCCGAGATAATGCATATTGAGTTAGGGAATATATATAGATGTTACTAATATAAATTTACAGTTTTATTGTATATTAATTTTGCGTCAGTTAAGATATTTCAAAACATGAATTTAAATAGCATAAAATATATTTATTTCTTTATCAAAAATTTTTAAAAATTAAAATTGTATGTATATTAAGTGCTTTTAAACATATTTATATATATTAAAATAAAAAATAGACAACATAAAATATAAGCATTTCCCTTAATTACAGTTAAATAAAAAGATAAATTAAAAACTTAATGCGAATCTAGTGCTTTCATCGCTCTACTTCCATATTGCAAAATCAGGGGTATAACCCTTTAAGACCCAACCCGCACGATCGTGCGGGTTAGATATTCTTATACGTTTTTACTTCTGAAATAGTCGTATGTAAGAAAATCGTGAATCTAACGATTGAGCCAGTTCTCAGAAAGTGTAAAATGTTACTTTTTATCAACAGACGATGGTTGTGGTCCATGTTTTATTTTCAGCTGGCAAATCTAGCTTTGTTTTCAAATACAACGGAAACACGTCTTCTTTTTATCTGTCGTAAAAAGGTAATTATCAATATATTTCTAATTGCTTGAATACAAATTTTTGCATTAATGTTTAAATAATTGTAAAATAGAAAAAATATTAGTGATACTCTATTAATGTGGCTTGTACGACTCGGGATTTCGTTACCCGCACGATCGTGCGTGTTGGGCGTTTATTTGAGTCACTGCAGCTGTAAAGGTAATTACTTACCATGCGAATTTTCTTTTCTGTTTCAATAATTTTGAGGAAAGCCTACATAAAAATGAGAAATATATAGCTATATAATTAATACTAAATATTCTTGGGGATCGCCGTGGAGGAATCCCTTTTTTTTTCTTTCTCTCTCTTTCTCTTATTGCAATTAATTTTCTATTTCATACATTTGTTGACGAGTATGGTATTTTTATCCTCTCCACAGATATCTGCTTCCATATCTCTTCCCACCCCCCGCAAAAAAAATCGGGGTTTTCCGGTGGTAGTTAGTATGGTGTGGTTTAAATATACATATATATATATACATTAAATAATAAAATTTTCTGATACATTTTGCTATTTTTCATGGAATACTGTGTTAATTTTTAACCAAAAACTTTTTCAGGTGTCTTAAAGGAGAAGAATTCTCACAGAAGAACTTTTTCAGTTGATGAATAAATCAGATTGAACTTACATTAAAACTTAGTGATCTCTTGGATGATGACAATGCTGCGAACAAAACATATGAATCGCTTATACTGGAAAGAGAATCAAGTTCAGATAAGAGCAATTAAGAAATACATGGGAATATTTGAAATGGAAAGACAATTTTGGATCATTCTTTGCCATGAAAATCTCTTGAACACATTCATTACATTGAATTAACTGTTGCAAATTCTTGGTTTCTGTGCAAACAAGATGCAATATCAAATAAAATTCCTCTAAAAATCAAAATGGATCGATTAAAATTTAAGTTAGAGATAGTTGAAACGTTATCAGTCTCTCCGCCTACTAACAAAAGTATTTTAACTGACGATGAAGATAACAGTGTTGTAATTCAATTCGCAAAATATCGAAGCGTTATAATCCACTTGCTATACATGTCATGGCTTTTATCCTGGCCATTCCAGGATAAAAGGCTTGACATGTATAGCCATTTTTGATATGTTGATGACATTTCAAAGCCTCGCAACTGCAGATTTGAAAACTACGAAAGCAGTTTGAAAACATGTTGTGAAAAATGCAAGGTTTATTTATACTTGTCAAAAACAAAACAAAAGATCTTTACACTAAATAAATAATGAATTAATAAAAGAGGTAATTAATTATACATCAATAATTTCCTTATTTGTTACAATTTTAGTTGATTTCAGAATGTTTCTTCTGTCAACTTACAGCTAAAAATGTATTACACGTAAAATTTCATAGGTGACCTGTTTCACAGATAACTCCTAACCCGCATGATCAAGCGGGTACCGTCTACGTTCCAGAGGAGGAGTGGGAGTTTTTTTTATTATTTTTCCCAGTGTCATTGGGGTCCATATAGTATTAATAACCAGAAGAATGAAAAATTTAAAGATAAAAATAATTCGGGTCTTAAAGAGATAATGTGTGACTTTCAATTTGACACCATTCTGAACATTCAGTTGTGAAACAATTTCATTGCGGACTCGGAAATAGTTTTCGGATGAGGAAATATTTTTTTTTATTTAGCTAAGCAGTACCAAAGGCGAAAAGCAGATTACATGCAATGTTCTCTTTTCGAACGATTAAATCACTCCAGAAACGACATTTAGTAATTTACAAAATAGCTGCAAATTTATCTTTATAATTCTGAAGATGTTTGTCAAATAAGGTTCACTATAAATTAATCAACTTCCAACCACTCAAAAATTGATAAATTTGTTCAGAAGTGCAAAGTGCCACTGAGAATTGTACCGCATGTCCCATGGGGCATGTGTGTCATAGGTTGCCGACCCCTGATCTGCATTATAACATTATTTCTTGATTACACCGGAATTTGTAAGTGCTAATTTATTGATATATTTGTTAAGAAATAGTAATATTTGAACCTAAATTGACATTTGACATAAGGGTATATATTTTGACATTACGTATATATTTGTAATGATTCTCTCTAATTTCATCTAAACTTCATCTACTTGCACTTCGGGACTTTTACGTAAATAATTAGTTATTACCTATCCGCCTAACGGGAATATTCGAAACCGTATCTCTTAAAAATTAACATCTCTGCGTTTTTAAAGTAAACTTACGTAATTTTCGATCATACGATATCTTTCCAACCAAGCAAGTTCTGTCCACGGAAGTCATATGAGTTGGAACTTTCGTTTGTCTTGAAGGAAGGAAGGTTCGTTCTGAGTACCTTCCGTTCCAAACGAATGCGAGTACTTTACCGATCACGCCAAAACGATCGTCTTCACGTGATATTGGTACTAGTTCATATAGATATCACACCGCCACATATTCCCCTGCCAGTGTTTCGGCGAATAGGCGAACGAACGATACCATATTCGTGCAGAGCATGTAAGCAGTTGCGTCACTTGGTGGGTTGCGTCATTCGTGCGTGACGGCTTGAGAATTGCGTCATTTGTGTGACGGTTTAATTGCATCATTTGTGTGTGACGCCTTTGAGAAGTAACGGCTTATTTGCGTCAATGTTTGACGGTTTGGTTGCTTCTGCGGTGGATAGATGGCGCCACGACTGCGGCGCGAAGATTTCGTGTCCATATCACGTCCAATGAAGGAAGGAAGGTTCGTTCTGGGTACCTTCCGTTCCGAACGAAAGCGAGTACTTTACCGATCACGCCAAAACGATCGTTCATATAGATATCACACCACCACAGTCTCTTCATATAAACCTCGAGACTCTGTAAAATCGTCATGCTGTAACAAGTGTATGTCTTATTCATGCTTTGTATCGTCCATCTTAGTATGAGATTCTAAATCAGGGGTACTCACTCTTCCCCCCCCCGGCCACACAAGCATGACAGATATTTCACGCGGGCCGCAACATGGGGGTAATGGAAAAAACATACTATAAGACAAAAGCAACATTGGTCAAAGCAAAATTGATTAAAATATTATAATTCTATTCAAAACACACACACACACAAAAATATTTACTTTTTTGCCATTTTTACTGTTTCGGGATAGTTTCGATTTACTTTCATCCATGATCAAGCTCTTTGCTTACATTCTACTACCAAACAAGTAACATAAAAAAAAATTAACTCAATTCCTACTTGATCAACAAAGAAAAATTTTATTTTAGCTACTTTTTATTAAATAGTTACAATTAATATAACTATGTATATACATAGGACAGAATCGCAACATTAAGTGGTAATTAATTTTTATTAATTATCATTAAAGTTTCGGATTGTCATCCAAAACAATCGTGTATATAAAATTTCAGTTCAACTGAATGCTTTAAAACGTGAGAAAAAAACCTTTTCAAGTTTTGACAAAAGTCGCCAAAAATGCCACCATAGCTGAATAGGCGTTGAATAGGCGTTTTCTTTCGGGCGTCTGGAATGTAAACAGTCCTCAATCTCATATCGTGAGAGTCTATGATGCTGGGCATAGCAAAAGTGGTGTTTTCCATTCTGCTGAGTGGCATGATGGCGATTGGTCGAGCGATGGAATCCGGGAGGCGTGGCTATGGTTCTTCATCTGGGTGCCACCATAGCTGCATTTATAATGCTTTAAATAATTTTTTAATCAATTAATTTTTATTAATTATAATTAAATTACTGTATTGTCATCCAAAATAATCATGCATAAAAAATTTCAGCTCAATTGAGCGCTTTAAAATGTATTTTATTAACGATTGAAAATTCCACAAAGATAAATAAATAAATATGTAGGGAGCGTGAGTTAATAGTGTACGAATCGAAAAAAGAAAATGTATAGCGAAAATTGATAGATTTAATTGCTTATTGATAGAATTTCCAGCTAAATTTTTAGATTGTTCTCCAATAAATGAATTTTTTAGTGCGATGGGCCATTTCCGGGCCACTCAGGAAAAGACGGTGGGCTGCAGGCTGAGTATAACAGATCTAAATGTTTTATATATTGAAGTATCTGTCAACAAAAGACAACCTCATCCATGTACTTACAAGAACATCAATAATTCAATAGGATCAACGAAAAAGAAAGCATTACGAATGGCTGCGGTCTTTTTACACTTATCTGTCTTTACCTCTTTATAAATTTCGACTCCAAAAAAATTAATCTAGTATTCTAAACTAAATAATCATCTTTTTTATACTTTTCTGAAACCAATATTTTAAAACATTTTTTTACTTTTTATTTCCCTTCCTTGGAGATATTTTTTTTTGTCTACTTAAGGTATTTTTACTAATCCATATATGTCTTAGACTCTGTTATCGAACAATAATCACCATTTTGAAAATAGCGCCTGAAGATTTATTTTTAAAAAATCAGTGAATGAAATCCGTGAGAACACTCCAATCCATATATTAAATGATACGTAAAAAAGCCACTTGCTTACATCACTATATATTAAATAAGTGAAAACGCCACATGTATTTTACACCAGTGCTTTTTCACCGTTACTAAACTAGATAACTGAAATTCGAATTTGGAATACATGTTTTATAATTGTAGGCACCTTTAATATTCGTATAATGTGTCAGTAAATAATTTTACCCTTGACCGAATCATGAAAAGAACAGTTAAAGAAAAAAAATTATGAATTGTACGTAAGCAAGAAAAAACGAAACATTTTAAAACTTACCCTATCATCTTGAAATCTTTGTACCAAATTTGCAGATAATTAAATTCTTAAAGCTAATGAATATCAACTTTGCTCATAAAGTGCTTTTATATTAGATTTGTATAAAACAATTAATACGTAATAATTAACAATTACGGATGGTTTATCGCTTCTCACTGTCGGAGTTGAGTTTCGCCGGATGATATTGTAGAAAACTTGATGGCCAGTTTGAAAATGTGGAACGTGGGTGCATAATCAGAATGAGTGAAACTGGCTAGTCATACCGAGCGAAAAGTCACCATATGCAGCCTACGACGGAATGTGTGAAGATGCTCTCAACAATAGACAGAGCAAGGAACTCTTTCGCGTGTCAAAACTCCACTTTGAGGCTATAAAATTTGGATAATTCTCACAAATGAAAATCGTATTACATTCCTCGCCTCCAATATCACAGTTATACAAATAAAGGTAAAATAAAATTTCCTACATAGGGTTTGTTCGATAGTGTAAATTCAAAATAAATCGTGTTAAAAGAGAATGAAACCCTTTTCTCTAGTTCGTATTAAAAAAATTCATGTAAAAACAGAATTGAGCGTATATATATGTGGGAGACAACAAGGGGTCCAAGACGTTGGTCTACTTCTATTTTATTTTAACATTAAACAAAAATTAATTAAAAGGTAGAAAAGTTTTTACAGATAAGATTGACGATCATTTTCAGAAAAACGCCTGCTCGCGCACCTCTCGCGTTCTCTCTTCTCTCTGCTCTAATTCTCTGCTCTAATGTTTTTGAGTTTTTGTTTCACTTTCACTATTTCAAGTTTCAGTTTTTATTCACTGCGCCTGCGCGCGAAGACTGCCTTGCTTTTGGCTGCATGCCACAACGGCCAGCCTGACCGTACGCTGTCCGCAGCGGTATTTCCATGGAGACCAGAGGAGAATCTGAAACATACAAAAAAAAACGGAACAGACAAGGACTATACGACAATTATATAGAGATTAAACATATCAAAATTTTTCTGAATTAGACAGTTTCTCCATCATGTGGAGGCACCTATTCGACATCCGGAAGGTTCCACAGGAAAACACATTGTTTCACCGGCATAAGAACGTCTTTTTTAACAAGTTGATCTTCAGTTGAACGCATCGATATTTTCCTCTGTAGAGTTCTGACGTCGTTTAAAACGATTTCTCTTTTTCCTTCGTTTCCACTGCCAGGGCTGGAAAATTTTCCGGAGCAACACAAATCGTCGATGTTCACTCTTCATAGGTAAAGGGTTAGGTGAGCGGGAGATAAATTCCACGGAACTCGTTTTCATGGCACCATTGGCTTTCTTACACAATACTATATCAGAACATTTTTTCTCTTACAATACTCAATTTTAACTTAGTAATCTTAATTTTATTACATTTATAATCCTTAATTAGAGAATTCGAATCATTTCTAGTATTAGAGTTCTTAACATATGGCAAATCATAACTAGAGTTTTCTATCACATTTGAAACAGAAACATTTGGAAAAGAAACACCACAAGAATAAGCATAAGCATGAGCACCTAAAGAGGATTCACTTTCATTCAATAAAACATCGCTCTTTGCGTGGCCTAGTTTCTCTATTTCAGAATATACACTGGGATGTATAATAAATTCTTCGGTCAAGGTCGGTGATATCGCCGTTCGCACACTTAAGCTAGTAGAGTGTTGATTAAGAGAAATATTTATGGGTTTAACTTCTACCATTCGCTTTTCGCCAAAACATGAGCTTAATGTTATGATTTCTTCGGAAGGTGTTTGCACTCTAATTAGTGAGGAATTTAAAACTGGGATCTGGCAACCTGAATCAATCAATGCTGTTACGGGCTGATTTTCCACAAAAATGTTTACGTATTTAAGATTTGCGCATTCTTCGCTATTTTGTTTTTCGCTCTCGATTTTCAAAGTATTCACGTTTATTTTTTATTATGGATGTGATCATTAGATTCTTTAGGTTTAAAACGCTTCTCACAGTCTCTTGCGCAATGAGATGAATCACCGCATATGTAGCAATTTTTATTTTCTATTTCAAGATATTGGGGATAGTTCTCTTTAATCTTTGGTTTAAAGTTTTGTGATCTATTTTTAAAGGGGTCTTGGTATATCCATAAGTAATAGGAATTTCTTTACGTGATCCGCTTCTAGATGAAATATAAATATCGCACTCTTTAGCTAAATCAATAGGCCTAAACCAATCTTCTGCTTCTCGAATGCCAATATGAGTTGCAGTTTCCTTATTTAAAGTTTCAAATAATTTATCAGAAATTATAAGATCACATAGAGATTCAAAGGAATTAACTTTTCTTAACGAACAATAATATTGGAAGTTTGCCGTCAATCTTGCAGCGAATTGATGTATGTCTCGCCTGATGATTTTACAGCATTTTTAAATGAGTTTAAACACTCGCGAGGGGTTAATTGGAATTCTCTGAGTACTATAGATTTTAGTTTTTCATAGTCATTTAATTCCTCTTCTTTAATATACAGTAAGACGTTATGAGCTCTTTCGCCCAGAAGATTTATTAAAATTTCAGATTTATATTCGTCATTTATTTTCTTGGTTAAAAATGCTCGTTCTAATGATTGGAAGAACAGATTAAAATTTTCAGATCTGGTGGGAACAGGAAGAGATAAAGTTTTTATACTTTTTATCATATTTTCTATGTTAGTTTCGAACTGTTTTTCTTCGACTTTAGCTGCAGGATTTAAACTTAATGCTTTATTTTTAACTAATTGAAGTTCGATTTCTTTTCTAATTTTGCTAACTGAAGTTTCGCGAGCTCAATTTTTTGTTCTGAAGTTACCTCTCTTTCGTTTTGCGATACTCTCTCATCTATACAGTTTTTAATTAAAGTTTTAACGAAATCTGGATCACTTTCAAATGTACTACTCTTCTCAATTTTAGTCTTTAGTTTAGCTATGGTGTCCGTACTCTCCACAGTACCGTCTAGATCCTCAACAACTCTTATGAGATCCTCTTTAGAGCGTTTTTATACATTTTAGAAAAAATATGGAAAGATCCTACCTTTTTTTTTTTTTTTTTGTCTCCCTTGTTGCTCGCACGTACGATGTATCCAATGAAGAAAAATTTCGATTCCACTGATTTCACCTCTTCGCAGGTAATATAGTTGAAATTGTGGTTCCGGCCTCTACACAGGCGGAATTTTCGACGATGGGTTCCAACCTCTACACAGGCGGAATTTTCATGCTGAGTTCAAACCTCTACACAGGTTGAACGAAGTTTCCGAAAATGGCGGCGCGTCTCCTCCACGGGACGGCTTTTTTTTTCACGTTCCAAATTTTGATCAAAATCGAAATTTTTTTCAATCGCCTCTACACAGGCGGAATTTTCATGCTGAGTTCAAACCTCTACACAGGTTGAACGAAGTTTTCGAAAAATGGCGGAGCGTCTCCTTCACGGACGCTGTTGTTCATTGTCCAGACTTTGGTTCAAAATCGAAAGTTTATCGATCCCTTGATCGCGGCCGAGCCCCCATAATTTGTGGGAGACAACAAGGGGTCCAAGACGTTGGTCTACTTCTATTTTATTTTAACATTAAACAAAAATTAATTAAAAAGGTAGAAAAGTTTTTACAGATAAGATTGACGATCATTTTCAGAAGGTAACGCCTGCTCGCGCACCTCTCGCGTTCTCTCTTCTCTGCTCTAATTCTCTGCTCTAATGTTTTTGAGTTTTTGTTTCACTTTCACTATTTCAAGTTTCAGTTTTTATTCACTGCGCCTGCGCGCGAAGACTGCCTTGCTTTTGGCTGCATGCCACATATATATATATATGTTATGGTTACAGGGTGTCCCAAAAATAGCACCCAAACTCTGTACCGACTAATTCCTCGTTGGAAGTACATCAAAAATGCCTAAAGAATTGTACCTGTATTATTCACAATCTACCAGAAAAGTGCGGGAAAAAGTATGACGTCATAACCGTATCGGACACATTAAAGCGGTATTTTTAAATGTTTAGTGAGGCAGAGGTTCAAAGTAACCGTCGTGCATATCGAGGAAGGCTTGAGCGAGCTGTGGAATGGATGAGTGCACACGTTGCAGCAACGCTGGATCCACCAAAGTACAAGCAGCATGCAGACGAGCAACTAAATCCGTATGTGCAGTCATTACGTCTCCATGCAGCAATTACTTGATATTGCCCCATAGGGGAAAAAATGCAACGTGTAAAACCTAGGGATCATGGTGGCCATGGAATCTGACCCTACGTCTGATCCAATATCAAGGGTATGCCATATCCAGCCAATCATGCTCTGGAGTCCAGAAATGAGCTGGAGCCCCATCACGAACCATCATGCATCATCACTCATTCATCATTTATTGTATTGTTCTAATAAACAACATATTGACAGGTACGATTCTCAGGGGAATTTTTTATATACACCAGACTAGGAAATAGGCTATGCAGAATTTCGGTATTACTTCTAAGACACCCTGCACGTATGTGTATATATCTCTTTAATATTCAGTTTAAATATCATTAGGGCCCCGTTGGTCGAGTGGTAGCGTATCGCGCTTCCAAGCCGTAAGTCCGGGTTCTATTTCCGGGCTGGGCAAGGTCAACTCAACCTTTCATCCGTATTTTAATGGGTGGATAAATGAGTACCAAGCTTGTTTGGGAACTTAAACACTGGGGGGATCGCTTCAGACTCACCACCTAATGGGGTCGATTCTCATGCACCTCAGAGCCTAGTGGTCACCTATACTGGTGTGGGCTGGCCCTCATGGGCTGTTGTGCTACTGAGTTTGAGTTTTAAATATCGTTAACTAAAGAATATCCATTATGAGAGGGGGGGAGGGATTTAAATCATTGGTTGAAGTAGGACAAATTTGAATTAGCTAGCCTTATAATTATAGTTTTTATTGCTTAGTTCTCAACTTATTTACAACAAAAACTACTCAAATATTTCAAGATCGTACATATGTTCTTTGAGAACCATCGACACTGTAACCATGTTGTTTCTAGGCTGGATAAACACATGTACAAACACGTGCGTTCAGCAAACATAAGAACAGTGGAATGTCAACAACTCTTGTTGGGCGTTATCACTTTTGCCACCGATAAGGACCGCATGATACGGAAGGGGCATTTTTTTATGCTGTGAACACGCGCCCACGAGTAACAACCGACCTTGCTTTTTTCTCTAGTGTGAAATGCTTTCCCATCTAAATTTAGGATGAACAATTAATTGATTGAAACGACCTTCTCATAATTGATATATGGAATCCGCTTTATTTCTTTCTCTCTCTCTCTCTCTCTCTTTGTCCTTCGTGCCTCAATTTGGAAAAGGTTTCTGAATATTCTTTGCAGATACATCTGGGAATTTGTAGAAAATATTTTGTTCCGGGTGTATTAGGTACTTTTTCTCGTTCCTCTCTGGGTGTGAGAAAGATAATTCCAGAAGAATTTTTTTAATGTAGTTGAATTTGGCATTAAAACGTTGTTTACAACAAAATGAGATTTTAGTAGTGGATCAGAAAATTTTAAGCATTATTTAAATTATAAGGATGGGCACTTGAGTTTCGATCACACCGCAGCTTCCCCCCCCCCTAATGTATCAGCCCAGCGTTTCTCAAACTGTGGGGCACCCACCCCCAGGGGAGCGTGAGCTTATCGAAAATAAAAGGTCATTTAAAAAATTATTAATTTACTAAGAAAAAGCAAAACAAAATATATCTGACATAATAAAAAATAAAATACACATTTACACCGTTATACTATACTTATAAATGTATCAGCATGGTACAATATACTTGAAAATAAATTTATCAATACTAAGTTAAGGTATCCGACTACGTTCGGAACCGTGATTTTAAAAAAGCGCATAAATGCATAATTTTCATGACATTTAGTGTCACTTAGATTAGAATACATGTATAAAATTGTTTTAAGGACATTTTGACAAAAAAAATTATTTAAATACAATATTTTGGCAAAAAATTAACTTAGAATAATATTTTTTCAAAACGTTCTCTTTTTACAGAAAAAATGCTTCTAAAATAATAATATTTTGCTTATATAAAGTAAAGACTTCTCTCCAGAGAGTCTGAACAAGGATTTTTGAAAAATTCACATTATTTTCAGAGTTACAACCCATTGACACAGGTAGGCTGAGTGCTTGAAAAGTTCCTCAATAAACCTAAGTCTCTGAATTGTTCTTAGTCTTCGCACATATGTTTCTACATCATTTTGAAAATACAGTTGAACCTCTATATTGCGATTTTTTCTATAAAGCTAACTTTTTCCTGGAACCTTGAACATTTCACGATTTTCTTCGTAAAATAGCCTCTCTATAGCGAAGTGCATTTTCTATATAACGAACTTTTTGTTTTGTGATTGAATTTTTTTCCTCCCTATTTTTAAAGCATTTCTGAACATTTCAAGTTATTCTCTGTTAAACACATTTTATAACGGTTATAAATCTCGTGTGAACTGGTTTTATTTTTACCTGACTCACCGAGAGTAATAGAATTCTAGGTGTTTCATCCAAGAAATACAGCCTCTAAACCCCATTGTCCAGTTCACTAGAAACAGCTTCGATATCCCCTTTCACACTCAGTGCAGTTGTCCCCGTATTCAAGTTATAAAATAATGTATGTTTATTATTGCTTGCATGCTTTAAATTAGAAAATTTCATTCAAATTCATTAATTTTAATGTAAAATCATTTTCTTAATAATGAAAACATAGACATTCTACAATGAAACTACGACATTCTTTATTCTTGTTTTCCTTGCAGTTTCTCTTTCTTTCTTTGTGATGGGTAAGATATGTAAAATCAACATACATTAATTTTTAAAAAGGGGTGAATAATTACTTTTTTAATTTTTTGTGTTTATGAATGCAGAATTTTTGTTTTATGTAGTTAATTAAGTATATTAAAAGATGAACCTCCATATAACGAACTTTTTTCCTCCATTTAGTGACTTCGTTATATAGAGGTCCGACTGTATTACGTTGTACTAATGGCTGTGTAGTTGCAAATAATAAAAAACTGAATTAGTGTTATTTTTCATTAGGGGCTATTTAGTGATCTATTCTAAGGTGGTACATCTTTTTAATTTTTCAATTTTCCTGTCTGTAGAAAAGGGAAATCTTAACATTAAAAGAGAGACCTTCGTGGACCCCCTAGAAACATGGACCCCCCGACGGACCCCGGGATTCCGCAGTCCACAGTTTAAAAACCTCTGAGAGAACAAGTACAAGACTCCCTCTGTTAATTTTCAAACCACTATAAAAAATAGAATTTTAAGGCCTAATTTGCGATTTTTTTTTAATTTTCGTTATACTACACAATGAAAAGAAATCAGGCCTTAAACCTAAGTTTCCTTTCATAACTTTGAACTCTTGACGAAATTTGTATAGCCGATACAAATTCTTCTAAAAGTCCCAACACAATAGTGAGCAAATGGTAAAAGAAAGAATTGTGTCAAAATTAGTGATTTAACGCATTTCAGTTAACCTATTATTTTTGCTACAAATTGAAATCTCTTCTCTATATATGTATCGAAAAATTTCCTTTTTCAGTCATTTTCTTGAAGCAACTATGTTATGGTAAATCAAGCAGCATAGTATATGTATGAAGGAAGGAAGGATTCGATCTGAGCACCATCCGTTCCGTACGCGAGTACTTTATCGACCACGCCAAAACGTTCGTCATCGCGTGATGTTTTGTACTAGTTTATATAGATATCACACCACCACATGTAGATGAGAGTCGGGTATTATATGGAATACCAAGGTTTTGGCTCTGTTTGTAGTTGCTAATGCGTGGAAAAGAGCCTTGAACAACTGAAGACTCTCATAATGCATTGCAATAAGAGTTGGCTACTTGTTGTTGCAATGTCACTAGATACAGAACAAAGTGTGTTTCGCGGTTTTCAAAAGTTTTTACTGGTAAGTTTTCAAAGATTTTAACTTCTAGTACACATGTTAATCGGACATTAAAATTAAGCGTCATGTGCGTTAAAAGAATTGTCGTTTGGAAAACTGTAGTCGTTTTTTAGCTGACAATTTTTTTTCCTTCAGTTTAAAGGTTCATTTCCCAAGATGATCTGTCGGGTATTATGGAATACTAGGTATTCCATAATACCCGACGTGCAGCAATCAATCGTTCCATTCTGATGCATCATTTGTAATAGACTTCATGCCATCAACTAAGGAGCCAGAAAATAAAGACGCTGAATATGGACCTTCTGCAAAGGAAAATTTTCCGAAGACCAACGTGGGGAAATTTGGATTCAATGCTTCAACTGCTTTCTGTAGGTTCACACTGATTGTACTGGAACAGAGAAACATTTTATATTTGTAACTTTTGTAAATAAACTCGAAACAGGAAGGATTTTCACGCATTTTTAAAAATAAGGCTTTTATAGCTAAAAATACCTAAGTTTGATGAAGCCTTAGCTATTTTTCCAATGGTTTAAGCCAGTGATCCTCAACACCCGGATCATCAAATAATTTATAAAATATCTTTGAAATTGTTAATATTTCACACTTTAACGGTCTATCTTTAAACCGTTAAAGTGAAAAATGAACAATTCAAATTCCTTTTTTATAGAATATCTAGTTCTATCTAATTCTAGTAAAGTATGAAATTTTTCATCTATTATATACTTTAACTCAGTGATCCGCAACCCCCGGTCCGCGGACCGCCAGCAGTCCGTGGATCAAATGGTGCCGGGCTGCCTAAAGTAAATTAAACTATTGTCATTTTATTTAAAGTGGTGCATTTCTCTCAGATTCGCGCACTTTCCACGGAAATTACTTTATATTCCACGTTAAATCCCTTTTATTCATTTTTGGTGGAACTATATTTTATTCTAAAGGCATATTTAAATATAACTAAATTAAAATTTTTAAATCAAAATATTCTAAAATATAAACAATCAACGTGTCCCACCCTCAGCGGGCCGCGATAAAATTATCAAACGTTGACCGGTCCGCAGCGATAAAAAGGTTGCAGAGCACTGGTTTAAGCTACCTATTCCATATTACCCGACTATTCCATAAAATTTTCCATTTATAATTTTTCTTTAAAATAAATTTTTTTATTGCAACAAAATAAAAATTATTTCTTTTGACAAGTAATAATTCCTTACAATCATTTATAGCATATATCCATGGTGATTTTGCAGAATTTTATCAAAAACCAGTTATTTTATTTTTAGAAATGTTTTTTTATTTCTAATGGTCTGCGGATTGGAGTTTTTCCATTGCAGACCACTAGTACATTCCCCGGAAGCCTGTATCTCTTTTTAGTGCAGTATCATGTAGATGGATACCAATCGCCGCAGGCCCAGTTTCCTCCCAAGAAGGAGGCACCTGAGCTCTGACGATACGAACCTGTACTAAGATTTAATTTTGTCGAGAGCACCCAAGTCGAACAGACACTTTAGGGATCTTTTACATGCCGTATAATCATACGACATGACCGCTGTCGGTTTTCTGCATCATGAAAACCCACCGACTTAGGCCGGGGTCGAACCCGCAACCTTGAACGCAGAATACCAGCGACAAACCAACCAAACCACCCAGCTGGCTATTTTTAGAAGTGTGACGGTATTATTCCATGTATCCTACTCTGCATCATTTCTATCTTTCTAACGCTATGCTTACGTTGATTTAATCAGTGATAGTAGTCTAGTAATCATCGTTAAAAGTATTGCATTCTTGAAGGCATCTACATTTAACTTTTCTCGTTGACTACCTTATATCATATTAACATTAATTTTTATTTTACAAATGCCAGGCCATTGACCATCAGGTCATTAGGCAACGGGCTCTCCAATACCTTTTTACAATGCAGTTAAGATCATTCAGTGCAGAGCAGTAGTCCAAATGAGCGGCAGTCATGTCTTGTCCAGTGTCACACAAAACGCAGATAGGTGAAGTCACTAAATTAAAACGAAACAGATGAGCACAAAGGCAGTCATGTCCGGTTAAAAGTCTAAATTTAGCCACAGCAGCAGCACGAGGAGAACTTGGAATACCGTGGGATATCTTACATAGTGTACTCCAAGGCTTATCACGAGCAACACGAAAAGCTGTAAGGCGAAATGATTCCCTAAAAATCCTTTTAATTTCCAGTTTGGCAGAATGAAGTGTCAGGTCTCTGCGAAAGTTCTGAAGGATACCCGTTCCCTTTTTTGCCAAAAAGTCTGCCCTCTCATTTCCCCAAAGACCACAGTGGGATGGTAAAACTTATTAACATTAATAATTGTAACTACTTGAGATTCTTAAACGAGAAAATTGCTTTGTAATATTTAGAAAAATGTGTGATCGTAAGTGAACCATTTTGATATGATTTTCCATTAATCGTTAAATTCCTTAATAAAGTCAAATCCTTAACCCCTTAACTCATTTGCCCGTACACCTTTAAGGTATCCGACTACGTTACCGTGATTTTAAAAAAGCGCATAAATGGATAATTTTCGTAATATTTAGTGTCACTTAGATTAGAATACATGTATCAAATGGTTTTAAGGATATTATGACAAAAAAAGTTATTTAAATGCAATATTTTGGCAAAAATATAGCTTAGAATAACCTTTTTTTCAAAACGTTCTCCTTTTATAAAAAATGTTTCTATACTAATAATATTTTGCTTATATAAATTAAAGATTTCTCCAAAGAGTCTGAAGTAGGAGTTC
Organism: Trichonephila clavipes; assembly: GCA_019973935.1. Classification (NCBI taxonomy): domain Eukaryota; kingdom Metazoa; phylum Arthropoda; class Arachnida; order Araneae; family Nephilidae; genus Trichonephila; species Trichonephila clavipes. The sequence goes on from BMAU01005596.1 coordinate 118,186, forward strand.
TGAAAAATTCACTTTATTTTCAGAGTTATCACCAATTAAAATAATTATCGGCGTTTTTCCCTTAAAATTTCTCCCCTCAGGTGCAGTAAAATATGGATAAATCCACTGCTAAGTTATATATTTCAAAAATTCTAGTTCAGATACAGAGGTCTGAGATATATACAGGCAAAATATTATTATAATAGAAACATTTTTCATGAAAGAAGAAAATTTTGAAAATTGGTCATTCTATGTTCATTTTTTGTCAAAATATTGCACTTAAATCATATTTTATCGTAATAATATTCTTAAAATAATTTTATATACATTTTCTAATCTAAGTAACACTAAATATTATAAATGTTATCCATTTATATATATACTTTTGCAAAATCACGGTAACGAACGTAGTCGGATACCTTTACTGGTTTGCCCAAACGTGCTACCGTAAGTTGCCCACAACCGGTTTGCCCGTACGCTATACTAGCACCGATATTTTCTTTTTATCTTTGAGTTATACATATTTTTAATTCTTATGCGGAGATTATTAATGCTAATGTTTTTAAGAATCGCAGTTTATCCGTGGTACTTTTCATCCGGGATTTTCTTTGTGATGAAGGCAGAAATTTTTCATTGAAGGCAGAAATTTAGATTCACGAAAATATTCAACAAAGAACAGCGATTGGCAAGGCAATTTGTAGTTTATTTCTTAAGAAAAAAAGAAATGGAGAGATAGTCCAAAAAATCCGATATTATCTCATTGCAATGTAAAACTTAATATTACACCATGTTTCAAATTGTGTGTTCACATATATGTGGGAGACAACAAGGGGTCCAAGATGTTGGTCTTTCTTCTATTTTATTTTAACATTAAACAAAAATTAATTAAAAAGGTAGAAAAGTTTTTACAGATAAGTTTGACGATTGTATTCAGAAGGTAACGCCTGCTCGCGCACCTCTCGCGTTCTCCTTTCTCTCTGCTCTAATGTTTAAAAGTTTTTGTTTCTTTCACTAGTTCGACAGTTTCAGTTCTAGTTTCCATTCAATGCGCCTGCGCGCGGAGACTGCGTTGCTTTTGGCTGCATGCCACAACGGCCAGCCTGACCGTACGCTGTCCGCAGCGGTATTTCCATGGAGACCAGAGGAGAATCTGAAACATACAAAAAAAAAACGGAACAGACAAGGACTATACGACAATTATATAGAGATTAAACATATCAAAATTTTTCTGAACTAGACAGTTTCTCCATCATGTGAAGGCACCTCTTCGACATCCGGAAGGTTCCACAGGAAAACATTGTGTTTCACCGGCATAAGAACATCTTTTTCAACAAGTTGATCTTTGGTTGAACGCATCTATATTTTCCTCTGTAGAGTTCTGGACGTCTGTTCAAAACGATTTCTCTTTTTCCTCCGCTTCCACTGCCAAGGCTCAAAAATTTTCCGGAACAACACAAACCGACGATGTTTACTCTTCATAGGTAAAGGGTTAGGTGAGCGGGAGATAAATTCCACGGAACTCGTTTTCATGGCACCATTGGCTTTCTTACACAATACTATATCAGAACATTTTTCTCTTACAATACTCAATTTTAACTTAGTACTCTTAATTTTATTACATTTATAATCCTTAATTAGAGAACTCGAATCATTCCTAGTATTAAAGTTTTCAACATATGGCAAATCATAACTACAGTTTTTTATCACATTTGAAACAGAAACATTTGGAAAAGAAACACCACAAGAATAAGCATAAGCATGAGCACCTAAAGAGGATTCACTTTCATTCAATAAAACATCGCTCTTCGCGTGGCCTAGTTTTTCTATTTCAGAATATACACTGGGATGTGTAATAAATTCTTCGGTCAAGGTCGGTGATATCGCCGTTCCAACACTTAAGCTAGGAGAGTGTTGATTAAGAGAAATATTTATGGGTTTAACTTCTACCATACGCTGTTCGCCAAAACATGAACTTAATGTTATGATCTCTTCGGAAGGTGTTTGCACTCTAATTAGTGAGGAATTTAAAACTGGGATCTGGCAACCTGAATCAATCAATGCTGTTACGGGCTGATTTTCCACAAAAATGTTTACGTGTTCGAGATTTGCGCATTCTTCGCTATTTTGTTTTTCGCTCTCGACTTTCAAAGTATTCACATTTATTCTATTATGGATGTGATCATTAGATTCTTTAGGTTTAAAACGCTTCTCACAGTCTCTTGCGCAATGAGATGAATCACCGCATATAAAGCAATTTTTATTTTTCTCTTTCAAGATACTGGGGATAGTTCTCTTTAATCTTTGGTTTAAAGTTTTGTGATCTATTTTTAAAGGGGGTCTTGGGTATATCCATAAGTAATAGGAATTTCTTTATGTGATCCGCTTCTAGATGAAATATAAATATCGCACTCTTTAGCTAAATCAATAGGCCTAAACCAATCTTCTGCTTCTCGAATGCCAATATGAGTTGCAGTTTCCTTATTTAAAGTTTCATATAATTTATCAGAAATTATAAGATCACATAGAGATTCAAAGGAATTAACTTTTCTTAACGAACAATAATATTGGAAGTTTGCCGTCAATCTTGCAGCAAATTGGATGTATGTCTCGCCTGATGATTTTACAGCTTTTTTAAATGAGTTTAAACACTCGCGAGGGGTTAATTGGAATTCTCTGAGTACTATAGATTTTAGTTTTTCATAGTCATTTAATTCCTCTTCTTTAATATACAGTAAGACGTTATGAGCTCTTTCGCCCAGAAGATTTATTAAAATTTCAGATTTATATTCGTCATTTATTTTCTTGGTTAAAAATGCGCGTTCTAATGATTGGAAGAACAGATTAAAATTTTCAGATCTGGTGGGAACAGGAAGAGATAAAGTTTTTATACTTTTTATCATATTTTCTATGTTAGTTTCGAACTGTTTTTCTTCGACTTTAGCTGCAGGATTTAAACTTAATGCTTTATTTTTGGCTAATTGAAGTTCGATTTCTTTTTCTAATTTTGCTAACTGAAGTTTCGCGAGCTCAATTTTTGTTCTGAAGTTACTCTCTTTCGTTTTGCGATACTCTCTCATCTATACAGTTTTGAATTAAAGTTTTAACGAAATCTGGATCACTTTCAAATGTACTACTGTTCTCAATTTTAGTCTTTAGTTTAACTATAGTGTCAGTACTTTCGACAATACCGTCTAGCTCCTGAACTACTCTTATGAGATCCTCTTTAAGAGCGTTTTTATACATTTTAGAAAAATTTTGAAAGATCCTACCTTTTTTTTTTCTGGCTCCCTTGTTGCTCGCACGTACGATGTATCCAATGAAGAAAAAATTTCGATTCCACTGATTTCACCTCTTCGCAGGTTATATCGTTGAAATTGTAGTTCCGGCCTCTACACAGGCGGATTATTCACACTGAATTAGTTCCAACCTCTACACAGGCGGGATTTTCGTCGATGGGTTTTCCAACCTCTACACAGGCGGAATTTTCGTCGATGGGTTTTCCAACCTCTACACAGGCGGAATGAAATTGAAAAATTCAACCTCTACACAGGTTGAACGAAGTTTCCGTAAAATGGCGGAGCGTCTCCTTCACGGACGCTGTTGTTCATTGTCCAGACTTTGGTTCAAAATCGAAATTTTGTCGATCGCGGCCGAGCCCCCATAATTTGTGGGAGACAACAAGGGGTCCAAGATGTTGGTCTTTCTTCTATTTTATTTTAACATTAAACAAAAATTAATTAAAAAGGTAGAAAAGTTTTTACAGATAAGTTTGACGATTGTATTCAGAAGGTAACGCCTGCTCGCGCACCTCTCGCGTTCTCCTTTCTCTCTGCTCTAATGTTTAAAAGTTTTTGTTTCTTTCACTAGTTCGACAGTTTCAGTTCTAGTTTCCATTCAATGCGCCTGCGCGCGGAGACTGCGTTGCTTTTGGCTGCATGCCACATATATATGCACGCACACATAAAATCATCACCTGTTTGAAAAAGATGCACGAACTCGATATTCTTTTGTGTAAGTAGGAGATAAATTCTTTTAAGACATGAAACATTCTTCTTCATGGTATGAAGAGTGTACTTATTTTTTTAAGTTCCACAATTATATAACAAAAATTAGTGTGAAAACTTTGAAATTGAAAACTAAAACAAAATTCTTCTATTTTCGTATTCTGTTAAGTATTATGATTAGTCATATGCAATAAAAAACGTGCCTTTTTTTTTCTTTTTGGAACATTTTGGACAAAAAAATTGACTGCTTAAGGGGTTAAATAAAGGTTAATATAATAAAGATTAATCACGTAATACCCAGATATTCCATGGTTATTTTCCTGTGTTGAAAATCTTTCTGATCAGCGAATCCTGACAAGACTCTCTATGTACAATCGCGCCTTGTCAAACTTATGACCTTTATTGTCTACCTTAGCAACGTGATCTTTTATTATTTCGTATCTGATCTTAAAGGCTTTGTAATTTGCATTACTAATTTAAGGAAAATTTCAAGACGGTTTAAGTGTCAACCAGATGTAATAAGATTGCTTCTTAATTAATGGAGAATGAAATACATTTTCGAAAAATACATTTTAAAATTGTATGATCTTATTGGATAATCTGAAAGTTTATCATTGTTATTTAAGGTCTTCCTCCCTACTAATTATAGAATTCGCAATCATATACAGTGAAAATCGTTTAAACACGAAACAGAAATACTTTTTCATGTTAAGGGATAGTGCGAAAAAAATCATAAATTCAACAAAATTTAGAGTACATTTTATTCACATAGACATGTATATATGCATGCATTTAATACAAATTTTTCAAATTTTTTTGAAAAACGAAACATTTATTGAGTTTTGGGAAAATAATCTTGTATTATTTTGCATTGTCTCTTTTTAACATCAAATTGTCAACAAATAGTTCGATTTCTTCCATTTTGTTATTCATTTCACCATTGGAATAGCGTGTACTTTTCATGATGTTCCTCGTTTCGGATGGCGTGGGAAAAGGAGTAGCATTATTCATTTCATTTTCGTCGTCGGAATCTGCATCAATCATATCTTGAAGGCTTTGAACAAACTCTAAAATTTCTTTCTTTGCCATAATTGGAGCTGTATACAGATTACCGTTAGGGTTTCCATTCTCAGAAATGACCGGAAAATCCTGGGAATGTAGTTGTTGTTAACGGGATTCCCGGAAATACTTGATGTATTTTCGGTTCACAAGTTCAATTCACGTTATTTTTAAATAAAATCAATAACAATTATATAAAATAAAGATACATATAAATTCCAAAAATAATACTTATTTATATAATGAGCTAAAAATACAATAAATATATAATAAACTGATTATTTATTTTTAAAATAGGATTTTAGAAAGCATAAGCAATTTATACTTTTATCACTCAGCCTAGTTCTAAGCTTTGTGACGAACAATCCGGCAGCAGAAAATGCTCTCTCTGCTTCAATTGACATTGGAGGAATTGTTTTTAAAGCCCTACATAGTTTTATAATGTTTGGAGATGAATTTTCAGTCGAGTCGAACAAGTGCATTTCTTGTTTCATGATTTTGTTGAAACTAGTACTTTTCTTGGGTTGAACAATTTAAAACTTTTGTTTCACAGTAAATTGCTTTCTCTATTTTTTGCATTCAATGTCAGAGGTTTTTCTTTCAAAATCTCCATGCTCTCTTCTTCTGGGTGCGAAGAGTTGAATATTGATTCCTCTTCTTCACAGAATAACCTTGTCTAACCAAACCAATTTTACTAGGCAATCGCGAAATATTGACAGTAACTGCAGTTGCTTCGTATTTTCAACCAAAATTTAGGTATTGCATTAATCTTCTTAAATTAACGTTGCGTCTCTCATTAATCCTGTGGATTCGAGAATATTTCATATTTTTCACAAACTCTGAATTTTGTTCGTTCAATTCTCCAATAACGATAGAAAATATACCTTCTGCAGTTATCAAAATTCCATTTCGACTGCGTAATTTTTCTAAGCCAATTTTTACTGGTTTTAAGCCAGTTACAATTGTAGTTACAGTTTCAAACTCTATATTGGTCATCAATTGTTCTTTAATCTCAATTAATGCTTCTAAAATTTCTTATTTTATTTCTAAAAATCTTTTAAGCATTGCAAACAAAACTATTCCAGCACACACACTTTGTGCTGGACACACTTTGTGTATAACACACACTTTGTAACCCGGCGATCCCCGGGAAATACCGTGAACGAAGTATAATTTCCGGGAATAGAAAAAGCACAGAAGTCTTAAAGAGACCTTACTTACCGTCCTCTGCTGTAATGAATTCATCCCATGATACATAAGAACAGCACAACAAAACAGAAACTTTTCTCAAAAATTCCATTTAGTGTCGGCTCAGCTTCAATACCCTCCTTCTGCAGAAGAGAAATATTTTCGTGTTAAGAGATTTTTCTTTCGTGTTCAGAGAAAAAATACATGAAAATACATAGTAGTTTGTCAGAACCGTTGTATTATTTCGTGTTAATCGATATTTCGTCTTAAGCATTTTCGCGTTAAACATATTTCACTGTAGATTATTAGAATCGCATGATGATTAGAAACAAGGAATAAAAAAATACTCTAATATACATTTTTTTTAATTTTAAAAAGAAAGGTACGTGTGCTCTTCTTTTCGAGATGGAAGAAGTGAACTCTGAATATCGTATATTATTTTCTATTTCCATCATTCATTTCTTAAAATAGTTTCACATGATAATGAGTGTTGTTTTTTCAATTCCTACTACTAACTCACACTTTCTATTTATTTATTTATCTTGGTGGAATTTTCAATCGTTAATAAAATACATTTTAAAGCGCTCAATCGAGCTGAAATTTTATGTACATGATTATTTAGGATGACAATGTAATACTTTAATTAAAATTATTAAAAATTAATTGATTAAAACTAATTATTTAAATAATTATAAATACAGCCAAGTTGGCATCATTTTGGGCGACTTAGCAACCCTTTTGGCGACTTGTGTCAAAACTAGAAAAGGTTTTTTTTTCACGTGTTAAAGCATTCAATTGAACTGAAATTTTAAATACACGATTGCTTTGAATTACAATACGATACTTTAATGATAATTAATAAAAATTAATTACCACTTAATGTTAAGATTCTGTCATATGTATATACATATTTATATTAATTGTAACTATTTAATAAAAAATAGCTAACAAATTTTTTTTCTCTGTTGATTTAAGTAGGAATTGACTTAAAAAAAAATTTTTATATTACTTGTTTCACTTGTCTGAGATTTTAAAATTAGACGGTTTTTTGCCATGAGCCTTTGTGTTGGTTTCAAATGCGACGCTAATTAACAAAAAATTAAGCAATCACACTTGAATATGTTTCAATGATAAATCATGATGATAGTGAAAGAGATGGTCTATAGCAGAGGTTTCAGTGGCGTTCAGTAGTGCAGAGGGGGCCATGCCCCCTGGTGGCATACGAAAAAGGGGCTGTGGCAAGCGCCACGATATTTAAAATTCAAAAAATATTTCAAACTCCAAATCGCACCTGCGCGACGAAACTGATGGAAATACTTATTAATACATGCACAGATGCAGGGAGCTTATTAGTCGTTATGAAGTCGCATTCGTTTTCATGTCACTTAGGCTTCTGGCAACCGATACTGTGTGGTCAATGTGCTCAAAATTATTTGCAAACAGAGGGACTGTTCCATCAATGTGTTAAAAAAATACGTGCTTTACAGACTTATTAGAAACAAAACGAGAGGAATTCGTAAATGATGCTTTAATATATGCTAAAATTTTATGTGAAAAGCTTGAAATTTCTTTTAAACCCCCAAGACGAATCAGGAATAAGCATATATTTGGCGACAGAAGTAAAGATGTTCAGTTATCATACGAAGATGTCTTGAGGCGAACAATGTTTTCTTCAATAGACAGAGTAATTACTGAAATTTTCGAGAAAGATTCCAACAGTAGCAGAATCTAGCGCAAAAATATGCTTTTTTAAGACCTGAAGTGATATTGAGGATGCACGAATTTAACTTAGATCAAGCTCCTCAAGACATTAATAAAGAGTTCCAACTTGAGCGCGTACGTCTACAAGTTTTCGTAGCTGCAACTGACCCAGGCTGTAAAAAAAGAACTCATTAGGTCCGGCTCCCTGGGTTTATTAAAATATATTATTGCGGCCAAACTTGAAGATAGCTTACCAAACATTGTCATAATGATGAAAAATATTTTTTAACATCTGCAATCAGTAATGCCAGTTACGAGAGAAGCTTCTTGAAGCTAAAATTAATCAAAAATTATCTCAGATTGACTATGTCCACGTTAAGGCTGACAAATTTAGCTATTCTGGCAATTGAACATCACGTACATATTGATATTGACAATTGTACAAAAGAGTCTTCTATGAAAAAAACTCAAAATTGCATTTTTAATCAATAAAGAAATTTTAAGCTATTTTTTCTTTTTTTACTTTTACTAATTGTCTTGACTAATAATTAAAATAGAGAGGTGGCAAATTTCCGGTCTGCCCCAGGCGGCGAAAGCTCACACTACGCCACTGAGTGATCTTCAAACTGTGCTCCACGTATATGTGCAATTCTTCTGCCGCCAGTGCATTAAGTCAGGTGATCATCGTATTCTCTCACTTTTCATCATTTTCAAAACGTTTTTCTCTCAGAAATTCTTAACATAATTTCCTCGAAAAAGGTGGTTATCTCTAAATGAAAGATCTAGACTATCGGTCTTTTGTTGGAATGCAATTAACACAAGGCTTAATGAATTCATAAAGAAACACTACAACATGAAAATTCTGCTGAAGATCGGGAATAAATACATTGAATGTTTAAATGAAAGACATGATTATGTAGGAAAGTTCAGGTATGCAACAGAATAAATTTTCCAATAAATATAATGTTTTTCATTGCTTATAACTATAAATGGTCTTTATTTTCTAGATGTTAACTAAATCTCTTACTTCGAGTTTATCTAAAATATTAATTTTGTAACTTGTGGTAATTTTTAGCATTCATTAATGTCACAAATACCAGATGTCGCCACCAAACAATCTGGCGGAGGAACCGAAACCACAAGGGAGTGACAAATTAGGCTGCTTAGGATCTGATGCGCACCAAAGCGCAGGAAACTCTCCCAATTCTGTTTATATACTTATTTGCATAGAACATTGAACTGTACACAGTTTAGTAGCTAGAAGAATGTCTGTGTACAGGAAATAAAGCATATTAGCTCAAAGAGGATCATTTGGGCTTATTGGATTACTTCTGATTCACCACATGTGGTATAGTTTGTAATTTATTAAAACTTTGGCTACATCTGACTATTAAGTATTATTTGTTTAATGAAAATAAAATAAATAATACTTCAAATTTTTTTTTCATCAGATTCGAATTTTTTTTAAAGATTAAAGGTTTTTTATTCTTTATTTTGGATAATAAAAATGAGGATGAAATATAAAGATGAAGAAAAAGAAACAAAATCAATACAATCTTTATATATAAACTCTCGAAATTTCCAAATTTCAATAAATATTATATGGTATGCTTTCTATCAAAAAATGTTCTGATGCACAACTCTAAACCCGGAATTTACGAAATATAATCGTTTTTTGGTTAAAATTAGATTTTTGTTGATGTGCTAATCATTCGATGACGTCCTTTCTATCGAAATAAAGATTTCAAGGTAAAAGGAAAAGGAAAGTTGAATGAAAACATGTCGTCATCGAGACTTTAATCTTATTGACATTGATTTTTTTTTCATCGGTAGATTAAAAAAAATTCAAGGTTAGTTCAATAAGGTTCGTCTAGAATATTGCTGAATAAACCAGAAATTCCCCGGAAATTTTTATTTTCAAACATGCGATATTTTAAGATTAGTTTTTATTAAAATCATAAAAACTAATTATTTATATAGCTGAGTTTTTAATTATTTGTAGTATAATTTGAGTAAAAAAATTACTTCTTAGCTATAAAAAAATAGAACAACCTATACTTGTAAGAATTTTCGGTACTTAACGCATAGTTCGGCGCGTAACGCGCGCCTATACTTTCAAGCGAAAATTTTTAATTTTTAGTTGTATTCGACGTATTATGCGCGCCTTTTCTACGAAGAAACCTGAGAAGTATGTGCGCAATGCTCTTATATTTTGAAGTCATTTATTCCAGATATTATTCCAAGCTTTAGGAAAGAAAAACAGTATACTTCTAAAACTACAATACTTAAAGTTCATAAAAAAATTTCTTTTAAATAAACAGTATTTCGATATATGTAGGTAGAAGTCTACTTTTTTTCTATGCTCATCTTTTTTTTTTAATTTTTGAAGCTTTTATTTTTATATCCGGCGTATAACGGATTTTACGGCATGTATTACACCGTCGACCAGTTTGGTCAAATTGAAAGATATTACTAATTCAAAAATCTCGAAAAACGCTGTCATCATTATTATAATCGTGTTCGTACATGCATGAGAACGGTTTTCCACTATTAGCTGTATATCGTGACATTTGGCGACGTCTTATATTCTTATAAAACTTGTAGATAGTGTTAGAGTAAGTACCAAAATTTAAATGTAAATGGTACATTATTTCTTGTCGTTTAATATGTGTTGTCGTAAAAAATTGTTTTTAATCAAGTTATAATTTGCCCCATTATATAAATAAAAACTCTGTGGAAGATAAACACAGTTTTTATCCATATATAATTAAACATTTCACACAAGAATTAAAATTTTTTGAAAAATTTCTGTGTGAAAACAATGTTTTTTCTGCAGAAATAATAAATAACCAATAAAAACTTTAAATCAATTGGACCGAAACATTAACCCATAAAAATACATTAAAAATAAAAAAAATACGTAGTTTAAATATTTTTAAAATGTTAGTTTAGAACAGCTTATTTTGATTGTATATGTATATAATCTTTATATGTATATTATTTTAATACATTTAAATTACATGTTAATTATTAATTCAATAGCTATTAAATATAGGCATCAATTTTAATATTTTTTAATTTGAATTTTTTTCTTTTTATTAAATTTAAGAATATCGTTTTTTCTTGAAATGTTGAACGGTACTATACCAAAAACCAAATGTTTTTTTAACTATTATAACTTTCGAATATTTTTCAAACTTAAATTTTTTGAAGTAGTGATAGATTAGCTATGTTTTGTTTACATATTTTTATGTACCTAAAAAATAGGTTTAAAATAAACAATATAGGCTATCAAAAAAATCGATTTTTTTTCTTCTACATTACTCTAAAAAGTGCTTATACCAGTGAAAAAGACACATCTGTTGTTATCAAAAAGATCTAGAACATTAAAACTTTTTTTTTGACAAAATAATTTGTGCTACAGCATTTTTAAGTCATATCTTTTTGCCATTAGTGATATCATCAGTTTTCCACCTGCGGGGGAAAATGGAACATTTCAATCATTTTTTAAGAAAATAAGTTTTGTTAAACAATGAAAATATTACCATTGTAAATGTTTTTATTAAAATATTAATATTATTGAATTGAGGAGATCAGTTGCAGATTAAAAGAATTAATGGAAATTCTGAAATTATACGAAATATCGTTTGCAATTTTTCTACTTCATATCATTAAGTTAAAATTCTCCTTAGAATATTTATTACATTAGTTATCATTATTGTTCATTTTGTTTCAAAACGTATTATTTCGATTATTTTCAAATAATTTTTTATAAATAATATTTTTTTCGTTATATCTCAAAATTAATGTTTTGCGCAATGGAAAATATATAGACTTTTTTGCAGTAAAACAGTTGAAGGAATTTTTAGCATGTACTTATAAAAATATGCTTGTAAGCCTAACAATATCATGAGATCCTTTTAAATAGTTCGTTCATAATCTATTGAAACGATCCAAAAAGCATTTTTAAATTCTTTATTTTATAAAACAATTGATTTTTTATTTGAACATAGAAGTGGAATTTAAGAAGTGGATATTTATGAGTACATATTATATAAATATTTTTATATACATTTAAACTTTGTGATAGTCGTTGTGTTTCTATAATTTCAATTTTTTCCCTCAAAATTTAGGATCAAGAAGAATATAAATAGAACCCTAGACTTTTAATAATGAAACAATATCTAAGAAATTATCCATATTACTCCGTGTTCTGTGCTCTAAATTTTTTTTTTTAAAGTTTACTTTTCATACATTTAGTAAAACATGATCCCACATTATTCCAGATTCAAAAATACATCCAATATCTGTTTTTCTTTTCATTCAGTTATTAGAAAAAATTTTTTGGCTTTTTTTTAGCTACTGAAATTTTTCTATCTGACTTTATTTTGGATTTAATAAATCTTCTAATGTGTGTGTGTGTGTGAGTATATGCGTATGAGTGTTTTGGTTATTTTAAATTCTTAATTTTAAATAATTGCACTCATTTTCAATGTAACTTCTAGTATTGTTTTTAATTTTGCTCGAAACTTAAAAGTTTATAATTTTACTGTTTTTAAATTGTTTAGTTGCTTATTTTATACTCGATCTTATTTTATACACGTTATTGAATACGAATCATGTATATTTATATAAAAAAAAATTATACAACATCATAATTCAATTCTTGCATATAACCTGGTTATGTATACCCTAAATAACTAAACGGTGCACTTCTGGGACATACTTTTAAAGGTTTTTGTCAAATAAACTACTACTCAAACTTTTAAAACGATTTTTTTTAAAAAAGAAAAATATTGAGGATTTTTATTTTACTTATGCTATTTATATATATATTTGTTTCTCTTATTTTAACTAGGACTAACACTTCTATTGTTTGATCTTAAAATTCCATGGAGAAATAAATACAATTCTGTAGTTCTTTTGGGAAATTAGCTCGCATGCCTAAAAGATCAAAACCTAGAAAAACATTTCGAGTATGATAAGGATTCCCAGTTTATGGATTCCCAAATGGAGGAAACTCGAGACGACAATAAATATGTTTTAGATCCAAAAGGTTTCCAAAAAAAAAGTCGTTTATGCGTCATATATCGCTATATTTTTTTCTACAGTTCAAATCCTTTCATTTTTTATATCTTTACTCCAAACCTATTCTTATTCTTTCATTTTTCCTCTCTTTTTTACTGTTTCTAAAGTTTTGTATTAACGTGGAAAAATATAATGATCTACCTTCACATTAAAACTAGGTATAAAAAAGGTATACTTTCAAAGCGAATGATTCTCAATACATCCATAAATCGAGATTTTTTTTTATTATTAAAATAGAGAATTTTTAAACTACTTTCGTTGAATGTATTGCTATAATTTTTTAAGCTACTGTAATCCATGCATAAGAGAATATGTAGTCAAAAATCAAAAGGATTTCTTGGCGCAAACATACATTTATCATTTTCATATATTTATTTTCAAGATATTTGTAATATAAAAGAATTGAGAAAACAGAACTCAGCAGCAGTGGATGAATCCATAGATAAGAGTAAAAAGTAACATAAGGATAAGAAATGACATAAAATATTAGTTGGTAAGAAAAGGTTTTTCAGATTGATTATCATAGAGTATGAAAAATAATCATTTGGCAATTATATCACTTAATGTTTTCAAACTAAATAATAGTAATTAAATAATGAAAGTGTTATGCTTCCAAATGATATCTGAATAAAAATTATATATTCATCAAAAAACAACGTTAAAATATATTTACCTCAATAAATTTCAAACATATAAACACGAATGCGCACGCGTGTGTATGTGTGTGTGAGAGAGAAAGAGAGAGAGAACATTTATAAATTCATGTCTTTTTTTATTAAAGTTCATTTAAGTATGTTAGTGCGTTTTATTTAAACTAATATTTATTAAGTTTTCTCGTGAATTTTTTTTTCTAAAAGCAAAAATAATTTATATAAGCTTTCTTCTTAATATATAATATAATCTTGTATAATCTTATATAATCTTTCTTCTTTCGTTATTCATTTTAAATATTTTATATATGTATATACATATTTGTAAATTTTTGGAAAGATGCGCTCACAAATCTGCCAACTGCAATGGGAATAATATAATGGGGTTTTTTTTTTTTAAATTATTATTGAAAATTCCCCAACGCTGCAAGTGATTTGTTCATTACATACTTACAATTGATGTCATTTACTTTGTCGCGATTATAATTGAAAATTAAACACCACTGCAATACACGAAGTGGTAAGAAAATTATAATATAGTCACAGTTAAAATATTTCAGGATTCATTTTATCGATTTAAGGGAACCTTCAAATGTCATAATAGAGCTGCTGGAAATCACTACCTACGAAACTCCCCCTCATTCTGTTAGTTTTAAATATCCTTCAATTATACTTGACTTCAGGTTTGCTGATGGCTCCCAAGACTGCAATGATACTTTTAGAATGGGTTCAACCAAAATCACTGGCGTGGCTAGTTCTGAGTGGGCCCTGTATCAAAATTCCTTCGGTGCTCTTTTGTAGATATGAGAACCCTGTTAGTGGTACTGTGAGTACACATGATTGGTTGATATGGTTGATACGGGGGTAGCTATGCTCTTGACCAAAATCAAACAAAAGAAAACGGTATTTCAACATGCATTAATTATTAATGCATTTTCTAAAAGTTTAATTTTTTCTGGCTCTAACTCCTTGTGTCCTGTTAATTTAATATCGATTTAATATTCAATATTATTCTCTAAAATTATTTGAATATGTATTTCAAGAAATAAAAAAAATGTATTGTAAATTAAAGCAACGTGTATTTCAATTTAGGCTATCTTCATCATGTGATATCAATCTGAGCCACAAACTCGAATCCCATTTCCAAGCAAAAAGATATGTTCCGAGTTTTATATAAATTCATAAAGTTATATTACATAGATTGAAAACGGTACATCTTTAAGGTATCCGACTACGTTCGTTACCGTGGTTTTGCAAAAGCTTATAAATGGATAATATTTATGATATTTAGTGTCCTTTAGATTAGAAAACGCATATAAAATTGTTTTAAGAATATTATTACAATAAAAAATTATTTAAGTACAATATTTTGACAAAAAAATGAACATAGAATGCCCAATTTTCAAAACATTCTTCTTTCATGAAAAATGCTTCTATTATAATAATATTTTGCATCTACATATCTCAGACCTCTGTACAGAGGCTCAACTAGAATTTTTGAAATATATAACATAGAAGTGGATTTATCCATATTTTACTACAACAGAGGGGAGAAATTTTAAGATAAAAACGCTGATAATTAATTCAATTGGTGATAACTCTGAAAATAATGTTAATTTTTCAAAAATCCTAGTTCAGATTCTATGGAGAAGTCTTTACTTTATATAAGCAAAATATTATTATTATCGAAGCATTTTTTCTAAAAAGGAGAATTTTTGAAAATAGGTTATTATAAGTTAATTTTTTGCCAAAATATTGTATTTAAATAATTATTTTTTGTCATAATGTCCTTAAAACAATTTTATGCATGTATTCTTATCTAAGTGACACTAAATATCATGAAAATTATCCATTTATACGCTTTTTTTAAAATCACGGTTCCGAACGTGGTCGGATACCTTAAAACTTAAAAATATTTCCTAGCAATTTTTTACATTAAACACATTCAACATTTATATGTAACATATAGTAAAATATAGAAAATATTTTGTACGAGCAAAAAATTAGATTGAAAAAGACATTAATTATTTAAAACATTTTACTCGTTGCAGGGAATACAAAACTTATAACACGTGATTTTACATTATTATGGTTATTTTCTACATAGCCAAATGTTTTTTGATTTGGTATCCTTTTCTAATTAAGATTACGCGGGTAGAAGTGAATTTCGAAATTGGTTAGTGCTGCCATCTCTTAACAATGTTAGATAATTTATGATCAATATATTTTAAAGACATGTTAATTGATAATAATCGATGTGATTTTTTTCAGCAATAGTAAGATAATAAGCAAGCTATTCAAGCAATACTTTTTTAAAGTACGCTTAACAATTCTTCATTTTGTCAATTAACATTGCAATGCATCTAAACGTTCTATTTTCTCCCTCTCTTTTTTAGAGGAAAATACAAATACACAAATAATTGTGCATAATGAATTTTGTACATAATTAAGCTCACGTTATGTTTATATCTTAGAATATATAACAGAAGAAATACAAAAAAAACTTCATTTCTCCTTGATCATTAAATATTCTTTACCTTTTTTTTTATAAATGATATCAATGAAGGGAAAAAAACTATTTTCTATATTATTACCTTATAACAGAATCAAATTTCATGTAACTAGTCAAAGAAATTTTTGTTTTCAAAATAGAATACTTTGGTACGTTTAAATAAGTTTAAAATAAGCAAAGAAATTGAATATAGTGCTCCTATCTTTTAAAAATAAATGAGTCTTATGTTCAGAGAATATCATAAATACTAAAAAATGTTGCATAAAGGGAATTTGAAAAAAAAGAATCGTATAAATTATACTCGAATACCTATCAATTGTTATGAATATTAAATATAAAATATTCAGAAAAAATACTAATATTTAAAAAAATTTAAATACGTCAATGTTATAATCTTTTAATTAGATACATTAGTTATTGTTTTATCTGTGTGTGTATGTGCATCTAATATTTCCTAATCTATGTATCTGTATAATTTATTTTTCGGGGAAATGAGTCAAATATACTAATCTTCGGATTTCAATTTTCTCCGCAAAATGCTTTCATAGGTTATTGTCGTTTGTTTAATCTATTGAACAATACAGACCGTATAAATTTCAACGACTATTATTAAACCGGTTTATGAAAACGATGCAAAGGAACATTAAAGCATTGTATTCATGTCCAAAAATACTTAAATATATTCAAAAAGAAGAATAGAATTTTGTTTAAGGGAGTAATTATATCTATTTATTACATTATTTTAAATAAGAATTTTTTAAATTTATGATTAACTTGAATATTGTTAAAAATATATCTCCAAAAGACTAAATCTCCTTCCCTAAACAGAATTATACTGTGGATCATTTTGTAGAACTTCTCATGTAAAATCTGTCAAATGGTAATTCTTAGTTTTCATATTTGACTCTACTTAATTGAGTAATTTATGACAAGATGTCTTACAGCATAACAAATTTTTTAAATCGTAATTCAATTACTTTCTTCTTTTTGTAACTTTCCATGTAGAGGTCACAAATAGTGATGGTTACTCACAGGAACTAACGATAAGTGTTATGTCTGTCGAGTCGTGGGTTCGAATCCTGGAACCACAAAAAAACCCTGCTATATAAAGGGGCTGACATAAATTAAATTTGTCGAGGCTCAACTCTTTCACAGTGGTATGGAATGAAAATTCGGAGAATTTAATGCCAGGTTTCTTCTTTAATAAGATGAGTAATCGTGCTCCTTTAGAAAGGACAGTCCTCCTTTTATAGGTTCTGTCCTTCAAAAAGTGTCCTCTCTTTTTTTGTCCTCCTTTTCAATATTTTAAAACTGATTTGTTAATCTTTGTATTCAGAGATGAACCAAACATGTTTCCAAAACGTCGAACAAATATCACAGAAAATAACAGTTTTCAATGGTATTTTTTGACTTGGTCTCAAGTAAATTAGGCAGATATAGATAAATTATGTTGAGTTTTCATCGAAAGAAATGCCTGATATTAAAATCGATGACAATTGTCTGTTTAAAGTAGGAAAAAAACTGAATGTACATTTAAATTCTAATAAATTAGAACAATTGGAAAATCAACATGCTGAGAAATTGGTAAAATATGGGTGAAATTACTTAAACCATTTCAAAAATGAACACATTCCATATGAAAATGTAATTATTCTTGTTGAATTTACGTTTTGCTGCCCTGGAATTAATGCACTAGTAGAAAGAGTTTTTTTTCAGTTGGTAATAATTTTTATGAAGTGACTAGTGAGAAATCAAAATTGAATGTTAATATTTTAGCTTACCGTAAAATTCAGTATGAAGGATATTTTTTGCCCGAATTTTCCGATATAATAGAAAATGATATGTTGACAAAAAAATTCATTCAATGGAAAAATACTCTTTTAAGATAATAATTAAAAAGAATGTAAGCGTAATTAATGTATTTTTGTTTGAATTAATAGAACGTTTCATATATTTATGTTGTAATTTTTTCTTGAATTTTTCGTCCTCCTTTTCATTGTAAAAAAAATGTTCACCTTATTCTTTAACACTTGGCTGCTGTTCAGAATTACCAATAGACCTCGTAAAGTTTCGAATTTCAACATTAATGAACTATTACTTGAATTGTACTAAAACTATTATTCTTACTGTAATGGGTCTATTTGCGTACCTCCTATTAATCCTCTTGGGGTAAAACTGTTGCTTTAAATATTATTCTATTGAAAACTTTCTCCTGAAGAAGGTACAAATTATGTAAATCAAGGCTTATATTTAAAAATTAACTTTCAAGTTCGAAAGAGAGACTGAGGTTAAAAGCAAAAGAATAGCAGTTAGTGATTAACGTAAAGCTAGTCGAGGGTGCTCCATAGATTATTTGCTAATATTTAAGATTGACGATTTGATCGAATTTGATATTTAAATTGGATTAGTGTCGACTTGAATTAGATTAACTTAGAACTTATCTTCAAATACACTCAGGAACATTGAAAATAGCGACCCAAGAAGAAAGCATCGGATTGAAATGAAATTTAATACACATAATGACACAGATGAGAGATTCACTTGATCTCAAAAACAAGACAATTAAACGAATACAGTTTGTGCAACGACACAAATACTGGGCAACTTCAATAGCGCGTTGGACCACCTCCAGCTGCAATACATGCCGCCACACGGTCCGGCATTGAGTTGATTAGACACCTTATGTTGTCCTGAGGCAGATGGGCCCACAAATCTTGAACAGCCAACTCCAAATCATGTACAGAGTGACACGATGGCATCTGCCATTTTAGCTGATCCCACAAGTGCTCTACAGAGGACAAATCGGGGGAGCGGGGCGGCCATGGAAGAGTCTGAAAATGACGTAGGGAAGTCTGTATGCGGATGAGCATTATCTTGCTGGAAAATTGCCCCTGGGAGACCATTTAGGAAAGGTCCTACATGGGGTCGAAGAATATCATCAAAGTAATGTTGGCCCGTTAAGGTTCCACGCATCACAATTAAAGTGAACCGGCTATCATAGGCTATGGCCCCCCACAATATTACACCAGCTGTGCGGGCAGTGTGAAGTAGAACAGTGTGTGGGGGGATTGTACCGCTCACCAGGACACATCCACACCCGTACACAGTTATCATCTCTCCCCAAAACAAACCGGGATTCATCACTAAACACAACCTTTTGCCAATCTGTCACATTCCACATTGATCTGGCTTGGCACCACTGTAGACGCAGTTGCTGATGTTCCGGTGTTAAAGGGAGTGCACGGAAAGGGTGTTTGGATTTAAGATTTGCTTCTGCAAGGTGTCTGGAAATTGTTTGTGGAACAATTGCTACGCCTACGTCTGCTCGTATCGTTGAACGAGTCACTGTGGGGTCCACAAGTGCTTGCCTCACGATCCTTCGATCCTCTCTCCTCGTGGTCTTCCCGGTCGCTCCAGACCCAGTTTCCCACGCGTGGGTACCTTCTCGTGTCCACTGCACCCAACAATTTCTAACAGCACACTCCGAACGATCCACCTGGCCAGCAACACGGCGCGTCGACCAGCCTGCAGTTTTCATCCCGATTATCAGGCCTCTCTCAAACTCGCTTAACTGTGAGAAATGTCTTCTAGCACGTTTACCTGGCATGTTTCGCTTACCAAAGTCTTCCTACAATCGGCGGGTAATCGTCACGTTTATGAATCTTCGAATTTGCGCTGGCTTATATAGCACTCTCTTCCTGATTGTAGTGCCACCTCGGCGTGTATGAGCATGCGTATTGGCACAAAACTTGGATCATTTGCATATCACATTACGCTGTACTTATTTGCAAAGTTTCGCAATTGTACTTAGCTTCCTTATGGGTCGCTATTTTCAATGTTCCTGAGTGTATTTAGAAGGTGTATTGCCAGGCCGTGCTAAGAGTAAGTGATCCGATTTATAATTAAATCTTCAATTATATCGTCTCCCTTAAGTTTGCTCCCGTATTTATCTAAAGGTGCATTTCTTAACTGGGGTTGTTGAAATTTGTTATGTTGTTGAGAATTGTTAATAAATTTTGTGTTTATTTTGACTGTGGCTAATCTTCCCTCTAACTTTCATACACTAATGGATGGGACCGCCCATCCATTACAGTACTTTCTTATTTCGGTTGAGAAATTTCCCGATAAAAAAATATCGGATAGCGCTTATTTCTAACAAAGGCTTCAATGAAGTTGGCACCCCAATCTCCAGATATCCACAACATGCCAACATGAGGACTTAGAGCAGGGACATATTTAATGTGTATCAGACCCGCTATATTCTTTTCGAGTATCTATTCAACCGTACTTTTTAAAACAATGTACCATAGTATTTTTATCGCCGCAGACCGGTCCAAGTTTCATAATTCCGCAGCGACCCGCTGAAGGTGGAAAGATGAATGTTTATATTTTCGAGTGTTATGATTTAATAATTTTAATTTAAATGTGTTTATGAATATTCTTTCAGAATAAAATACAGTTTCATCAAAAGCTGATGATGTGATTTAACTTGGAACCAGGGTGCTACCGCCGTATCAATGATATGGGGCCCCGAAGCTACAGAGGCCCTAAACACTGTAACTACTGTTCTAAACTCATGTCAATAAATTAAGGATAATTAAGTTCAGGCAAAGAAAGAGACAGAAGCAAAACAAATTTGACTTATTTGTAAAGTCTATTTATTAAACAAAAGGTAAAGAGCAAAAAAGATGCTATATGTTTGACATAATTAATAAAAATTACGATTTTTACTCCCTGGAGCAAATTTCAAAAAGAACCTATTTACAAAAAACAGTATAACATGGTTATTGTAAGGATCTACTGCCTGCACCTGGCAACAGGTCGAACGAGACACACGATATAGAGCGAAGGACCTGGCAACGAAAGGAGAAAAGTGGGAACGAGGGAAAAAAGGAAAGCGGTGGCGAAAAAAACGTGGTCGGATAAAGAGGATACGGCTGGACGATGTATTGTAATCTTGTAGCATCTTAATATGTTCCTTATTTTAAGAAATGTCCCATAGAAGGTGTGGAATAAAAAAGAGGGACAAAATTCTGACTGCAATTATTTTCTTTTCACAATTCGAACACGATCCGAAAAGAACCCACAAGTTTACAGTTATTATGAGGGTTAATACGGAGTATGTTTCCCGGACGATGCAATACAGGCCTTACAACGCCTAGGCATGTTGAGTATCAAATTATCAATCTGATCTTGGGGAATATTACACCACTCATCAAGCAATGCCCTCCGAAGTTCCGGTAGACAGGTGGGAGAGAGTTGACGGGCTGCAATTCGTCGACCAAGCATATCACACACATAATCTATTGGATTCAAGTCCGGTTAGTATGCTGGCCAATCCATACGGGTGATATCCTACGATTGAAGGCATTCGTCTACAATGATTGCATGGTGAGGACGGGCGTTGTCATCCATAAACAGAAATTCGGCACCCTTGGCGCCCCGAAACAAACGTACATGTTGTTCCAGAATGACATCCCGATAGATGTGGCCTGTCATCGTTAAACTCTGAACATGCAGGTCAGTTCTGGAATCAATAATAATTCCTCCCCAAACGAGCCATCCTGCACCACCGTAACGGTGTCGTTTAATGGTGCTCTCTTGGTGGTAACGGGTACCTGGCGCTCTCTATATTAAAGTCTGGTGAGAATCAGACTGCAAACTAAACCTGGACTCGTAGGAAAACATCACACAAGACCACTGTGGTGGTGTCCACAATGCTCTCTACTCCAGGTTAATCGCAGGCGACAGTGAGTTGCGGTAAGTGGAACACATCTGACAGGCCTACGAACATATAGACCAATGTGCCCTAAGCGTTTGTACACGGTCTGCCTTGAAACTGTCGTACCGGTAGCTGAAGAGAGCTGACGAGACAGGTCTGATGCTGTGCTCCGTCTGTTTCTTTTGGCAGTAACTGCCAAATATACCGGTCCTCATTCGGCGTTGTAACTCGGAGGTGACCTGTGCTGTAACATCATCTGTACCATCATCTTGGAATCGTTGCCAAAGCCTGGAGCTGACACTCTGGGCGATTCCAAGTTCCTCGGATACTTCCTGCTGGGTACGTCCACATTCCAGTCGTCCAATAATTCTACCACGTAAAAAATCATCCAAATGCTTCCTTTGTGCCATAACTATGCGGTTATTGCTCTGAAAGGCTTTTAAAACGCTTGTGAACAATTTTACTTTTTTGCCACCATTCCTTATATACCCCTCTCTTACACTCTCGTCATTGTGACATACTATCCGCGCCATCTGGTGGTTTCCTGCAATTTGCATATTCTTCTTCAAGATGTGTGTGATAATTCTACAGGTGAAAATTTATTTTAGAGTTCAATTTCTGTGTGATTCTGAATTGTCCTTAATTTATGGGCATGAGTGTATTAACAGGGTGCTCATATCAGAAAAAGGGTCCCAAAGGAATTTTGATACTGGGCCGCCTCTGAACTAGCTACGCTAGTGCATGGAATATAAAGGGATTAAACATGGAATATAAAATGATTGAGTGAGTGAGTGAATATTAACGTAGCTCTGTCCAGCTACACCAGGGTTTTGGCGACGAGCCTTGTAATTTTGAACCATGGTCAAGTGACAAGGACGACACCTCAGCTGGCAGCCCTCTCTCCAAACTACCATACCACACCAACGGGAAGACGTTTGAGCTCTCGATAAAGTGATTGAACATGGAATATAAAGTGATTGGACATTGAAAAGTAGCACAGACCCGAGGAAATAGTACATCACAGTAAATAAAATAGATATGCCGCAAAAAAACCCCGGCGTATAACGCACATCTCCTTTCTTACGAAGGAACCTGAAATGTACGTGATCAATTCTTGTATGGTTTGAAGTCATTTATTGGAGGTATTATGCCAAGCTTTTAAAAAAATTGTATACTTCTAGAATTACAACCCCTTAAGTTCATTAGGTATGTCCTTTCTTTTAAATAAATAGTGTTCCAATCTATGAAGAAGTCTAATTTTTTTTTTTGTACTCATCCCTTCTTTTTTTATTTTTGAAGCTATCATTTTTATTACTGGCGTGTAACACACACCCGTAAATTTCGATCTTATTTTTCGTGTTAAAAGTGCACGTTATTCGCCGGATTTTATGGTAATTTAATGTCCGTTATGCGGCTCGGTACCATGGACCGCTACCGGTCCGCAACCCTGCTTCAAAGAACCAATTGTTTCTTTCATTTAATTTTTCTTGATTTTTCAAAAACTTTCTGCGTGTGTTTAACGTAGCATTACGTTAATGTGCATTAATTCATCAAATTATAATTTCATGCATATTAATGAATCTCCAGTAAACATTTTTAAATAAATAAATCATATAATCATCGAATAAACTATATTCACAGATAACTCAGGACAAAACATTTATCAATTTTTAACCGTTTTTACTGAGTTAGGGAGAAAAAAAATTATTCGTCGTCCTTATACAGCTTTCAGAGAGAGAGAGAATAGCTTTTTTTTTCTATTTATTATTCTTTCATAATAATTGAAAACGTCGATCTTCGTTTTTAAAAAAAGTAATGTAAATTTTCAAAATAAACCGAGAAAAAATTTCCTATCCAACTCAATTTGATCAACATTTAGGCGAGTGAGAAAAAAAATGACGAACGGAAGAATTGAAACATCGCTTCCGAATTGCTAACGCAAAATAATTTCTTCTGACCCAAAGGAAAAAAATAAGGTAAATTTCATAACGGTGTGTAAAAAAGGTCATTATGCATGATATTCTTATGAGTTGCCGAATGAACTGTTTCCCCCGAAAGGATTGAAGCAATGAACTTCACCCTGAGTATGCACGTGGCGTGTAATAATGGATTTTTGATGCAAATGGATTCTTCTTTTTTATAGTAAATTGCAATGGCATTGAATAATTGTATAATGAACTCGAAGAAATAGAAGAGTGTTGCTTTGCTATATTGCAATATTAAACAGATGATTCGATTCTTCATCATCCAAGGTCATTCAACAGCGGAGTGAAAAGTTCTTCGTGATATTATCGAAAATTGACGCAAGTGTTCGAATCATTGAGGGCAGTTTTTACCACAGTCCTCTAACTCAATTTTTATTGGTGCGTGTTTCATGAATAGTTGAAATTCGCTGTAAATCAGCGATACTCAACCTTCGGCCCACTGGGCCTTTTTTAAGTAGCCCACTGGGCCTTTTTAAGTAGCCCAGCCACGGCCCATTGCTCTGAAAAATTCATTTATTTATAACACAATTCGAAGTATCAATTGTGATTTTTGCTGTCGATGTCGTATGGGTGCGAATTGATATTTTTTTTCTTCTGATTAATGACAATAGACGACAGTGGAGTAGCAAACATTTTATGAGTGGAATTAATTTTTTAATTATATTTCGTACCTTGCAAGCGAAAAATATTCGAAGAAAATAGGTTGTTTCTAGACGGTTGTGAAGTTGACTATTCTGTAGTGAGAAACAAGTATGGATCATAAATTGTTTGTTTGGCCACGAAAGTGTTGTACTTAAAAAATTCCAATAAACAGGGATCGTTCAATGACACTTTTCCTCGAAAATCTCTTTCAAGAGGTGATAAATAGGCTTTCTTGAATAATCTTTGCAACAACAACAAAGTGTTTTGTCAGTGGTGATGTCACAATGCTAACAAAGGCACCCTATGAAATTTGTAATATTGTTGGTAAATCATATGAAACCGTTTACTGATGCTGACATTGTGAAGGATTAACACTTAAATGCTTCCAATTTAGAAAAATTAGATGCCAAGTCGTTGGAAAAACAAGAAAAGATGTTATGTATGTTCTTATTTATTTTTCCTTTGGATTTCGCTCAGGGACGTCTCAAGACTTGTTGAGGCCCTGGAGCCTTACCAGTGGCGTAACGTACACTCCCACAATCCTGCATCGCGGGATGTGGGGGCAGAATTCTAAGGGGCCCAAAACTTGACTGATGCAAGTACGTAACTTTCTGTAGCATTCAGCGTAGGGTCCGAAACGTGACTTTGCAGGTAGGCCCTAATATTCTCGGTTACGCCACTGAGCCCCACAGAAATGTAGGCCCCACCTATGATCCTGAAATGTAAACAGTACATAGCATACGTTGTCAAATAATCATACAAAACAATAACCCGAAGCAAATTAATGTGCTTGGTTTACAATTACACATACCAGCTCGATGAACTGTCGTCTTTTGACTGAATGAGTAGTGATGGTGTATGGAGGTAAGCTTCGGCCTGTACGTGGGCGATGGTCATCACATCTAGCTAGTTGACCTATCGTCCGAAATTCCCAGTTTTTCAGAGAAAACAACAGGAAATAACATTTGACCTTTGAAATTATTCGAATTATGATCATCTTAAGGCTGAGTCGAGAACGAGACGAGGCCCCCATTGCGGCTGAGGCCCTGGGCCCAGTTGGCCCATACCTTAAGACGTCCCTGCTAACGCCTGTAATATCCAATCACAGGTCGCGATAAATGGTTCTAAATTCGAATATTCGCGAACTTTCCCATCTATAATTGAGTTTTAAATACATGTTCATGAAATAAAACAAATTTTTAGTTAATTCAGACTTATTGTTGTCAGTGTCCTTACATTTCACCAGGAACGTATTAAGGCATCGGCCAACTGGGCCCAGGGTCTTACCCTCGGTGGGGGCCTCGTTTCGTTCTAGACTCTCTTAATAAGATCATGATCCGGATAATTTTAATGGTTAAATGTTATTTTCATGTTAAGGTATCCGACTGAGTTTTTCGGAGACAATTTTCTAACATATAACGATAACTATAAACTATATACGATAATTTTAGAAAGCTTATTAAACAGGCTACAAAAATAGACTATAAAAAAGATTTAGATTTTTTTTATGAAAATGGTGATTTTAAACCAGTCGGGGGGGGGGATACCTTAAATGTTAACCCGTACATATTTTCCGAAGACAGAGGATATCAAACTACGTGTCAACTGGCAAAAGTAGTAAGGCTGACTATATTATTATGTGATGACCGTTGTCCATCTCTAGGCCTAAATCTAATAGCATAAATAATCATTTAACTAATTTTTTCGAAATGTGGCCATCGGTCGAGCCGGTTTGTGCCTAGGTTTTTGAGATTGGGGATCGTGCTCATTTATTTATTTCAAATTATTGTTTGAACGAGTATTTGATACTGCATGCTATATACCAGGGATAACGAAGCCTTATGTATCAACGTGCCACTTTTTCTAAAGAAATGCTAAATGAGGTATACATGTGCCGTCAATTAATTTTGATTTGTGATTATTGGGAAAATAATAAAACTAAATACTAACAGCACAAAACTCTTTGTTTAGTACAGAAAAATACATTTTGTATTTTATAGTAGTTAATGTTTTAGTTAAATGTGTAATTCAAATTATATAAGGTAATATTAGTGTGATTTTTCTGCTGTTGCAGATTAGATGACAAATAAATTATATTAGGATTGGGTAAAATGTTCCTTTTAGCAGAATGCATGCTGAGTTGAAGTAATCTGCCAAACGGTTTCTAAACGAGTCTTTAATGTTATTCATCTCTGAAAATGACTCGTAGGCGTAGGTCGATGAAAATATTGTTAAAATAGCATGAGCCTGCTTCTTCAAACAATTAAACGTATCTGGAATCGATTTTAATGTTTCCAAAATTTCGTTACTGACATTTTTACTTATAATTGCTTGTTAATCTTTCTGTTTTAATCAATTCTAACTTTTTCGTTGTTTCATTAAATCTTTGAATTAAACTAGAAATCAATGAGTTGCGTTTCAAATTCTTCAATTTCCAACGTTGAATTGGGGCAAATTCAGTGTATCAAATGATGTCACATCAGGGTACATAATAAACTTGAGCGTTTCGGATAATTCTTGGAATTGAAAAATCTCACAGAAAATTCCTTGATTGAAGAATCAATCGCGGTTGATCGTTTTGATCGGTGGCGTGCCCAAAATATTGTGCCGCGTGCCATCAATGGTACGAGTGCCAATGATTCGCCATCCCTGCTATATGCTGTCTACTTTTAAAGATCTCACGTAGGGCCTACTTTTGCATAGGGGCCCAGGACCTCAAAAAACCTTAAGATTTATCTGGACTCAGGGCTCAAAGAGTTTTAAGATGCCTCTACATTTCACAATGAAGCTCATTAAATTAAAATTTCGTGCAGTCTTAGTTAATTCAGATCAGACGAAACAAATTCTGAAAATATATAAGCTAAATTTTAAATGATTTGCAACCCAAAAATGAGCTGATCTTGTTTGCCGTAATATAACATAATTTCAATGAAGTGTAATTTTAAAACATACAAATCGTATTAAAATGTGCATGTTTTTATAAATGGACTGACAGGTCGAATCCTCAAAAATTATTGCGAATATAAAAAATATTAATTTCAATAAGATACACATTAAATTTTTATTCTAAATTTTTGCAACCAAATGTGTTTGTTGCTAAAAAAATATGTGTAATTTTTTTATATGTGCATAATATTTTCAAGCCATTGAATTTTACTATTTTTGGATCTAACATTGGATAATTTTTGTGACCCAAATCCGTAGCAAACGAAAATAGAGAGTATCTAAGACAGTTTCATGAATCCATATTTAAAATTTTGAGGAAATTTATTATTTATTTGGCCAGGGATGGTCAACCTTTTTATCGAAAGAGCTCCACCATCTGATTAAAAAAAAATATGCCCGCCACTTTCAACTTTTCCAACAAATAAAAGAAACAAGATGAAAAAATGAAAAAAATTTTACTTATAAGCCTATAATGGGATTTTTAAGCAATGAGCACAATTTTTAGTGCAAGTCTTGGTTTTGGTTTTATTGTTAATAAACTTTTTACAGGTTCAATCAGTTAAATTAGGTGTAACATAAAAGTGAGGGAACTGAAGCATTTAACTCCTCTCTGTGTTCGGCACTATTTTATGAAATGAATATGAAAACACACATTACAAGTTCTTTTTTTTACATTTCTTCAACGAGAAAGCTCATATACTATAAAAAAGTTTATTTCATATTTGCCTTTAGTGTTTTTAAAATCCCTCCAATATATATGTGGCATCCAGGAAATCCAATTGCCATCTAAGAACGCAGTCTTCGCGCGCAGGCGCAGCTAAGTGAAACAAGAACTAAAACTTTGAGAAACTTTAACCATTGAAGAAAAAAGCAGGAGAGAAAGACTGAGGTGCGCGAGCAGGCGTTACCGTCGTCACATCATGGAAACCTATCTGTTAGAATAGCTACCTTTTTAATTAATTTTTGTTAAGTTTTAAATAAACCAGAAGAAAGACAAAAATGTCTTGGACCCCTTGTTGTCTCCCACAAATTATGGGGGCTCGGCCGGGATCGAAAAAAAATTCGATTTTGATGAAAGTTTGGAACGCGTGAACTAAAAAAAAGCGTCCGTGGAGGAGACGCGCCGCCATTTTTTTGAAACTTCGTTCAACCTGTGTAGAGGTTGAATTTTTCGTTTGAACCCAGCGTGAATATTCCGCCTGTGTAGAGGCCGGAACTATTTCAAGAACTATTTTTCTCTCGTCTAACAAAATAACCTGTGTAGAGGTTGATTTTTTATTCGAACCCAGTGTGAATATTCCGCCTGTGTAGAGGCCGGAACTACAATTTCAAGAACTATATTTCATCTAAAGATATAACCTGCGAAGAGGTGAGATCTGTGGAATCAACATTTTTCTTCAATTATTGGATACATCGTAAGTGCGAGCAACAAGGGAGCTAGAAAAAAAAGGTAGGATCTTTCCATATTTTTTCTAAAATGTATAAAAACGCTCTAAAAGAGGATCTCATAAGAGTTGTTGAGGATCTAGACGGTACTGTGGAGAGTACGGACACCATAGCTAAACTAAAGACTAAAATTGAGAAGAGTAGTACATTTGAAAGTGATCCAGATTTCGTTAAAACTTTAATTAAAAACTGTATAGATGAGAGGGTATCGCGAAACGAAAGGGATTTAGAAAAACAGAAAATTGAGCTAGCGAAACTTCAGTTAGCACAATTAGAAAAAGAAGTCGAACTTCAAACAGTTAAAAATGAAGCATTAAGTTTAAATCCTGCAGCTAAAGTCGAAGAGAAGCAGTTCGAAACAAACATAGAAAATATGATCAAAAGCATTAAAACTTTTATCTCTTCCTGTTCCCACCAGATCTGAAAATTTTAATCTGTTCTTCCAATCATTAGAACGCGCATTTTTAACCAAGAAAATAAATGACGAATATAAATCTGAAATTTTAATAAATCTTCTGGGCGAAAGAGCTCATAATGTCTTACTGTATATTAAAAAGGAGGAATTAATGACTCTGAAGAACTAAAATCTATAGTACTCAGAGAATTCCAATTAACCCCTCGCGAGTGTTTAAACTCATTTAAAAATGCTGTAAAATCATCAGGCGAGACATACATCCAATTTGCTGCAAGATTGACGGCAAACTTCCAATATTATTGTTCGTTAAGAAAAGTTAATTCCTTTGAATCTCTATGTGATCTTATAATTTCTGATAAATTATTTGAAACTTTAAATAAGGAAACCGCAACTCATATTGGCATTCGAGAAGCAGAAGATTGGTTTAGGCCTATCGATTTAGCTAAAGAGTGCGATATTTATATTTCATCTAGAAGCGGATTACGTAAGGAAACTCTTATTGCTTGTGGATATACCGAAGACCCCTTTAAAGATAGAACACGAAACTATAAACCAGAGATTAGAGATAACTATCCCCAATATCTTGAAAGACAAAATAAAAATTGCTATATATGCGGTGATTCATCTCATTACGCAAGAGACTGTGAGAAGCGTTTTAAGCTTAAAGAATCTAACGGTCACATCCATAATAGAAAAAACGCGAATACTTTGAAAGTCGAGAGCGAAAAACAAAAAAGCGATGAGTTCGCACAGCTCCAATATGTAAACATTTTTGTGGAAAATCAGCCCGTAACAGCCTTGATTGATTCAGGTTGCCAGATCCCAGTTCTAAATTCCTCACTAATTAGAGTGAACAAACCTTCCGAAGAGAGGATAACATTAAGCTCGTGTTTTGGCGAAAGGCATATGGTAGAAGTGTCAGCCATAAATATTTCTCTTAATCAACACTCTCCCACTTTAAGTGTTCGAACGGCAATATCACCGACCTTGACCGAAGAATTTATTATACATCCCAGTGTATATACTGAAATAAAGAAACTAGGCCACGCAAAGAGCGATGTTTTATTGAATGAAAGTGGATCCTCTTTGGGTGCTCATTCTAATTCTATTTTTTATGTTTCAAATGTTTCTGTTGCAAATGTGATAGAAAACTCTAGTTATGATTTGTCACATGTTAAAAACTTTAATATTAGAAATGATTTGAGTTCTCTAATTAAGAATTATAAACCTAATAAAATTAAGAGTACTAAGTTAAAAATGAGTATTATAAGAGAAAAATGTTCTGATATAGTATTGTGTAAGAAAGTCAATGGTATCATGAAAACGAGTTCCGTGGAATTCATCTCCCAGTCACCCACCCCTTCACCTATGAAGAGTAAACATAGACGGTTTGCGATGCTCCGAAGATTCTTCGAGCCCTGGCAGTGGAAACGGAAGAAAAAGAGCGATCGTTTTGAACAGACGTCCAGAACTCTAGAGAGGAAAATATCGATGCATTCAACCAAAGAACTTATTAAAAAAGGCGTTCTTATACCTGATGGATCTGATAAAAACCAAGATAGCAAAATAAATGTTTTCCTGTGGAACCTTCCGGATGTCGAAGAGGTGCCTTCACATGATGGAGAAAATGTCTAGTTCAGAAAAATTATATGTTAAATCTTTGTGTATTTGTCGTATAGTCCTTGTCTGTTCCGTCTTTTTTGTATGTTTCAGATTCTCCTCTGGTCTCGATGAAAAAGGAAAAAAGGAATACGTACCGCTGCGGATAGCGTACAGTCAGGCTGGCCGGTTGTGGCATCCAGGAAATCCAATTGTCATCTAAGAACGCAGTCTTCGCGCGCAAGCGCAGCTAAGTGAAACAAGAACTAAAACTTTGAGAAACTTTAACCATTGAAGAAAAAAGCAGGAGAGAAAGACTGAGGTGCGCGAGCAGGCGTTACCGTCGTCACATCATGGAAACCTATCTGTTAGAATAGGTACCTTTTTAATTAATTTTTGTTAAGTTTTAAATAAACCAGAAGAAAGACAAATGTCTTGGACCCCTTTGTTGTCTCCCACATATATATATATATATATATATATATATATATATATATATATACATACAACTAATAACTTTCTTAAAATAAACTGTCTAAAATCTTTTACCGAACGAGAATCATATAATAATAATTAGATGGAAAACGTAAGGAAATTTAATGTTATTTTAGGGATTGAGAATGGAAAGATATAAGAGAAATTTTACAATGCAACAGGAAGAATTATTAAAAGAACATAATTATCGAAAAAAATCATAAAAAAATTCATTATATGGCTAAAATAAAACCTATTTGACGTACTTTTTGCTTCTTAAACATGTTAAACAGGAAGTTGAATTCAGTGAAAAGGGTTTAAGGAACACACATGCCCAAAAAAGGAAAAGTGAGGCAAAAGGTGTTTTACATACATATATGCAGTGGCGCACACAGGAATTTTTCAGGGGGGGGGGAGGTCAAGAGTCGATATTCATACTTCATACGCCATATTCTTGTATCAGGCTCCAATACGCCGTACAACATATTCTTTTGATTTTGTCGATTTTCTCGAACGAAAAACAGTAAAAAATTAATTATTAAATAAATAATTATCATTACTTACTAAAATTAATTATTAATAACAAATACTTAATTAAATTTTACTTACTATATGCATAGGATTACAATCAAGGGCTTTGGGGGACCCCTTTGCGGGTGCCACTACCTATAAGTATAAATGAAGATACTAGATCAAGGTACCATAAAATCCGGTGAGAGTGAGTGAGTGAATATTAACGTCGCACTATTCAGCAACTCGAGGGCTTTTGGCGACGGACCTCGTAATTTTGAACCATGGTCAAGTGACGAGGACAACACCTGAACTGTCATCCCCCTCTCCTAACTTTCACAACATACCAACGGGAGGACGTTTGAACCTCGACAGATTTAACGGACATCGCCTCTCATACGGTGGCCACGAGTCAGTTACCTTGACCACTAGGTTACCGCGGCTACATAAAATCCAGCGTTGGCGCGCACCTATACATTCAAGTAGCATTTTTTAATTTTCAGGAATACTCGCCATTTAACATGCACCCCCTTTCTTTACGAAGAAACTTAAAATATACATACGCATTGCTCTTAAGGTTTAAAGTCATGTATATTCGAGGTTCGGATTCTAGGGGGCTCAAAGCCTGACTCACACCAAGCACGCATCCTTTGTAAGATCTGTCTTGGGGCCCAAAACCTGACTTTGTAGGGGGGCTAATGTTCTCCGTTACGCCGCTGTTCGAGGTATTATCCCAAGCTTTTGAAAAAACAGTATATTTCTAGAACTGCAACCCTTTATGTTCATAAGGCAGTGGCGAACACAAGGGGGGTGCCCTAGGGGTCCGTACACCCCCCCCCTTAGTCCTTGATTTGTTTTTCGATTGGTTATAATCCTATGTATATATTACGTAAAATTTAATCATGTGTTTGTCATTAATAATTAATTTTAATAATTATTGCCAATTATTTATTCTATAATTAATTTTGTATTGTTTTTGTTCCCGAAAATCGACAATATCAAAAGAATATGTTGGGCGGCGTATTGGAGCAAGATACCAAAATGGTGGACTTTCGACCCTGGACCCTTCCCTTGAAAAATTTTTGTGTGTGCTACTGGCATAAGGTAAATATATCAATTCTTTCAAATGAGCAGTATATTTCGATCTATGTAGAGGTCTAATTTTTTATGTTCAACTCTTTTTTTTTTAAAAAAAAATTTAAAGTTATCATTTTCATACCCGCGACGTGTAATGCCCACCCCATTTCGATCTTATTTTTTATATTAAAAGTGCGTGTTTTACGGCGGATTTTACGCTATTTAATTTTCATTTATAAATTTTATTTCGATAATTAAAATGTTCATAAAAAATTCATTTTAAAGCTATTAAACTACAGTTAAATGCAATTATAATGTTACTGTGAAGAATGTCACAGCAAATCTTTACATATTTCACCTGCTTGGTTTCAACAACAAAAAAAAATGCACCATATTAACTGAATCCAAGTTTGTGAAGAAACTTAAAGTGCAATATTCCTTTAAAAAATATTTATCAAAAACTGTTACTTCAACAAATTTCTCGTTATTGTAATTTTCAACTTCGATTGCACACTTTGAAATATTGTATGATCCGTGACAGCATATTCAAGTTAAAAAATTGCATCATAATCGTCTGTCGCCTTTATGTAATCTGTCTGCATTATTGGGAGCAGGTGTCTATCAATTATGCCTTTTATTTGGAAAACAATACAAATATTTAACAATTGAATGCTTTCAGCTGCAATAAATATAATCAAAACTAAAAGAAAAGTTTGATCGTGGCAATTTTAAAAAAGTATTTTCGATCATGAAATATTGGGAGAGAGAGAGATCCATAAGTATTCTAAATTATTTTATTGTAGTTATATATTTTAAGGTAAAATAATACAAATTATAATAAAAAGAATTAATTTTTAGATATTAATTTTGCGATGGTGATATTGCTGTTATTTTTCTATATTTCTTTAAAAATAAACAGGTGTTTTTGAATAATTAGTAGTCTAAAATGAAAAAAAGGGAAAAGAATAAATTTAATACGAAACACATTCCATTTTTTTCAAGTTTAATGTTTTCCAAAAATTATTTAAAAATCCGATTTTTGTACTAGTTACAATCAACAATTCCACATTTACTTGGATGACAATAGCAAATTCCATGTTAAATCATATTTAATCTACCAATGGAATTTTCATTGAAGGAAAAAGTGTGTTAAATATGTAATTTGTACATATACAATAATTATATTCAATATTGAATTGGAATATTTTTACGAGCGAAAATTGTGGTATTAATAGATTTATAATCGACAAAAACTATGCTTCAACTATGTGATTTTGTGCATTATATAAGATTAAAAAAATTTTAAAACTGAAATAATGAGAAAAGGATTTTTTATTATAAAACTTTGAAATCCAATGTTTAAAAATTCAGAAAAGCAATTTTAAACTTGCACTAACATTTATATATTCATTAAGAAATTACAAATTACAACCCATAAAAAATTGTGAAATTGAGTCTCTGATAGAGCAAAAGAGATCTAACTCAAACAAATACAAATATTAATCTATAATTAATCATTACATATTATATGAAACTAGAATTTAGCGCAAAAGTCATGCAAATTCAAGTTAAAGTCAATTTCAAAAGTCAAGGTAAATGATAAAATTCACATAAAATTTAAATGATACGTCATTTGGACGTTGTCGTTCGTGGCAAGGATATGATAACAATGCTGTATTATAATTTAGAAATACGCTGACTACCAAGCTTCTACAATTTTGCTGATAGATAAAAGGTTTAAGTGACTTGTCTACTGATAGTTGAAGTGTCTCATACGCAAATTTAAAACTAAAAATCAGAGTTATAAAAGGATCAAAATATATCTTCGTTAAGCATCACATATTAACTTTATATCAAAAAAGCAGAATATGGGTAGGATGCAGGCATGGTTAATGCATCATAACTAAAACCGTTCGGTATTAATTTAATACAAAGAAAGATAATCACGTTTACACTTCTTAGTATTTTTATTTTCTTTACATTATTTCAATTTCTAAACTTGTGAGATGAATTGTAACATTTCGAATGAAACTGTGTATTTTTTCTCTTATATTGTAAATTGATGGGGATGAATGAAATTGTAACAGATGTTTTTTTTTGTTGTTAAAATATATTTCAAAAATTTTATTCCAATCCTGGTATAGAAGTTGCAGGAAAAAATTTTTTATTGAAGAATTTTTCATAAAACGAGAATTATTAGAAAATGCATCATTCTTCTCCTTTTGTTTTCGCCAAATAATTGTATATAAATAATTTTTTCTTATAAAAATATCCTTAAAACAATTTTACTCATATGTATATTCTAATTCAACGGACACTAAATTTCAAGAAAATTATCCTCTGATACGCTTTTTCAAAATCACAGTTCCGAATGTAGTCACCTTAAATTAGAATTGAAAATCATTTTAAGATATTTTGTTTTGTTTTTATTATTTAAATGCATAAATTAGCTATCGCATATCTTCTTTAAAAATTAAGTTTAATGCTTTTAAAGTTATAATAATAGCAATAATAATAATGATAGAAAAAAAAGAAGTATCTGTGATCTCTTTTAAGTACCCATATGTAAAGTGTAAATAACCGCCGAGAAATGTTTTGGATACAATCCAAAGTAATTACGACCGGGTGGTGAGACGATAGTGGAAAGAGTGATCATTTCAGACCTTTTGGAGGTCATCGCACCAACTTCATCAACGTATTTGAACGATCTTATATTGTACTCTGAATATTCGACGCAGGTGAAAAAACCCTCAGCCTTGTACTTAGAACTCTTTTGTTGTTCTTTCCCCTAAAGCTAAAAAAAAAGCAAATCTTTATAAAAATTAACTTAGAAATAACATCATTAATCTTAAGTATTTGATTAGTTATGAATCTGGTTAATTAATTTTTAATATCGTGTAATGATTATTATCGTGCAAACACTTTCGCTGTTTTTGCATATTATTTATTACTAAACCATTATAGATGATAAGTATAGGTTAGAAAAAATAAACACCTCAATTTCCAATGAAACATATGTTAGTCATGTTGCTCTAAAGGGTGTTTTTTGAGAGGTATAGAACTTTAAATTGCAATAAAACAACGATGTATTATTCGATTGACATGAATTTTTTTATTCGAAAGATAATCTTGTGGCATTACATTTTAAATATGATTTCCTGC
The DNA here is from genome assembly GCA_019973935.1 of Trichonephila clavipes. Taxonomy (NCBI): domain Eukaryota; kingdom Metazoa; phylum Arthropoda; class Arachnida; order Araneae; family Nephilidae; genus Trichonephila; species Trichonephila clavipes. The sequence goes on from BMAU01005596.1 coordinate 154,345, forward strand.
ATATGACTGCCACGGCTGGCTCGGATGTAGTCCAATCTGGACGTCCAATTTTCGATGACTTTTTTCAACATTTGTGGCCGTATATCGGCAATAACACGGCGAATGTTGTCTTCCAAATGGTCAAGCGTTTGTGGCTTATCCGCATAGACCAATGACTTTACATAGCCCCACAGAAAATAGTCTAGCGGTGTTAAATCACAAGATCTTGGAGGCCAATTCACAGGTCCAAAACGTGAAATTAGGCGGTCACCAAACGTGTCTTTCAATAAATCGATTGTGGCACGAGCTGTGTGACATGTTGCGCCGTCTTGTTGGAACCACAGCTCCTGGATATCATGATTGTTCAATTCAGGAATGAAAAAGTTAGTAATCATGGCTCTATACCGATCACCATTGACTGTAACGTTGTGGCCTTCATCGTTTTGAAGAAGTACGGACCAATGATTCCACCAGCCCATAAAGCGCACCAAACAGTGAGTTTTTCTGGATATAACGGTGTTTCGACATACATTTGTGGATTAGCTTCACTCCAAATGCGGCAGTTTTGTTTGTTGACGTAGCCATTCAACCAGAAGTGCGCTTCATCGCTAAACAAAATTCGCTTATGAAAATCGACCATTATTTTCGAAATAAAATTGCACAATTTGAAAGCGTTGTTCAGGCGTGAGTCTATTCATGATGAATTGCCAAACCAAACTGAGAATAAATCACTTGAGAGCTGTTAAATCGGTCGCCATCTTGGAAAGTAATGCCAACTTAAACTTCTATACCTGGAAAAAAAACACTCTGTACTTTTGCTTTTCTTGGTACGTTTTTGAAAGAATAAATGGTAAATAAATAAATTCAATGATTGAATTATTTGTATTAATTTACATTTATATGAAAAAAGAAATGTTAATTAGGATATTTTTAAAATGAATGTGAAAAAGAAAATAAGCATTATAAAAACAAAATATATGCTTGTGCATTAGGCAATGCAAATATTGCAGTTTTTATTAAATTAAAGAAAATAAATGAATTTTGAACTAGGAAATTAAAAACGCTTAAAAATAGTTACGAACCATTTGTAATTAATTAAAATTTCAAAATAAGGAATGTATTTTTTTCTTTATATTATCACACACACAATAAATAACTATTAATTAATTAAATAAATAGTTCTCAGAAAACAGAAGAATAAGTTAAATATTTTTTACAAATTATCTTGCTTCAATAATAATTTCAAAATTTCAAAATTTAATACGTCAAACAATAATTTAATAATTATATTAGAAATGATTATAAAAAAAAATTTGCTTAGTAAGAAACCGCCACATTTCGAATTTTTTAAAAAGTTTCTAAAGTTTAATGTGTAGATCATAAAGAACACCAAAATAAAATGAAAACTTAGCTAGAAATAGAATTTTAATCTAATTGTAAAAAAAGGAAAAAAATCTCAAGTTACTATTCTTCATGTTTATAATTTCAAAATCTTTACGAATTACAATTGATTGCTTTTATTTAAATGATTAAAACTAAAAAAGGAGAATTTTTTCTTGGATTGAAAATATGATACATTTAAAATCCCTTAAAACAAGTTTGATAAAAAAAAATAAGCTATTCAAAATAACCGAATTCCATGAACAAGGTTTGATAAAAAAAATTGCTCAGAAGTACTCATAACTTGAAAATTCTATTTAAGACAAAAACAAAATATTTTTAGACATTTATTCCTTTTTTTCCTCTGAAATTTCAATCTGGATTCTATTCTTAAAATTTTATAAATTACAAAGTGTTTGTTCACACACGCATATAACTCTATAAAAAAAAGTAGCTACATAAAATGGCATTGATCAAATTTATGAGTTCGAAAGCGTGCCTTAAAAGAAGACTGAGTTTTAGAAAAATATAGAAATCAGAGGAAGAAGATTAAAATATAAATTTAGAGGTAAAGAAAAAACGTGAATAAAAAAAAAATTGTATTATATGTTTTCCTGTAACTCTAATATATTCAGTAAATATTTTCTTCTAAGAAAGCATTAATATTCAGATACGTCACAATGACATCAGAGATCTTGTACTATGTTTTACATTATCCTGTCGTCAACAGATTGAATTAAATGTTATTAGATTTGATCAGATGATCTTAAAATAAGACTTTACGTGTACACGAAATTTTGCAACGCACTTCCTATGTTAAATTAGATTAGATATTTGATATTTAGATACTACTTTCAATGTTATAAAACATTGAGTGTGTTTATGTGTTAAACTTTAAATAAAGAAGGAAATTTGTGCAAATTCTTCTTTTTAAGATTCAAATATTCTAACAATTTGTTTCTTACTAGCTTAGTCAACTGATTTTTCGTTGGCCTTGTTTGCCCAAGTTTGTGGATTCGACCCCAGTGGATTTTCCTGAAGCAGAAAATCGACAGTCTATGCCGTATGATTATAAGGCATGTTAAAAACCACTAGCATGCCTGTTTGACTTGGGTGCTCTTGGCAAAATTAAATTCCTAAGTTCGGTCTCTCGTCATCAAAGCTCAGGTTATGACGGGGCTTTATCGCGCCTTCTAACTAATCCTCTATTGGAATCCTTGGGGCAAGAATGGCATTTCAATTCAACCTTCTCAAGAAAAAAACGCGATACGCAGATTAGGGAATAGATATATAAGGGAGCTTTAACGTTCGGAGGGAGTCATATACGAGTCATGTGGGAGTCATATAGAAGCCGGCTAGAAGCCAGTATATTGAATAGAAGCTGGATAAAGTCGGATAATAATATATATAGAAGATTAATATTAAAGGAATAGAATACAAGAGGAAGACACATAAAGCTTGGGTGCTGATTGCCTATTGATATTGGTAAGAAGATTAATTATTAAAGTTTAATTATAGAACGGACCCTAGCTTTTTAAGGAATCTAAAAGAATTAAAGATTCGGAGGTTAATTTCTCATAAAGATAGCGAGTAGGATTTCAGACGCTATTTTAACGTAGAATTGATAGTTGCGTAGTATCACTCCTGATCTGATTCCTCTAGTAAGACTTGTGTTGCATTGATTAATATATATTGAGGCAATAATAAATTAGATTTATATATTACGGAGAGTTCGAGTGGTCAATCATTTATTCCTACAAATCTAGGTCGCGTGGATGAAGAGATGATACCCCAAGGCAGGGGGGTATCATAAGGTGCCTCCCTCTAGGGAGTAAACTAGGCGTCCAAATTATTTGCACTGATTGGTGTTCCACCTTTCTGTGCCAAGCTAAAAAGAGATACCAGCTCCCGGGAAATGTACTAGGTCTGCAATGGTAAAACACTAATCCGAGCCCCATTAAAAATAAAAATAAAATTCTTACTCTGTTCATCTTTCGAAATTACAAACAGGTTATTTTATCAATGAAAACTTTCATTACCTTATCGGATTTTCTTCCTTTTATTTCAAAATGAATATACTGGAATTCCCACCAACACACAAAGGAATCCGATTAAGGTATCCGACTACGTTCGGAATCGTGATTTTGCAATAGCGTGTAAATGAATAATATTTATGATATTTAGTGTCAGTTAGATTAGAAAATGTATATAAAATTGTTTTAAGAATATTATTAGAATAAAAAAATTATTTAAGTACAATATTTTGACAAAAAATGGACATAGAAGGACCCATTTTCAAAATATTCTCCTTTTGCGAAAAATGCTTCTATTATAATAATATTTTGCCTGTATATAGCTCAGACCTCTGTACAGAGGCTCAACTAGAATTTTTGAAATATATAACTTAGAAGTGGGTTTATCCATGTTTTACGACAACAGAGGGGAGAAATTTTAAGAAAAAACGCCGATAATTATTTCAATGGGTTGTAACTCTGAAAATAATGTGAATTTTTCAAAAATCATAGTTGAGCCTCTTTACAGAAGTCTGAGCTACATACAGGCAAAATATTATTATAATAGAAACATTTTTCACAAAAGGAGAACGTTTTAAAAAAAGGTTATTTTAAGTAAGTTAATGTTTTGCCGAAATATTGTATTTAAAAAATTTTGGGGGGCAAAGTGTCATTAAAATAATTTTATACATTTTTCTAATCTAAGTGACACTGAATATCGTGAAAATTATCCATTTATGCGCTTTTTTAAAATCACGGTTCCGAACGTAGTCGGATACCTTAAGAACTCAAACTTCTTTAATTTCATCAAACGTTTTTACATCTCACAGTTTGAGAAGAACTACAAAGTAATCCTCTATTTAAAGTTATAGAAGATTGCGAATAACGCATGAAAAAAAATGTTCCAGCATATCCAAACAATTATCTTCTGCTCTACATTCATAGAACGCTTGTTGGTGACGTTACAGAAGCCCGTGATATTGTTCTGAGATAAAATACTGATCTTACGTGTATTCCATTGCGGTACACACATGGTGAAAATTTTACACACAGTTTAGATTCTTCCTTCTGGATGTTGTATTTTGGGTGGCCAGCGGATTAAATTTTATCATTAGGGATGTACTGAAGTATCAAGTATATCAGCATATTAAATTCAGAATGGTAATATATTCCAATATCCTATTATTTTCTTACTATATGTGATTACGTATATATTATATTACTTTTCTTTTAAAAAAACTCTATATCAACATTCTATTAGTTTTTGAACACGATATGTACTCCCTATTAATTCTGATTCATATTCCAATGGCTTATTAATATTTTTTTACATTTCGCAGATTTACTACTTTTGAATTTGCTTCAGAAACTTATTACGTTTAGATTGAATTCGATATTCTACTACACTATTATTTTCAGATTATATTCAATGACACTATCATTTTAGAAGTCATACTCCATAACCTAATTGTTAGTAGATTTTGAACCCGCTGCTCGACAACTCCGGCGACGAGTTCGGTTACCGTAGCCACTCCTTGACACTGGTATCATCCTTTAAAATTAGGAAATAGTTTATTTTAGTTGATTAAGTAATAATACTGCAGAAAATATAGCATTAATATATCTACGCGTCTAATTTATCTATTACTTAAATCTTTTTTTCATCAGAATAACATTTCAGAGGAAGAATAAAAAAATGTAATAACTACCTATAATTCGTAAGAAAAAGAAAAATAAGAAATTAACATCATAAATTTATAATTATTTTTCCTTCCGTTAACAGTAATTTGTTTGGTTGAATTTACAAATTTGGGATGAAAGTGCATGAATATAATTAAAAATGTGATACGCATTAATTTCGTCCAGCATGATTTTTTAAAAAAAAACTGCATTTTTCATACTATTTTTCAAAAAATAGACATAAATTTCATAAATTTCATAAGTTTTTTTTTTGTTGTTGTTGCATGAAATGTAATTCATACCATTAAAATCTAATCAAATAATTTTTCAGCAATGAGTTCGAGCAATAATTTTCTTTTAGATCAATTATATTTTTTCAAATAATACGAAAACATGAAGTATGAAATATTATCATGAAATAATGTGAATGATAAAAATTATATCATAATATTTTTTATATAAATCGAGGTTTTTGAAATCATGTATAGTTTTGCATTAAGAAGCAAAAAAAAAATAATAATAATAGAGTGATAAAAATAAAAATGATCAATGATAAAGGAATTATGTCTTGTGCCAATTCGTTTGAATCTGATGAATCAGTTTAAAGAAAGAAAAAAAATTATAATGTTTCATGATATAACTCAGTACTTTATCCATGCATAAATAATTACAAAGAATTACCTGAATGTTTTTGAAATACATATATTCTATCTATTTTGCAAAATCCATGTCTATTAATTTTTCAAATTTTTGAAAAAGTTATACAAAAGAAGGCAGGAAATACAGAACACAATTTAGCTTGAAATGATTTTTAAATTTATACAGTATTACGAATACCTTAAAAAATCATCTGGTACTAAAATGGTAAATGTTAAAAAAAAAATAATAATAATTTTTTAATGCAAGTTGAATTCTACTCGAATATTTATACTCTTCTTAATAATTATTGACTACATAACTTAGATAAGGGAGAAATAGTATATCACACACTAAACTAAACTCAGTGACGCAGCAGCCCATGAAGGCCAAGGCCTACTGTGTCCATCTCAGTATACATGACCACTGGACGCTGAGGTGCATGAGCAGATGTCCCGATCACATTTGAGGACTTGCTGTGCCTATGTCGCAGGAAAATGATGAAATTAGGACGTTCATCGAATCCCTAAGGGATCGATCAATTCCCACAAGATGTTAAAATAACGTCTTTTTGATGTCATTTCCCTTATATAAGTAAGTGATTTGATCAAATCTCGGGACTGTTTTAGAGAAATGATGAAATGAACAAGTCAGCCATTTTTTTAAAGATATGGAGTTGATATTTAGGGGATCGATAGTACTACCTCTATGGTTAGGAAGTACAAGTATTTGACCACCCCAGGTGTGTCCCCCCCCATCCCTTAGAGATTTCACTTCTTCCCTAAGGGAATGGATCAATTGACGGGAGATGTTAAAATAACGTCTCTCTCTCTCTCTTCAAGGTCATTTCCATGAGGAAAGTAAGTGATTTTATCAAACCCTGAACTGTTTCAGTGAAATGATGAAATAAACTAGTCAGGATTTGTATTGGCAAAATGCTGTCCAGGGAGGAAGACACCTGGGGGAGGGGCGAGTCCTTGTACTTCCTAACCATACAGGTAGTACTATCGATCCCCTAAATATCAACTCCATATCTTTAAAAAAAAATGGCTGATTTGCTCACTTCATCATTTCACTAAAACAGTTCGGGGATTTGATCAAATCACTTACTTACATAAGGGAAATGATCTAAAAAAGCATATTTTAACATCTTGCGTGAATTGGTCCTCTCCCTTGGGGATTCGATGAAAGTCCTAATTTCATCATTTTCCTGCGACACCTACAAAGACTTAGTAGCTAATATGCAGTTCATTAGAAAAGAAAATTAAATCTCGATCTACATCTAATATTCTTACTTTTGACACTCCTAAAATAAATCTTTCTCCATTCAAAAAGAGCCTCTGGCAAATGCAGGCAAATTCCTATTCGTTAACTTTCAGATCTACTCTAAAATATTTCTTTCGATTTAAAAGTTACAAAATTAAAGCACTCGATGTTTCTATAATATCTTTGAAAGGGTTATCCTTAGAAACATGCTAATTTTAGTAAGAGGAAAAAAAGAGAGCTTTTAACCTGTCAAAACAAATTTTCGTCTCTCAGCATATTAATGCTGTAATTAAAATGCACTTAATGGTTCAAGGTATTAATTGAAATTTTTGTTACATTTTGAGTGGCATTTTGACACATTTTGTAGTCAACAACTACTTTTAACAACGCGTCGTGAAGTGTCAAGTTTGTTTGTTTATTTTTTCGGAATTAAGGAACATTTATACTGTCAAATCCCTTATGCAAGGTGTGAAAACTGATTTTTTTCCTTGTAACAAAATCTCTTTTTTATTTTTCATACAATTTCGATTCAATTGATGTTCTTCATTTTAAACACGTATTACCAACCTATTAGAGAATATTCATCGAATAAGTAGTAGGTATATAAATAATCCCACATCTCTCTTTATTGGCAGTATTCTGACTTTTCTTAAAAGAACAAAAGTTCAACCAAAGTTTTATTAGTGCTTCTTGAGATAATATAAAAAGAAGGAAAACTTGATTTCTCATTCACAAATTATATCAATCGTTACCGTTTAAGATTTAGAAACTATTGAGTATTTATGTTTTAAAAACAGTAAGAAAAAAGTTGCTTATTTTTCATGTCGCTAGAAATGTGACGTTTTCTAAACAAGGATTCATTGTCGAACAATTACTCATTTGTTTTAAATTAAATTTTTGATTTTGGTGATAAACTATGTTCACACATAAAATATGAAATTCTAATATGATATAAATTCCAAAAAATTGTTCTGAGAATCCATATCACATTAGAAGCTGTGAAGTTATAGATAATGTAAGTTCTTATTCTGGGCCACGAGCACGAGTAACTGCTTATTAACGTTATTGCTGTGGTTTTTGCTAAGCACATGTTTGGTGCAGGCAGATCGAGACCCACAAAATTCCTCATGGCAAAGAACTAGATTGTACGCCTGACGTTGGCCGTAGGTTTGAACATCATGCAGGTAACAGTACGATTTGGCTGGATTCAACGCCAATTCTGAGGGAGAACACCTAAGGGGTGGTCAGGGGCCTCCACCTCTCTTCCCCTTTCAGTAAATGACGAGAAGACTTGCGGTTATACAGTTATTTGGAGTTCCACCACGCCACGAAGGCACTATACATGAACAAACATTCATGCCTTCTCCGGGATTTGAACCCAAACCCTATAGAACACCAATCAGCGTCGCTAGCTACTATACCAGAAGAGGGGGTTACGGGTTGCAGATTTCGTAATTTGAACCTCTGTCAAGTGACGTGAATGACGCACGTGAGTCATGCCCTCTCTCCAAACTACAACACCTCACCAACTGGAGGCATTGAACCACCCCAAATTTGACGTGCATCAGCTCCTATATACTTTAAGTTCTTAAATGACACATGTGACTCGTACTTGTGACACACCACGAATTCGTGACCATGACCACTAGGCTACAGCGGTCACTTACGTGGACTGAATCTAACCTCATATTTCCAATTTCTGCATCCCAGCGAAGGAGGAGTTTGAGAGATATAATTACCGTGAAATCCGTCGTATAATGCGCACCCACACTTTCAAGTTGCACTTTGTAATTTTAAAGGTACATTCGCGCCGTATAACGCTCATTCCCTTTTGTACGAAAAAACCTGAAATATTCGTGTGCAACAGTGGCGCACACAGGGGGGGGTCCGGGGTCCAAAGTTCACCATTCTTGTATCATACTCCTTTTGATTTTGTCGATTTTCGGGAACAAAACACAGTAAAAAACTAATTATTGAAAAAATAATTAGCATTAATTAATAAAATTAATCATTAATAACAAATACTTAATTAAATTTTATGTACTATGTACTTAGAATTATAATCAATCGGGAAAAAAATCAAGGGCTTTGGGGGGCGGGTCCGAACCCCCAGGACCCCACCTTGTGTGCACCACTGGTGTGCAATGCTCTAAAGTTTATAAGTCATTTATTCGAGGTATTATTCCAAGCTTTAGAAAAAAATAGTATAGTTCTAGAGCTGCAACCCTTTAAGTTCATAAGGGATGTCATTTATTTTAAATAAACATAATTCGATCTATGTGGAAGTCTAATTTTTTTTCTATGCTCGCGTCTCTTTTTCTATTTTTAAAGCTCTCATTTTGATACCGGTGAATAACGCGCACCTTTAAATATCGATCTTATTTTTTGTGTTCAAAGTGCGCGTTATAAGCCAGATTTTACGGTACATAAGGGCTCAATACGGTGGATTTTCATGATACAGAAAATCGACAGTGATCCTGTCGTATGATTATACGGCATGTGAAAGATCCCTAGAGTGTCTGTTTGGCTTGGATTCTCTCGGCAAAATTAAATCCTGGTACAGGTTCGCATCGTCAGAGCTCAGGTGCCTTCCTCTAGCGAGGAAACTGATCGCCAAAATCACCTGCAGCGATTGGCATCCGCCTATAAGGCGCCACACTAAAAAGTGATACCATCTTCCGGGGGACGTACTCGATCTGCAATGTTTAATGACCAATTCGCAGCCGATTAGAAATAAAAAAAAAGGGTTGCCAAAGGAAAAGTGGACAGATGCGATTGCGTCAGAATGAGTGTAGCTATAGCACTGCCACCAAACAGGGGGGCGAAGAACGGTAGGAAGTGTACATACATAAGGTGTTTAACAGTAAAACCTGTTAGTAATAGAAGAAATTAATTGAAAGTAAAGTCGTGCCATATAAGGATGCTACCAGATAGGAACATAGTGCAGTAATAAGATTTCTGATTGCAGGAGGTGAGTTTAATGTGGAAATCTATCGACGAATAGGGACAGCTATGGCGAGCACTGTTTAGGTCGAACGTCTTGGAACAGTTGGTGTAAAATTTTCGAGAAGGGCAGCAAACGATATCGGATCCCCATGACAATATCCGCCCTACTTCTCCCATGAAACAAAGCAACTTTTTTTAAAAAAACGCATTCGGAAATGTTATAACACCCACCGTACGGTCTGGGTTTGTCCCTCTGTGACTTAAAAGCCTTCAGGCCACTTAAAACAGTATTACGTTTCCATTTGGTCGAAGAAGTGAAGGAAGATTGGAAGGACTTCTTCAAGAATCAACCACATTCTTTCTAGAGTGAAGACACAGACCTACTGCCGAAATGATGGGACCTGTGTTACAACCCCTGAGCGATTTCTTTTGATTTCTAATAAAATAATTATTTTTATTGAACCTGTGTGCACTTTTCGTAAGGAAAACCCTTTTAGTTAATTTGCGGAAGCCTTCATTATTTCTTCGACTTGAACATCGAAGCCCACAAGGACTATGAATACTTAGTTATCACTACCATCACGAAAAATGCGGACGAAATTAATGCTATAATGGGGGAGGAGGGCTATATATAATGATTTATATTGTACGTATTTATTATACCATGTATCGAACACATTGATAAACGAATGAAACCAATTGAAATGCGTTGATAAGCGCATGAAATAGAATTTTGCAATTGTGTGGATTGATATCAGTGCATTCTGCATATAATGAAGGCCTTACTACTCGAAAATTACAAAAACATGTTTTCAATTAACTCAATAAGAGTTGGAACATTTATGTGAATGTAATCTAATCAATGTTATATCGAAATAGGGTTTGTTATTGTAGAAAATGGATTCTTTGAGGTCAAAATATAGAAATACACAGAAAGGGTTTTCTTAAAAATTATGATAGATCCGTAAATAGATTTCAGGAAATGCACCGGGAAATATATCAATCTGCTCTTTACATTTTAATTTTTTAAAGAAATTATATGTAATATTAAATAACCATACATTTCTTAGAAAAAAGGAATGTGTTTGAGTCTTTTTAAATAACATAAAAACCCTACATTAAGTATTGTATATTCCGGAGTATATATATAACCGCCCAGAGGCCGAGTGCTAACATATCGCGCTTCCACGCCACAGGTCCGGGGGCTCAAACCTCGGGATGTGTTAGGTCCACTCAGCCTTTCATCCCTTCAGTGGGTCGATGAATAAGTACCAAGGTTGATTAAGAACTAAACACTGAGGGTTTCGCGTCAAACTGACCACCTGACCGGAACATCTGCTCATGCACCTCAGTGTCCAAGGTCACAAAAATTGAGGAGGGCACAGCAGGACTTAGACCTCCATGGGGTGTTGCGCCATTGAGTTTAGTTTAGTATATATATATATATAGCGCCCTTACACTCTCAAACAGCTTTTTTCAATTTTTAGATATATTCACCGTATAACGCGTGCCTTTCTTTTTCTTTATGATAAAACCCTAATTTTTTTAAGTCATTTATACGAGGTATCATCCCAGGCTTTGAAAAAGGGTATACCTCTAAGACTTGTTCTAATGCACAAGAAAAACAGGGGAGGGGGGAAGGCAGAATTCATAAGATTTTTTCATTGTTGAAAACTTATAAGGTTCATTTCATTCACATGAATAATATTTAGATTTATGTAGAAATCTAGTTTTTTATACTCATCTTTTTGTTTCCTTTATTTTTCAGGCTATCTTTTTTATATGCGATGTATAAAGCACACGCATAAGTGTCGATCTCATTTTTTGTGTTAAATGTGTGCGTTATAAGCCCGAATAAACAGGTTCGTATTTTTTCAATATAAGTCAATTAGTCAGTGCCTGCACCTTTTTTAAATTATACACCCATTTGATAATCTGCATACATTAATAATAACACTAAAGTTTTTTTTAAAAAGCATATACATAATTTTAATTAAATTTAGCACTTTTTTAATTTTTACTCTTTAAAAAATCCCCTTTATTTCCAAAAAAGTGCTTAAATTACAAAGATAAGAATCGGAATTACTTTATCGCCACCAGCGATATCAAAATTGACAAGTTCATATAACATGATTATTGTGATGTATAAAATTGATGAATATCTGTATCGGTCTAGGAACATGAGATAAATCTATTACTCATTCCCTGTCTCATTTTTCGAGCATGTCTTTCACAATTATAATCTCAGATCAAAGTAAATGCTGGCGAATAATTTTCTAAAAAAGAAAAACAAAATCTCATATATTTCAACTTTATTAAATGGAATCCATTTTAAAATGTATGAATTTCCAAATCACGAGTCTAAATTGGAATTATTTAATGAATCTGTGCGCAACATATATTATACATAGTCGGACCCCAATTTAACGAATTCATCGGCCCCTGACATTTTTTCGTTATGTCGGGGTTATTCGTTATATCCTCCGTTATACCTTTTGGAAATTCTATAATAAGCAAAAACATAAAATATATATATAGTTAGAACTTTTTATTCAACAGCTAAAAAGACTTTTAGTGAATTATTACGCACCAATCAACCGTAAATTTTAAATCTTGAGTAATAGATGTTTGGCAATTTTTTTTATTCCTAAGTCAAAGAATTTTTTTTACTTTATACAGAGGATTAAATACTGCGTCATTTACATCCTGGTATGTTTTATGGAATGTTTGTTATGTAAGGTATGTTTTTATAGTTTCCAAACAATGCAAAACATTAGAAAATGTAACAGTTTTGTTAGAAGTTTCATTATAAAGTCCCGCGTCAGAATTGGTATTCATCGGCTCCGAGAAATCAACCATTTCCTCAACTTTAATTGCACAGACAGACAGTCCTTCATCACATGTAACATAATCACAAAATTCTTAAAATATCCCCTGCGTTGTGGAGTGAGATGAGATAAGAAAGAAATTTCCTGTCCTATTCAAAACTCACACGATAGATTGCATTCAAGACTCATTTTCAGTCTAATAATAGTCTGCATCCTTTCTTGTCAAAATTTGCTACATGCAAGAAGATCGCTTACGTCCAGGCAATACACCGTCTAATTCAAATAGACCAAATCAAATTTAACCACTAGTTGACCTAATCGTCAATCTTAATATTACTCAAATAAGCGCCTAGCTTCATGTTAATCAATCACTGCTATGCATCAGCAGCCTAACATCTCTCTTTCTAACTCGAAAGTTTAATCTTTATATACATGTCATAATTTGCATAATCACATCTTCTTCGCAGGAAAGTTTTCAATGTAATTATTTTTAAAGACCCATTATTCCCCAAGAGGACTATTAGTAGAATGAAAGCGGATAGACCAGTATTAGATGTCATTTGCAAAAAAAATCCAAAATTTTCTAATACAAACTAATAAAAAAAATTTTCACCTGTTGAAATAGTTAGTTAATTTGGGATTTGTTATTCGTTAAATAAGATGATTTTGCCTTCATTTTAATTTGGAAAAGAGAAAAATTCGTTAAATCGCGAAATTCGTGAAATAGGTGTCAAATTGTGACTATGTACAAAAGAAGCGACTCACTCATCATGATATTTCTCTGGAACTATTAAATCCACGGACTTCAAATTTAGTAAGCAAGTTTCTTTTGTTGAGTAGAAATCTGTTAATAACGGATCTTGCGAAATCAATACCAGGGGGAAGGGGCAACGGGACACACAAAGGTAAAAAATTCCTGTTTTTTAAACTCTTAGCCCTCCAGAGCTGAAATTTGGTAAGCATGTTTGTTTTGTTATGCAGAGACCCTCTAAACGGGTTTTGCGGAAATCGACTCCCAAAGGATAGAGATAAATATACTTCCGTATTATATATTCATTAAATTTAGGGCCGAGGCCTATAAGAATGTTTATCAATACTGTGGGAAATTTAATACTAGGACTTACATATCGATAACTTAAAAACAATACATAGTTATACACAGTAGCGCACACAGTAATTTTCCAGGGAGGGGGGGGTCCAGGGTCGAAAGTCCACCATTCTTGTATCATGCTCCTTTTGATTTTGTCGATTTTGGGGAGCAAAAATAGTAAAATACTAATTATTGAATAAATAATTAGTATTAATTAATAAAATTAATTATTAAAAACACATATTTAATTAAATTTTACGTATTATATACTTAAAATTATAATCAATCGGGGGAAAAAATCAAGGGCTTTCGGGGGGGTCCGGACCCCTAGGACACCCTCCCTGTGTGCGCCCCACTGGTTATACAACATCATGAACCCAGAGTAACTGAGAGTGGCTGAGTAACGGCTCGAATATATATTTGTCTGCTCAGAGTCTTATAGATAGCGTGCCCGCTTCATAAACCTAAGGTTGCGGATTCGATTCCGGCTGGAGCCGATAGATTTTCTGGACGCGAAAATCGTAGACACGCATGTCATATGATTAGGTGGCATGTAAAAGATCCCTTGAGTATTAATCTGGCTTTGGTACTCTGGACAAAATTAAATCACGAGGATATTTATCATCTGACGAGAGCTTGAATTAAAATTAATTTAAGCGTCGGAATTTGGTAATGAAACCCGCCACTAGATGGTGCCACTATCAAATGGCTCTCATACTTGGATTCTTACCGTGTCTGCAAACTCTTAGTTGCCAACATGCACAGCCCATTAGGAAAATAAGAAGTGTGCGCGCTTCGTTAAAAAAATTTCTCACTCTATGTAAATCAACCGTATTTATCTAACATCATATTCATGACCGATTTTCAGACACCAGTAATTCCTTTTTTAATTTCTTCTCATCCACCCTTTCGATACTTATTCATATTCAATGCAAATGCAAGTAGATGTTTTCCAAGAACAGAAAAACAAAAACGAAGGTTACAATTATGTAACATTTTTATTGACTTGAATCACTTTTGAACATCTTTCTTTATTAGAAGCAGTTGCATAATTTTCGCATCATTAGTGAATGTAAAAGCGTGATCAGGAAGTTCTTAAACGCTTCGAAGGGCACAGAACTCATGAATTAAGAGTATTATTGTTCAAAATAATTGCGTAAATCATAATAAGAATAAATTTTTTCCTCACTTCTGCTATTTCATTTACCGTCCTGTGACCGCGGTAGCTGCGGTCATAACGGAAAATCCGTAGCCGCGGCGTTGCTAAATCGTGAATTAAAGCAGTGGTCCCCAAACCCCGTGCCAAGGGTCAGTACTGGTCGGTGTATCAAATGGTAACCAAGGGCAACCATCGGGTCAACTAAGGGGAGCATTAAATTATTTCCATTTTATTTACTGTGGTGTATTTCCCTCAGGTTTGGACGATTTTCCAGATTAAATCACTTTATATTATACGAGGGTGAGTCGGAAAGTAAGTTTCCCCTGTCGTCTGTGGTCAGAATTGTGTAGGAAAATCAAAACATAGAATGAGACATTAAAGAGATAAGACAACTTTACTTTTCCACATAAGAACCAAGTACAGTGAGGTATTTGTCATACCGCTTGATAAACTTCAAAAACCCTCCAGGAAAAACTCAGGACTTTGCATACGGAAGAGGCGTTTACTTTTGAGTGGACTTTTTGGAGGTTTGAACCAGGGTGTCACAGTGCCTACGAGGTATTGGGACACCCTGATCGAAATTGAAAGAGGTAATTCGGAGAAAGCGGTCTGGGTTTCTCAGATGTGGCATTCTGTAGTTGAATGACAATACGAGACCACACTCGGCGACGGCAATGCAAAACCATATTGCAATTCTTGGTTGGGAACGCCTACACCATCCACTAGTCCTAATCTCGCATCAAGTAACTTTCACCTGTTTCTGGCTTTGAAGAAGAATCTCGCCTGAAGGTGCTCTGGAAGCAATGCTGAAGTCAAACAAGCCGTTAAACGCTTTTTCCGTATGCAAAGCCCTGAATTTTTTTTGGAAGGATTTTTGAAGCTTATCAAGCGGTATGACAAATGTCACAATGTACTTGGTACTTATGTGGAAAAATAAATTTACGTCTTATCTTTAATGTCTCATTCTATTTTTTGACTTTCATACACAACTCTGACCACGGTTTTGATAGGGGAAACTTACTTCCCGACTCATCCTCGTGTGTTGAATTACTTTATATTCCTTTTTTGGTATAACTGTAATTTACTCTGGAGGTACATCTGAATGTAATTAAATTGAAATTATCAAATCAAAACAATTTAAAATATAAGCAATCACCATCCCCCCTCAGAAGGGGTGGTCCACAAGTTGATCGTGATCGATTTATTGCCCACCCCGTCCTTTAAGGGTCGATTTTTCTCAAAACCAGTTCTTAGAGGGACCCTACTCAAAAGGAATATATTTCCCAAATTTAAAGTCTTTAAATCTAACAGTTCAAAAACGAGAATTTTTATCTGTAACGCCCCCGCAACCCCTCTTGGCAGTCGATTTCCATAAAACCCGTTCTGTTCAGCAGGAAAAACACGTTTGTAGATTTCAAGTCTACAAGTCTGGTAAAAACGCGAGGATTTTTAAATCTATAACGCCCAGAATTTTCCCTTGGGATTCTATTTCCGCAAAACCCGTTGTTAGTGAATACCTACTCAACAAAGTAAAACGTTTATTGAAATTTAAGTCTGTTAATCTAATAGGTCAAAAATGGGGAAATTTTACTTATATATATAGCACCCTTTCTGTGCAACCTCTCTGGAGAATCGATTTCCTCAAAAACCTCCTTGGGGATCTCTACTCTGGACAAATTTCGAGTCTGTGGGAAAAATAGTTCAAAAACAGAAATTTTTGCCTGTTCGATTTCCGATCGAATCTATTCTATATAAAAGAAATATGCCTGCCAAATTTCAAGACTATAGATCTAATAGTTCTGGAGATCTCGTGATGAGCAAGTGAGTTTTTTTTTCCTCTCCAACCAAAATATTAAATTATTGATATCTAATTTTTTGAATTAAGATTTCAATTGTATCCAAAAACATTTTATAGTCATCACTTTTTCATTTAAATAAAAACCATGAACTTAATTTCTGAAGTGGAATATATTTATCCTTTACACCTCCGTAACTCCGCCTATTAGAAATCGATTTTCGAAATTCCTATATAGCGGATTTGTTCTCAACAAAATAAACATACTTAATAGATTTTAAGTCTGTTGGTGCAATTATTGAGAAATGGGAGTTTTTATCTATAACATCCCCGCAACCCCTTTGGGAGTCGATTTCTGCAAAACCCGTACGAAATAAATCTCTACTCAAAGAAAAATAAAAAATGCTCACCAAATTTCAAATTTGTAGATCTAATAATTCAAAAACGGGAATATATTTATCTATAACGCCAGTTAAGCCCTCAGAACCTTCTTTGGGGGTCGATTTTTGCAGAACCTACTTTTAGTAGATCTCTACTCTATGAAAGAAACATGCCTGCCAAATTTCAATTCTGTAGATCTATTAGTTCCTGAGATATTGTGATGATTAATGAGTGAATGAATCGTTTTTCTCCCCTCCTCCTTCATGTACAGATATTTATTATATACTAGCCGTTATTCCCGTCCGCTTCGGTGGGGTAACGGCGTAGGAATACATACTGTTCATACACACATATACATATACATAAATTATTGATATCTAAGTTCTAGCATTAAGCATTCGATTGCATTATAAAACCTTCTCGTGACTCTCACCTCTTGATTTAAAAAAAAGACAGGACCTCCAAATAATGGTTTCTAAAACTGAAGTACAATTATCTTTTACGCTCCCTTTGTGAAGGGACTTTATCGGCTTTTCTTACTAATCCTCTTGGGGAATCTTTGGGGTCAGAATGGCATTATTCCAATCCAATCCTCTCAAGAAGAAACCACGATATGCAGATTAGTTAATAGATATATATTGGAGCTTTAGCATTCGCGTTTTAGTAGAGTAGAAATTGGATTGTTTTTGAATGGAAGAATAATAGTAGAAGAATGGAATAGAAGAAAGATAGAATGCTGAGATGCTGTTCGCCATAAGATATTGGTAAGACACTAATTATGGAAATATAATTATAGAACGGACTTTAGTGAGTTAAGGAATCTAAGGCGGTTTAGGATTCTTAGGATAGCTTTTCATAAAGATAATGATTAGGATTTCAGGCGCTATTTACTTAGAATTTATAATTACGTTGTATCACTCCTGATTATATCCCTCTAGTAAGACTTGTGTTGCGTTCATCAATATATATTTAAACAATAATAAATTAGATTTATTTTGGCGAATTTGAGTGATCAATCATTTATTCCTACAAATATAGGTCGCGTAGATGAAGAGATGATACCCCCGGGCCGGGGGTATGACACCTTTAACCCTTTCTCCAAAATGGATTATCAAAACCCCATTTTTTTGTGAATATCTCTTCAACAAAATAAGCATACTTGCCGAAGTTTAAGTCTAAATCTCATAGTTAAAAAATTGAAATTTCTTTAGCAATGAGCCCCGAAACCCCCTTTGAGAGTCGATTTCCATTTGACACGTTCTTATCGGATTTCAATTCAACGAGAAAGAAACATCCGAACCAAATTTTGTGATAGTAGGTCTAGATGTTCCAAAACCCCAGTAATTTCCCGCTCCCCTCTCATAGGATTTGATTTCCGTAAAATCTGTTCTCAGAAGATTTCTAATCCATGAAAGGAACGTGCCTGCCAAATTTCACGCCTGTAGGTCTCTAGTTCAAAAACGAGAATATTTATCGTTAAGCCCTCACAACACCTCTTGATGATCGATTTTTGTAGAAAAAGGCCCTTTTGTAGCGGATCTTCACTTTATGAAAGGAACGCGCTTGCCAAATTTCAAGTCTGTAAGTCTAATAGTTCCAAAATAGAAATATTTATCTGTAACGCCCTCGTAACTTCCTTAAGCCCTCGCAACGCCCTTAAAGGGTCGATTTTCACTAAAACCGTTCTTAGCTTATCTTAACTCCATTTTAAAGGAACATCCTTTCCAAATTTCAAGTCTATAGGTCAAATAATTCGACAAATAAGTACCAAGCTCGCTTGGGAACTGAACACTGGGGGGGGGTCAGACTGACCACTTGACCGAAACATCTGCACATTCACCCCAGCGTCTAGGGTCACGTAAACTGAAATAATCACAGTTGGCCTAGGTCCTCATGGTCTGTTGAGCCACTGAGTTCCGTTCAGGTGTAATAATTCCAGAATCAGTGGCGTAACTTACACTCCCACAATGCGGGGATGCCCAAGCATTCTAGAGGGCCCAAAGCCTGATTACGTATTAGAGCTTGGGGCCCAAAACCTGACTTTTAAGGGGGCCCTAATATTCTCCGTTACGCCACAGTCCGGAGATATCATGATGAGTGAGTATTTTCTCCTTAAAATATTTATATTTATTAATTTTTTTCATCCTATCATCATATCCTTCTACATATGTTTTATTATATATTTATTATAACTTTAATATCATTCTTATGAATTTAAACATCCCTTTATCATATATTTTATTATATATTTATTAATTTAAACAAACAAAAAGGGATGACCTAAATTTGTTCTCGATGAGTAAAAAAAAATAACATTGAAATTCACACATTCGTAAACAACATTATTGGTCAAAACACGATATCGAATACCAATACACGCAACATTCCCCTTTTACCACTTCTGCAAATCCTCTTATCATTCTTCCTTATCATTCTAATTCAAGGTAAATGCAAGCAAACATCTTTTCTTGATCAAAATAAAATCCAGTGATAATTACATTTCACATTTTCTATTTCAAATAAATCCATTACGTAATTTTCACGCTATCGAACAACGTAAAAACCCTGAATAGGAAGCATTTATCACCGGACAATGCGACATTGAAATTCACCAATAACAAAACACCGTCGATGTACCCACACACTTAAAATCGATACTAAGACACGAGGCAATTTTTTTTTTTTTTTTTTTGCCTTTTCTGCAATCTTTTCTTATCATCCCTTCGATTATCGCCCAAATTCAAGGTAAATTCAGGCAAAATGTCGTTCATAAACAAAGCAGCAGAAGTGTGGAAATGACGCCGAGTAAGGGCCAAGGTCACACAATGAGATCCTATTACGCTATCGTAGCATGAAACCGCAAGAATGATCGATTTCGGAGAAATATTGTGAGCTTCCGTTGAGTTCACTTATCTTCTTAATAGACAGCTTCCTAATACTTGGGCTTCCTGCGACCTCAGCTTTCTGCACGCGTACCCGAGAAATAGCGGGGGAAATTCCTCACTGTTAGCAATAGTCGAATTCTACTAATTCAAAGTAGAATTTTAAAAAAATGAATCTTAACATTCCTTTTTAAGAGGAGTGGAAACCTCTATACCGACAATGTTAAATTGGCTGTTTTCGATGTACTTTTTCTCAAAATCTGTTATATGTACTTGCTTGAAATTTTCATACAATTAAAGTACACCTTTCTCATTATACTGAAATGAACTTTTAGCTAATTTTGAATTTTTAATGATATATAAAAATTTTTATCAAACAAAGTAAAATTTGACCCATTTTTCGCAGAAAAAAAATTTGTAAAAAATAAATTTTTGAGTTTTTTACAAAAAAAGCTCATTTTAGTATGTATTATATAGCCATCATTACAAATATGTCATAAAAATTTTACATAGCGGTGAACATTCTTTTCCCAGAAAAGGTACATCGAACATCAAAAATTTACACTTTGAGATAAATGAACTTCAGTGTTTAATTACTTTTTTTTTAAAAAAAAATATTCCTCCCCGTACTCCCAATGATCTATATTTTTCTGAAACTTATCATCCTTTCTCTTCCTTTTAAGTCTTTTTTCTTTCCTAACTTCCTTTGTTTTTTGTAAACATGAGCGTTTAGCCTTTAACAGCCTCTGTTTGTCGAGGTGATCCATTGCCTGTACCGTATAATCACCAGACTCAATATTGAGTTTTCTCAAAATTTCTGGTTTTAATATATTCCCCATATTAAATGATGAAATTGCGTCCTATGTACCCAATGATAATACTTCTCTTTGTAGAAATATTTTCTTCGGTACACGAGACCATATTACGTTGTTTACACTTTCACGGGGATTTTGTGTACCTCCAGGTAAACACTTTTTTAGCAATTCTGGATTGGATGTTTTGATTTCTCCATCATTCATCAACTTTTAAGCAAACATAAATTACTTTGTTTACATTTTTCGCCATTTAAATGGGTGTAGCCCAGTTTCAACGATCATTTAAAAATAGGTTTTAAGGTCTGCTAATTACCCTAGAGGTTAAAGTCAGTTCTTTTTAGAAAGTTTGTAATCAGTACAATTTGAAAATGTAAAAATTTCAAAATTGTCATATTAAGATGATTTTAGGTTTCCAACACGCCTAAACACGCATTTATTAGCTTCACTTATATGTAAAGGAATTGACTTCGATTTTTACTCATTTTAAAAGGTCAGAATAATTCGAAATTTTGCACACTTGTCAAGGATTAATGACTAAAAAATAATTTTAAAATTTTTTCCATTGTCCTGATCAGGACCATCAGGATTAACGATTTCCCATTTCCATATTTCGCGACTAATTCCAGATCCTATTTCCAGATTTGGCGACTAATTTCAGCTTTAAAAACTAAAAGATTGTTACAACCTTAAAGCCAAAATGCTCTCTTTAATACAACAAACAAAATAAATTATAGTCAACCAACAAAACAAAAAAAAGTAATATAAGAAAAAATTTTAAGTCAATTCCTACTTTGAGTGGATGAATAGAAAGTATTTTATTAACGATTGAAAATTTGAATAAGATATGCATAAATAAATATATATACATATAGGAAGAGAGTTAACTAATAGTAGGAATTGAAAAAAAGACCATGATTTGTCTGCATTATTGCAACAATGTACACCCAGTTTGGCTGAAAAACAGGTTTGCGACGCCTACTTTTGTCTTTTGTTTTAACAGATACACAGTTACAACAATAGAGACAAATCTAAGTTGGGCGTCAAAAATCGGGTAATTAATTTAATTAAATGTAATTAATTAATTAATACTTGAAAAAATTGTATTAACATCAAGCGTCATCTAATACAAGTTAAAAAAATTTATTTGAACTTGATTGGATGAATAAATAGAAAGTATTTTATTAACGATTGAAAATTTGAACAAGATAAATATATAAATAAAAATAGAGAGAGAGAGAGTGAGCTAATAAAGAGTGTTTTTTTCCAGGTATAGAAGTTTAAGTTGGCATTACTTTCCAAGATGGTGACCGATTTAACAGCTGTCAAGTGATTTATTCTCAGTTTGGTTTGGCAATTCATCAAAACGATTATCAAGCAAGGCGTAGATTCGTCGAATGGGCCCAAAACGAGATTGCCGTTGTTCCCGATTTTCATAAGCGAATTTTGTTTAGCGATGAAGCGCACTTCTGGTTGAATGGCTACGTCAACAAACAAAACTGCCGCATTTGGAGTGAAGCTAATCCACAAGTGTATGTCGAAACACCGTTACATCCAGAAAAACTGACTGTTGGTGCGCTTTATGGGCTGGTGGAATCCTTCTTCAAAAACGATGAAGGCCACAACGTTACAGTGAATGGTGATCGGTATAGAGCCATGATTACTAACTTTTTCATTCCTGAATTGAACAATCATGATGTCCAGGAACTGTGGTTCCAACAAGACGGCGCAACATGTCACACAGCTCGTGTCACAATCGAGTTATTGAAAGACACGTTTGGTGACCGCCTAATTTCACGTTTTGGACGTGTGAATTGGCCTCCAAGATATTGTGATTTAACACCGCTAGACTATTTTCTGTGGGGTTATGTAAAGTCATTGGTCTATGCGGATAAGCCACAAACGCTTGACCAATTGGAAGACAACATTCGCAGGTTATTGCCGATATACGGCCACAAATGTTGGAAAAAGTCATCGAAAATTGGACGTCCAGATTGGACTACATCCGAGCCAGCTGTGGCAGTCCTATGCCAGAAATCATATTTAAAATGTAATGCCACAAGATTATCTTTCAAATAAAAAAATTCATGTCAATCGAATAATACATCGTTGTTTTATTGCAATTTAAAGTCCTATACCTCTTAAAAAACACCCTTTATATAAATAAAAATAAAAAGAGAAAGACAAATTGAAAAACGCTTTTACTGTAGATCGAACTCAAAAATGAAAAATAAATAGTTTAGAAAAACTAAAAAAAACCATTTTTTGTGAATCGCACTGAAAAGTAAAAACATAATTCTTAATATAAGAATAAAATTATTAATGAGAAAAATATAAAGTCGTGTAAAAAGCCTTGGATCTCGATATCAGTGGTTATAATTTCTTACTGGTTCAATTCCGGAAGGCAGAGTTAGTGTAAAAATGTGGTAGTAAGCACCCCACACTTTTACCAGAATGGCATTAATTTAATCGTTAATCATTTTATTCTTATATCAAGAAATATTTTTTTTACTTTTCTGTTTGATTCAGTATAAAAGCGTGTTTTTTAGTTGTTTTTTTATAAACTATAATTTATTTCTCTAAAGAGTGAATTGGAATTTAAGCAATATTATATGTAGCATTATTTCTCATAGATCTGCTGGTTTAAAAAAGACTTTCCAAATTTTTATCTCCATTCGTTTTTCTCTAGTTCTCCATCTGGTTATTTTTTTACAAAAACATAAACTACTATATACGATTACCGTGAAATCCGGCGTATAACGTGCACTTTTAACACCAAAAATAAGATCGGTGCGCGTTATACGCCAGGTATAAAAATGAGAACTATAAAAATAAAGATGAGCATAGAAGAAAATTAGACTTCTACATATATCGAAATAGTGTTTATTTAAAAGAAATGACATTCCTTATGGAATTGTCTTCTCTGAAAAATATTTTTTCAAAACGTAGATTATTTTTTGAACTTGTCTGGCATCAATTTATAATAGCACTACAAAACACGCGTAATTTACATACACATGCTTAACAACAACATGTTAACGTTTATTTTATTGTATAACTTTATGTGTTTTTAACTACCAAGTAAAATATAAATTAAGCTCATTTACTGTTGCTTTAAAAATATTAAATTATGTTTTATTTCAAGATTCAAGGTCACTGCTTGCTCCAAGAAAAGGATGAAAAAAATTAATCAATCAACCGTTAATTTAATTTTTGAGAGCCTTAAACTTGGTGCCAATCTGAAAATCCTTTTTTAGTTCATTGATTATCGAAACGCGCGAAGAACGTACTCTAAAATTCCAACAAGGCGAATATTTGCTAAGCTACAAAAAGATTATATAAAGAACTTTCACGAATAAAACCGCAATGAAGCAACAAAAAACAAAATCAGGCTTTCTGATTTACAAAGTCAATACTACGAAAGATTCGGAAAGTGGTTCATACACATAAAATTTCATTAGCAGACGATAATCCTCATCGGATTATTGTGAGTATAGTATATCATTTGGGCAATTAATATTATTGTTATTTTTTCATTTAAAATTTTCATTCTTCTTTGATGGCCGTGGTTGCTGATTCAATCAACCAAGGCTCAAAATTCTTTAATTTTTGGAGGGGTATATATATATATGAAAATCAAATAATCAAATATCATCCTCGTCGTTTGAAAGAGTTGCAAATGTTCGTCACCAAAAACCCTTAAGAGGATTGTGGACCTTCACAATGTCAAATTTTGGTGAAAATTGCGGTTTTTGGTTTTTTTTATACTAATAATATCCCTTATACTTACTTCATGGAATAATTCTGTCAAAGAATTTTGTCATTTTGATTAATAATTACTGAATTATTTTTTTAGTTTTACTCAAATAAATGTTTAAAATGCCCTTTTCTTAGTTCAAAATATTTGTTCATTGTTTTACTGAATATAATATAATTTTGTATAATATTTTTTCATTTACATATAAAAATATTTCTTGAATATGAAATTCATTTTACACACATATAAAAATAATAAACAAAACATAATTAGTCATATATTACTTTTGAAAAATATAATAAAACTGATAATCTTTATTTTTTTTTAAAAAAAAAAGGATAGTTTAAAATGTTAACCAAAAATAAAATAGACACTTTTATCAATTTTATTTGTCATGTTTTACGTTAATTTTACCAATGCACATACGAGTGTTAGCATATTTTAATTCTCTGAAAAACATATAATATTTCTTAAAACTGCAGTAACCTGTGCAACACAAAGAAATTTCGAAAAAGTATATTTTACTGAAGCTTTTGCTTATATAAGTACAGAAAGCCCGTGCAACGCCGGGTCATACAGCTAGTATTTCATATAGTAAAGAAAATTTGTCTTCTTTCATCAAATTTTATTCTGAATTTAAAATCCGTGCACATATATATTGTGTTGTGGTTCATCTATGTGTATAAAACAAAAATTATGTACATATCTTAAAAACTTATGCACAAGGAGCATTTTTAAAAATAATTTTAAATATTTAATTTCTTTAAAAAATTCAATTTATAAGTTTTTTTTAAAAAAATGTATTTAAATTGTGAAATATGATAATCATTTACTATCGATTCTACTTTCAGCTAATTAAGCTAACAATTTAAGAAATTACATTTAATGGTCCACTGTCCCGTTAATCGTGGCTAAATTCTTACATGAAAATTTATATAGGTTTTTTTTTTTTTTGCTGTACTGAAGCTAAGTGAATCATGCAAAAAGAGGGGAAGAGGAGAGTGCTATCTGCACATCGCACTGTTCAGCTATTCGAGGGCTTTTGGTGACAAACCTCATAATATTGAACCATAGTCAAGTGACGAGGACGACACCTGAGATGGCACACCTCTCCTAACTCCCACACCACATCAAAGGGTAGTACTTTTGAGCTCTCGACAGATTTAAGGTGTATAGCTCCCCTACACGGCGGGTCTTCGGCGGCACGAGGCTCGAACTCATGACAGGCCAGTCACGAGTCCGTGACCTTGACCACAAGGCTACCGCGGCCACCCAGAAAAGGCGAGGGGGGTTAAAATGAGATTCCTTCTTTCCGGTGTTGTGATTCATTTATATAAAATAGAAAGAAAAATAAAGGGGGAAAAGTATTAAGAGGATGTGGCTACGTCATTTAAATAAATGTATGATCTGGTTTTTTTTTTCTTAGATAAATTTTGTTTTTTTTCCTTCCTGTCTATGATTTTGTAATAACTGAGCATCTGTATTGGAGATACTCATTGTACATGTTGTTCCAAAATCACATTTTTTTCTTACCCTATATTTTTTTTGATTAATTTATTACTTTACTTGAGTTTTGAATATTTTTTATTATAGTGTATTTTTTGAAACCGTATTTCCGGTCTCAATAAGTTTGTTAATACTTCCCTGTGATTTCGAACTGAAGGCTTAAACTTGCCTGTTACTTGTACAAAAACTTACTTTTGTGTACTTCTATAAAAAAAATAAAACGGTAAGATTTTTGCTAAATAAAGGTTAAGTGTAAGAAAGGTTAAGTGTATTTCTCGAAGGACCTGTTTCTAGCTCAAAATCCTTTGAAGTGAGATCGATGTCTTTGGTCGCCGATAGCCCTAATGTAATTACGAAATGCGACATCAATAAACACAATCAATCATTACACTGCGTATAATTTTGTTTTTGATCTTGATTTATCTTTTTCCTCTACAAGGTTAAACATTATCTACGTTTTAATTAGTTTATTATTCAAACTGTTCATAAAAATATAAAATTATTACCTATAATTCTCTCTCTCTTTTGAACATAACGTACCTAGATTTTCTTTGCAACACAGAAAAATAGAATTCTGTGTACTTTGCATTTTAAACATTAAAATACAAAATAAAAGTAATGCAGAAATCAATGCATTTACATTTACTAACTTCAAATTTAGTTTTTATTTAACTTCACTTATACCGGGTCGTGGATTATCGATTTATTTCTTGTAACCGCAAGTCAACGACTAAGTGTGATTGAAAACTGTTAACATTAAGCTACGAAATTTCTGTAAAAATATTTTTTACGTGTTGCTATATCGATGAGGTCGTAAAGCATGCACCAATTCGAAATGTTTTAACATTAAAAGAGTGATTAACATTGAGTGATTAATATTGATCTCATTAACATTGAGAGTGAGTGATATATATAATCAACGCCGCTCTATAAAGAAACACGTGGGCTATTGGTAAGAGACGTCATAATTTCGAACTTAGATCAAGTGACAAGGATAACATCTAAACTGGCCACACCCTCTCCTAACTACCACACCACACCAACGGGAGAAGGATTTTGAGCCTCGACAGATTAAACGAGCATCAGCAGTTGCACAGTTTGACATTAAGAAACAATAGGTTAAAACTGCGAAACAGTACTAACTTTTAATTCTTGGGGAAGACATTATATTAGTTGTTAGCAGTGGCGCGCGCACACACACATAAGAGGGAGGGGTCCCTAGGTCCATACCCCCTCCCTAGCCCTTGATTTTTTTTCGATTGATTATAATCCTTTTATATAATACATAAAATTTAATAAAATTTTTAATTTTTTAAAAATTAATTTTTTTATTTATTCAATAAAAAAAACTTGACTGTTTTTTGTTCCCGAAAACCGACAAAATCAAAAGAATACTTTCGGTGACGTATTGGAGCATGATGCGACAGTGTTGAGCTTTCGACCCTAGACCCCGTCCCCCTGAAATATCTCTATGTGCTCCACTGGTTGTTAGTTAACGTAAAAAACGTAAGTAGTTAATAATAATAATAATATATATATATATATATATATATATATATATATATATATATATATATATTTCTAACTATTTTCCTTTTAATTTTTTACGTATTCAAGAATACTACATAATCATGAATAAATCTAGATAATGTTGAAAAAAACTATGTAATCTAGAGAAAATTTATTTTTAACATGAATTTACTTCCAACATTTTTTCACAACATTTTTTAAATTCATTCTTAATATTCTGTTCCAAGATTTACAAAATTCTTCTGCTCTGAAATGTTACTTCCATTTTATAGTTACTCATCATTGTAACACAATTTGAAACTCCTACTTCGAGGAATTGTCACTCTCCCAAGGCTAAATTATTCTCTCTTCCCTGACAACTCCCATTTTAAGTAGAATTTTTCCCATTCGATTACATTTTGTTTACTCGATTACATTTGTAATTTCTCACCTCTTTCAGGACGAAAAATAAAATCACGCGAAAAATCTTAGAATTTATGTCGTATGATTGTAATATTTGTTCCTGTGCGTTGATAGCAGCTTCCTGCTTTTGTTTTATTGAGTCTGACTAAATGATATTTAGTTGTCTAGCTAATCAAAATGTTACATTTTTGCGCTAACTACGACACGTCTGATGAAGATAACGTTCATTTTATGTGATTGTGTTTAACCCGGGAGCAGGCACGCACTCAATGCTAACGTTAATAGTCGCGCGGGGTTGACGGAGTCACCCCAATCCTTTTTTTAATAATTATCTTTACTGTAAACGACAAAAATCATTATTCCAGTGAATAATTTAATTAAGAGAAAGTATACTCACATACTTTTAAATTTTTCTTTGATAATTTGAGGGAAAATATCAATCAAACTGAACTAAGAAGTTTCAAAGGTGCGTGACTATAATAGACAGAAATCACACACAATCACTGTACTCTAACATTACAGGAATATTATTTGCAGGCCAAACTGTAAAACTCAAATTATTGTAGTTTGGTGATCGACAAATAGCATGTTGAACTTTTTCTTGCTTGGGTCTTATTGACAGGTCGAAGTGTGTCTCGAGCTACACTTATGACTTTATATTTTTCTTGATGGAGTTCTTTCGGTAGCATTTGAAAATTTTTCTTTTAACTCAAACGTTCCATGTTCATCGCTTTTCTCAAATTTACTTTCGCTGTCATGATTAATATGCATTATTTCGGCATGTTTTTCCCTTTTTTGATCAGTTTCAACTTCCTTCACAGAGCGCTTTTCTTTTTTTTTTAATATTTACATTTATAAACTATAATAAATCGTACAAAACAGCAATAAAAACCTTTAAGTTGTTCACAGGGGGAAAATGTAGCCTGTTCATAGAAAATATTTTGGAACAAAAGTGATTGAGTGGAGAACTCAGTCCTCCAAGTACCTCAAGATTGTAAAAAGAAACGTTTGCCCCTCTCAAAAAAGAGGGGTGGCCGCGGTAGCCGAGTGGTATAGGTATCGATCGTGGAGGGCTGTGCCACGAGTTCGAGCCCAATACCACTAAAGACCCGCCGTGTAGGGCAGCCATGCACGCTAAATCTGTCGAGAGCTGAAACATCCTCCTGGGTGTGTGGTGTGGTAGTTAGGAGAGGAGGGTGCCAGCTTAGGTGTCGTCCACGTTCCTTGACCATGGCTCAAAATTACGTGGTCCGTCGCCAAAAGCCCTCGTGTAGCTGAACAGTGCGACGTTAATATTCACTCACTCAAAAAAGAGGGAGTATGTGACAAATACATTTTAGTTTCCCTGAAGACTGTCATATAGGAGGATAGTGTCAAGGTCATTGGTAACAAATAAACAGTTTTCCCAGAATTAACGATTTCGGGAGCTTGGGGTGACTCTATGCCTCGCGCGCCTGCTCCCGGATTAGTGACTAAGCATATCCAACTTTTTTTTTTTACGTGAGAGATATGTTTTTCTAAAAACCGTGTTAATATATGTGATTTACTCACTACGTTCTTTACTTAATTTTAAAAACACTGTGCAAAGGTGATGAAAAATCAGCAGTATAAATCTTTAGGTATGTGTGTTTAGTTATAGGTGTTTCAAATTTATACGAGAGTGGTATGAAAAATTCTCGGATTTAAGTTCAATTGACCTCATTCAAGCTATTCTCATTTTTCAATGTACCGTACATTTCCGAATACAAGTCGACCCATGCTTAAGTCAAGAGTGCGTTTTTGAAAAAATCCTGTAATTTTCAAACATGCTGCCATGGGGACAAAAACGTTGTCAAACGCAATAATTTGTTGTAAAAGTAAAGCACCAGACTTATAATGACCGTGGTTAGAATTATTTCTGATAGTCCTGTGTCTTAAGATAATACATATTTTTCATTAATTTGCTATCTTGAACGCTTTCCTAGTCACACTTTTTGCTCTATTTTTGTTTGAAAATAAGAAGAAACAGAAAATCGGTCGCACAGCACGTGATCGTCGATCCGTGTTTCATGTCCTGGAGGAAAACTAGCTCCATGATGATCTTATGCATTCTGACATCCCGTTGGAGTGGGGGGATTGAGAATTTTACGAGCTGTTTGGGAAAATCGAATTCAGATACCGATTTTGAAGGATTTCAGCCACTTTTTTTAGAACAATGGCTCCATTAAAAACCCCGGGATAAGCAAATTCGTATATAAGCTGACCCCTTTATTTTAACTTTAAAAAAGTTCCAAAAATTATCGGCTTATACGCGGTAAAGTCTGTCTCTACGCTTTTGCAATCATTTCCGAAGTGATGACACATCTGAATAGACCACCTAATTAAAACTCTTCGGTCCCCTTGGCACAATTGAATTTGTTTCCGTTTGCGGTTCGTGTCCCAGTATTTCCAAAGACTCCATTCGAGAACTCAAAATCTTCGAATTAGCACGGTGTGGAAGTTTAACAAATAGGTAGGTACCATACCTCAAGCCCCATTTTCGTCACTTGACCGTAGTTTGAAATTACGACCACAACCGTCACCAACTGTGGTATGAAATTATGAGTTGGTCCATCGCGAACAGATTTTGTCTTTCATCGTAGTGTGTGATGTTAATAATAAATCACAGCGGTCGAATATGGAGAATATTCACCCAATGTGTTTTGTAAATCTGAATGAGTTTCATTTGCTTTTATACCATACGAAACGAATTAATTTAAAACTGCGATGGCTCGGTGGCTAAGAGGTAACGTGCACGCTTCGTAAGCCTAAGGCTGCGGGTTCGATCCCTGCTAAAGTCGATAGATTTGCTGGATGCGAAAATCGTATGCACGCATGTCATATGATTATGTGGCATGTAAGAGATCCCTAAAACATCAATTTGTCTCTGGCACTCTCGACAAAATTAAATCACGGCAATATTTAGCATTCGATGAGAGCTTGAAATAAAATTAATTCAAGCGTCGAAATTCGATAGCGTGATCCACCACTGGAGGGGGCCACCAGGAAATGCCTCTCACATTTATGGACTTATCGTGTCCGCAAAGGCACAGTTGCCAAAATAAAGCCCATTAGGGAAAAAACTTTATCAGTGCACGAATCTCGGTCTTTTCCATTTTGAAAAGCCACTTCACGTGTACAACAATAAAAAGCATTTACACACCACAGCTCTGTACTTAGAAAACTTATACGTCATGTGTTTACTCATGAAAGATGATTATTTACTGAACTGAACTTAGTGGCACAACAGACCATAAGGGCCAAGGCCTAC
The DNA here is from genome assembly GCA_019973935.1 of Trichonephila clavipes. NCBI lineage: Eukaryota > Metazoa > Arthropoda > Arachnida > Araneae > Nephilidae > Trichonephila > Trichonephila clavipes. The sequence goes on from BMAU01005596.1 coordinate 185,675, forward strand.
TATGCCTATCCCAGTTTTCATGATCTTAGGCGCTGGGGTGCATGTGCAGATGTTTTGGTCAAGTGATCAGTCTGACGTAAAAACCCCAATGTTCAGTTCCCAAGCAAACTTGGTACTCATTTATCGACCCACTGAAAGGATGAAAAGCTGAATAGACCTTGCCCAGCCCGGGATTTGAACCCCTGACCTGTGGCTTGGAAGCACGATATACTACCTCTCAGCCACTGAGCTTTCATGATTATTTACAACGTCACATAAAACTAGATAGCTCAGTAGTGATCTATATTGATTATTCTGAGAACTTTTCAAACCACCCTTGTGTGTTTAACTTTATAACTAATACAATTAACATTAGTGTTAAATCCATACATGCCTCAGTTTGCTTAAAATAAAATTAGGAATATTACCATTTGATTTGATAGTTTTATTAATATCACAATTCAAAGTAATTTGAGGACTATTGACGACGAACTTAGTAATGTTTTCGAAGAAAAGTTTCAAATATCATCACATTTCCTCCTTCAGTGGCTCGACAGCCTAGGGTGGACCTTGGCCTTCTCAAGAAGCCTTTTCTTTACCAGCATTCTTCCTGCTAGTGTTCTCCAAATTTTTGTTCTCAAAACTAGATTTTTTTTCTGGGCCATCAATCCAACTATGATTTGGCCTGCCTTTTCTCCGTGTACCAATTGGTTGGGCATTGAAGACTTTTTTAGTGGTACGGTCTTCGTCCATTCTGACAACGTGGCCTGCCCATTTATTTCGTTGTATTTTGATGAAGTTAACGATGTCAGATTCTGTATGTGATTGATAGAGCTCGAAATTTGATCTTCTTCGCCACGTTTCCTTTTCCTGAATTCCTCCAAAAATAAATTTTAAAATCTTCCTTTCGTAGATACTTATCATGTCTTATCTGTTCCGAGACATAGACCAAGTTTCACATGCATACGTTAATACTTATCTTTAAAGACTTATACAATAGAACCTTTGTGTGTGTTTTTCTTTTGATTAAATTCGATTTCATATATATTTCAGTATTCCATTAAGACATGTATTAGCCATTGTAATTTTCTTTTAGATTTCAGTAGTATATTTGTTTCTATTGTTAATTTCCGAACCTAAATAACATGATTTAGCGAGAGAAAGTCATGTATTTGGTCTTATATTCTCATTCATTTCCTCTATCATTCACACTTACAGACAATATTTCACGATCAATATGAACGATTGCAAATAGAAATGTTTTCACTTAAATTTCCAAATAGAGATATTGCCATGACATAGGCTTAAACAGCCCTTTCACAGTACTTTATTTTCTTATATTATTGATTATTGATAGCTATGAGGGGTATGTATACATTTATTCAAAAGAAATCAAAGAAAAAAAAGGGGGTTGAATTTTTGCTTAGAAAAAGAAATTTAGGGGATAATTTATCTTTCTGGCATGACATCTCACTTATAAATACGTCTCGAAAACATATTGTTGCAATCTCTATGGGAACATATATAGTGTTTTATATACGATAAGAAAATCAATCGTAGACGATAAGAAGAAAATGATATATTTTCATTCCGTCTGCACGTATCATTTATTGTTGACTTACGCAACAGTAGAGAAAAAATTATTTTTATTTTGCATGCTTGTCTCACAGAAAGAATATACTGAAGAATCACAATACTGAGTAAATACATTTAGCTCAGAGATATACTGTCAACAGGATTTTACGGGACTTTTTCTTAATTTGCTGATGACCCAACCTTACTATTATGTTATTCATTTCCTACTTTTAGTTCACACTCTCCCTATATATATTTATTTATATAAATGTAATAATTCCCAGTAATTTAGTCTTCAATAACTTTTGATTTATCTATGGTCCATTCCTTCAGGACAACCATTTAATTATTTTAACGAGCTACCCGCCTAACGGGGACTTTTGGAACTACATTCATCCACCTTTCAGATCATGTGATTTCCCGCTAAGTATAAATAGTTAGATTTCTCTGGAAATCCCACCCTTATTTCTTTGTCCTTTCACCATGTAGTCGACTGCAGCGCGTTGTGTATTCGTTTTCTTTGTTCTGAGTTGTGTGTCTTCTTGTCTGCTTCTTGTTATGTTGAAACGATATACTGAATGTTAAATAAACCAGATTTACTATTTCAAAGGACTGCCTCATCGATAACATAAATATAGAACACCAACCATCATAGAAAATGTATCTAATAATAAGAAATCATCACCAATGGCCACGCCCTATCATTCATTATAGTATCTCTCTCTCTCATTACCACTCTCCACGTCTTTACAGGGTTACTACAGTTATCATTACTACTCGCCAGCAATAAAATAAAATTATTTCATATATATATCTTATTCAAATTTTCAATCGTTAGTAAAATACTTTTTATTCATCGACTCAAGTTCAAATACATCTTTTTAATTTGTAGTGGATGTTACTTGATATTAATATAGTTTTTTGAAATATTAATTAATTCATTAAATTTAATGAATGAATAAGTAGTAACAAAGATAATAGTCCAACACCATATATAAAAAAGAAAATTGCTCGATGTATCTCTGTAGCGCAATGGGTAGCGTGTTGGACTTCTAATCCAGGGGTTAGGCTCGAATCCTATCTGGGATGGCCTAATTTTGGAGAATGAGTTTTATTTTTACTATACTATTTTATTGTAATAATTAAATTTAATTGAAAGATAAATAGTAACAAACAAAAATAATAGTCCAACACCATATATAGAAAAGAAAATGAAAAAATTATGCAAGGAAAATCGCTTTCTCTCTATTTTGCCTCCTAATATTGTGATTCTGTCCTATGTATATACATATTTACATTAATTGTAATTATTTAATAGAAAGTAACTAAAATAAAAATTTTCTTTGTTGACCTAAGTAGGAATTGACTTTAATTTTTTTATATTACTTGTTTTAACTTTACTTTGCCATACCGTAGTATTTCCTAAAAGTATAGGCATGTCCGCAACAAAAACCTTCTTATATTTTAAGCATCTTGCCATACTTCAATAAATACATTTGAATCGGAACAACTTGAATTCCTGTGAAATGAACATGACCTGCGGAAGTACATTTAATGTAGCAATTTATTAAACGTCTATTTCATTGTATTCATACAAAAAACTGTAAACCATTTTTATGAATAATGCATTAAAATATGCAATCTTTCGTAATTTAACTTATGTATGATTTTCATTTTTCACAGATCATTAACCATTTACTAATATTATTTTAAAATCCTGTTTGTGTTTGATAGAAACTAATCTAAATATACCCTACTTTGTACTGCAAATAATAATTTTTCATTGATTCTTTAATTGCATAAGTTTTTTATAAATGTATCTAGTTTTGTAGAAATTATCTTCCGACATTATTTGGTTTGTTTCAATTAAAAAATGTTATATAAGGCTTCTTCAATGGCAATGACAACGGACGACATAATTTTTAGCCTTACTCAAGTGTCGAATGAGCTGATGCCTCTTTCTTCTAACTTCTACAACGCATGTACCAATTGACGCCGTTCAGGTTTATACGGATGGCTGCAGATTATCGATCTGGCAGCGGAATTTACATCAAATCACAAAGTCATAGCTTAAGAATCCAGAGGAAAAGTCCAGACGGTTGCTCAGTTTTTCGCAGTGAGCTAATGTACATTGATGAGGGGCCCTTGGTTCTCTTGCATTTCTTCCCAATGGAAAAGAGATTTCGATACTGTCTGATAGTAGAAGTGCAATTCCAATAATTCTTACTTAAACATTCTTCCAATCTCTAAATATCTGGTTCATTTTCTAACTAATCATGGGCCTTTCCCCGCTTACTTGCAAATATTCAATCTCCTTCCCTCTCCAAATTGTCTGTGTGGGTCGCTTGGAGACGCCGACCATTACGTATTCCAATGCCCTTTCACTTCTGATCACCATCTTGTTAACCCCATCCTGAACGCTCTCTATCCAAGGGTTAACTCTATTATTAATAACCGTGCTATTCACAATAAATTAATTTCCTGCTTTGCTATTTCCAAATCTATATGTGATAGTCTGGCTTAACTTTCTCTTCTCCCTCTTCGGTTCTTGCTATTCCTTTTCATTTTTTTCCCTTTTCTCTTTAAATCTCTTTTCTTCCCCTCACATAATATATTGCAGCTTCCTGTTTTAACACTTAGTCATCATTCTGGGTTTACTTTAAGGTTAATTTCTTGGGGTTTTTTTCTCTCTCTCTTTTAGCAAAAATGGTATCTTTAATAAAATTCAATAACTTATCTGTTTTCCCTCCCCTTTTTTTCCTCTTTATCTTTTTGTTTAATTTATGCATCTGCATTCTTTCTTTTGGTGTCTTTAAAATATAATTGGAGGAGGAGGTCTAAAAAAATCATCTTTTTCCAGTGATTTTTTTAAAAATCTAAAGAACCATTAACGGGAAATAATATCAACAGAAAGTGCTGGCGCCAACTGGAATTATGGTTCAAAGAGCATTTTTTTGTCATTATTATTATTTTTGTTTCCTGTTTTTCTTTCTCTTTTTCACACCTCGTGTCTTATGTCTGTTTCAGGGTCTTTCCTTCTCCTTAGAAGATAGCACCTATGTACGTTCGTGTCTGTGTTTGTTGTGTGTGTTTTCTTTTTTCTTTTTTTTTGTATTTGCATTGTAATTGTAAAGCGTTTTTTCTGTATTCTTCCCCCAGTTCTCAAGAATTTTGGGAAGGGTCCCTCATTCGGGACCTTTTTGTACATGTTTTTTGTTTAATTTGAAAATAAAATACTTCTCGGAGAGTCGAATGCAGCTCTAAGCCCTTTGGGTGAGCTTGATTCTCTGGAGTAAGTAAGTAAGAAAGCACTTGTCCAATTGGCAAAGTGTGAGAGATAATGTTGGAGTGTCAATTCTCAGCAAGTTAAAACGACTTTCTACATCGAATCAGATTCATCTGCAATGGATTCCCTCCCACCTAGGTCTAAAGGGAAATGAGATTGCGGACATTTTGGCCAAGACTGGCGCTTCCTATGTCCCAGAGCCGACAGCACCCCTCATCTTTTTGGAGATTTTCTCTAGAACTAAACACAAGAATAAGACCGCTTGGACTGTCCCCCCTAGAGCATCATTGGTATCAGTGTTCTAGTCCTGGAGGCTTTCTGGCTCACAGTTTTAAAAGACAGGAACAAACTCTTCTAGTCCGCTTTCGAAGTGGTCATTTTAAAACAATGAAATTTTTCGAAGGATTCAAGAGCTTTGAAATGTGCACGAACTGTTCTTCTGAGCCGGCCTCACCTGCTCACATCCTCGAATGCCTAGGACTCACCAAGCAGGATTTAGCAGACGATCCCTTGCTGGTGTTGAATTTTTTTGAAAGCCTACGAAGTCATGAACCTGGTCTAGCACTGCTGGCCAATGGGGGCATACAACCACACAACGCATGTAGGAAGCTTAATTGAAGTCTACGTGCGATAACTAATCTTTTGGTCAGTGACTTCGTAGATAAAGTACTATCAACCTCTCAGGTTGATGGTACATCAGAATCCTACCTCTCAGTGAGTGAGTGTTCATTAGTGTCGCTTTCTAAAGTAACTCGAGGACTACTGGCGACGGAACTCGTAATTTTGAACCATGGTCAATTGACGAGGGCGACACCTGAGCCTGCACCTCACTCTCCTAACTTCCACACCCTTCCAACTTGAGGACTTTCTGAATCATGTCTACATGATAGGTCTTCAGTAGCATCAGAAGGCCGCAGTAGCCTAGTGGTCAAGGTAATGGACTCTTCGAGTTCAAGCCAAGAACTGCTGAAGACCCGCCGTGTAAGGGGGCGATGCACGTTAAATGTGTCCACCCATCAGTGGGGTGTGGAAATTAGAAAAGGGGGTGCCATCTCAGGCATTGTCCTTGTGACTTGACCTGGGTTCAAAATTACGAGGTCCGTCGCCAAAAAGCCTCGAATAGCTGAATAGTGTGACGTTAATATTCACTCACTCAGTGACATCAGGAACCCTCGACTCGAAAACACCCACCACAAGCTCGTGACTATGACCACTAGACAAAAGCCCTCTACCTCATTAATCTTTCAAACAAGCTCCCTTTCCTCTGTGACGTTTCAGATAAATAACGGTAGCGTGATAATGATTAATTTAAACATTCAGTTTATTTATACTTCACGGCTATTATTTTAATGTATAGTAAAAGATTATTAGAATTCCAATGATATGGTTTGTGAGAGAGGAATTCTCTTCCGGGGCCCGCTCTCTTCGAAAATTTCAAATCATCTCTGGTTCTCCCTCTCTCTCTCTTCTCTCGTTTCGGGGATCAGGGCCCGGCATCTTTTTAGCATCCAGTTACATCCTGTCAGTGGCGGGAAAGGGGTCCTCGTGATGTCAAAAAGTTACGCAGGAGGTCCAAAGCGGGATCACGCAATAACTTTCAAGATGCAGCTGCAAAATGCACGTGTGATGATTATTTCCACAAAGAAGCCGATTAACAGTTGTGTGGTGGGAATCGTTACACCTCCAAGCCGTGTTAATTGTCTCCACTAATCGGGTATACACTATTGACAAATATCATTTGTCGGACTCTCATTCCAGGTTATTGCATTTTAAAGTGCCTATATAGGGCATTGCTGAATTTGAACGACAAATTCAGAAGTAGCATGGGGATGCTAAATCACCATAGAACATGGTGTCCCAAATCACATTTAGTCAGTGGCCGTCGGGGGGTCGACAAGCCAGACGAGGGGAGTGGCTAAACGAATAGGGGATTTGGGGTGCAGTGGTAAGGTTGAAGAAACCTGATCGTATGCGAATAGTTCACTTCTCCTGCAGTTACTGCAGGGAGTACCAGACACTGCGCAGCAGAACGTGTGGTTCAGGCATGATGGTTCACCAGCACATTTCTCAAATTCAGTGCGTCACCACCTCCATCCTGCATATCCAGGGGGTTGGAAGCGGCTGTCTTCTTATTTGGCCTCCATGCTCCCCGAACCTGAATTCCATGGATTTCCTCTTCTGCTGTCAACTGAAATCGCTCATGTTTGCAACACCCGTGGCTAGTGGAGGATGTCACGGCAGGGATCAGAGTCGTTTCAGCTGGCATCGCCGGCACACCAGACTTGTGTGAATGCGTCCATCAATCTTTCGGGCGTTGGTGTCGGCTGTGCCATAACCTACACGGCCACAACTTCGAGCAACTGTCTAAGACAATCCCTTGTGGTTACATTTCTGACGTCAAGATGTGTTGCTTTGTTCGTATTGTAAACAAGTTTTGAATCTAATAGATGCATTCATTAACTCATATTGCACCTTTTCATTCCACGCCTCATCCCACCCTTCATAATTGTTTTTGCGAATTACTCCGAACCAAACGATGTTTGTCAGTCCATGTTCTAAGGTGATTTGTTGCCCCCTTGCTGCCTACTATCACCCCTCTGAATGTGTCTGTCAAATTCGACAACAACCTGTATTTTTAATTTAACTTAATTTAATTATAAAAAAAAACGTGTTTCTAAAATTTTTTTATTGAAATATGGTGGTAAAAGAGAGTTTCATTTTTGCAGGGGCTACTAAACTCATTTATGTCGTTAGTTTCTGTCATCATTCAGAGAAATTCACCATCATTCCATACGACTACCATTGATTTAATCTGGGATTGAACCAATTGGCCAATTTGAAAGCTTTCTTTAAGAACCTCCAACTTCTGTAATCAGAGGAGTTCATATAACTTCATAATGGGAGATATTGGAATCATCATTTCATTAAAAACCATTACACAAAATGATGAGATCCTAAAGTTAATTCCATTTTATCTTAAAATCGATTAAACTCACGGAACCTTGAAGCCATCGAAGATGTTTCTGGAGACGTCCAGGGCAGAAATGGAATAAATGACTAACACTTGCCATACATCCCAACAATCTTGAATAATGATCTGGGTCAGGGATGGTGAACCAGTGGCACGTGACACAATATTTTGGGCACGCCTTGGATCAAAACAGTTAGCATATGAGTTGAAAGTAACAAAGTTCACCATGAAGTATGAAGAACAAACGCGAGTGATCTATCGCACGGCGCATACACGTTTGTTACTGTCTTGCCTTAGTCACGCCGCGGACTACAATTGCTAATGATAGAAAGTTTGTCTACTCATAGCATAGTCAATTTTGTTGACACAACTGTATTTTAAATGTTATTTGTGTTATATTTATGATTTTTAACTTTTATTTAACTTGGCTAGTTTAGAGCAAAAAACAAAAAGTACAAGATAATAAGTGCAACAGTGAATTTCAAACTTGATGGAGACCGAGAAATTTGGCATCATTAGTAAATTCGACAAAATGGTGAGTGCTTTATGTTCTGGAACAATGGTATGTAAAATACTGTCTGTAAAACGGTATTTCGAAACAAATCGTAAATCCTTTTGTCAAAAAAATTGAACCAGAGCAAAAAGAATTCATTTCTTAGAAACCGATTGGCAGATGACTCCAATTAACATCTTACAATCCCAATATAAGTTATTTGTCATCTATATATAATGTGCAACACAACAAAGTCACACTAATATTACTTTAATTTGAATTACACGTATGATTAAAACATTAACTACTAAACAGTGCAAAATGTATGTTTTCGTAGTAAATAATGAGTTTTGAGTTGTGTGTGTGTTTAGTATTTAGTTTTATTATTTCCCCAATAATCACGAGCCAAAATTATTTGACGGCATACCTATACTTCATTAAACATTTCATTAGAAAAAGTGGCTCGTTGATCCATAAAGATTCGCTATCCCTGATCTAGGTAATAATTTCATTTTACGAGGTAGGATTCAAAAGTTCCCAGACTCTCAGCCTATAATGTGGAAAATTTTTGCAGTAGGGCTACTACAATACATTTCTGTGTTGCAGTATCCTTCCCTTATCTAAAAAACGTTTGTTACAAATCACGGGCTCGGTGGCTCGCCACGGCGTCGTATTTTGTAAGGCGGAGATATATTTAGTCGTTGGCGATTGAAAGAAATTGCGTTTGTGTGTGTGTGTGTGTTGGGCAGATAATGAATATTAATTTTGTGTTCGCCTAGAAAAAAGTGCGCGGATACTTTGGGAAATTTTAAACATGTGTAAGACTGTGATACATTTTCGCGAACGCAAGATTTTGAGTGCATCGACGTTTCAGAGAAGGCATGAAAAGTGTCGAAGAGGACAAACGCTCTGGACATCCGCAGACGTTCCTCACCGCTGAAAACATCGAAAAGGTTTCTGCGGCCGTATTTAAGAACAGGCTTCAAACAATCGCAGAATCAATTGGAATACTCTCGGCCACATGTCAATGGATACTGACTAAGGATCTTAACATGCGTAGGGTGTTTCAACATATCGTTCCCCGCATGTTCAACGAAGACCAATCTGCAGATGAAGTTAAAAGTGCATCGCAGGCTGAATTAAAGGACATAGCTAATTCCAGAAATTAGGGTTTGCAATCCCGTGTTATACTTCCAATCCCGGGATTTCGGGATTACATTATCTAAATCCCGGGATTAGGATTGGACTATTTATTAAAAATACTTACGCATTAGCATAATTGAAACTGCATAAAAAAACTGAAAATATAATTAAAAATTGCTTAATATTAATTTTATTGAAACAAATAAAAGCAAAATTTAATTCATCATAACAAATAAAAATAGTACATAATAAAATTAAAAAAACATTTCTTCACTTCTTGTGTTTCTGTAAATAAGCTTTTAAAAAACACAGCTCGTCCATCGCTCCGTCGTTCAAAAGGCTTCTTATTTTTGTTACAAATTGTCCAGTCGAAGAAAATGCTCGTTCGGACTCTATAATAGTGTTATTGTCATTAAATAGAAGTAGATTCTTTTGAGGTAATCATGTCTCCCTCCATTTTCATGAAAGAGAAATTTCTTTTTGAATTTTTGATGACAGTTTCTCAAATGTAATGGACTGCATTGGGGCAAATATTTCTTTGATAATATTATCGAGTCCTGTTGCTAACCTTGAGGTATCCGACTACGTCCGGAACCGTGATTTTGCAAAAGCGTGTAAATGGATAATATTTTCGATATTTAGTGTCACTTAGATTAGAAAATGTATATAAAATTGCTTTAATAATAGTATTACAATAAGAATTATTTAAGTACTATATTTTGATAAAAAAATGAACATAGAATGACCCAATTTCAAAATATTCTCCTTTTGTGAAAAATGCTTCCATTATAATAATATTTTACCTGTATATAGCTCAGACCTCTGTACAGAGGCTCAACTAGAATCTTTGAAACATATAACTTAGAAGTGAATTTATCCATATTTTACTACAACAGAGGGGAGAAATTTTAAGAAAAAAACGCCGCTAATTATTTCAAATGGTTGTAACTCTGAAAATAATGTGAATTTTTCAAAAATCATAATTGAGTCTCTGTACAGAGGTCCGAACTATATACAGGTAAAATATTATTATAATAGAAGCAGTTTTCGCAAAAGGAGAAAATTTTGAAAAAAGGTTATTCTAAGTTAATTTTTTGCCGAAACATTGTATTTAAATAATTTTTTCGTCAAAATGTCCTTAAAACAATTTTATACATGCATTCTAATCTAGGTGACACTAAACATCATGAAAATTATCCATTTATGCGCCTTCTTAAAATCACGGTTCCGAACGTATTCGGATACCTTAATGGTTTTTGTGTATAAATTGATCCAGTTATTGAATCAGAATTAGAATATGAATCAATTTCAAGTGTTAAGCTTATTTGAAATAGAAGATCCAGTCGCGTGAGCGGTTAGTAATGCAATGGGATTTGAAGTGTCTCATGTCTTTCAAGCCCGTGCGCTATTAATTAACGGCATTTAATTGAAGAAGGAATTGTGACAAAATATATTCTTGAAATGTTGCTTATATTTTTGTGTAAGTATTGCAGAGAGTCACTTAGATCTGTGCGACGTTCTCCCATACGAAAAATGAAAGCTGCATATATTTCTTTACTTAAGCACTTATAATTGTACACAAAAATTCTAAATTCATATTTTATAAAGAAAATATAAATTTTCTAAGAATTAAATTCTTAGAAAAAATTTTCGAGAAAAAAAATTTTAAAATATAATTCAGACAAAAATTAAATCCCTGGATTAGTTATTTTAATCCTGGGATCAGTTATTTTAAATTAAAAATATTAGATTATTAGATTGGAAAAAACTCTGAGATCCCGGGGTTGAAACCCTAATTTTATTATCAAATCTTTGGTGGTTTTCAACAGAAACAACTCCTTTTAGTACGGCAATACTCTTTTGTGATGATTTTCCCCTTTCAAGACTTAAGCTTATATTTCAACATCACAATCATTTCTACTGATTATTTTTATGCTTTTGCAAAACACTTACCAACCAACAAGATTGCCATATCTCTTCATGTGCAATCTACTCCCTTGGGCAACTAACTTCATTGCTAGATCTTTCTTTATAGAGCTGGTTTAGAACCTGGTGGGAAGGCGCTATCGGCCGTAGTAAACTTCCACCAATGTTACTCAACAACTGAAGAAAATTTGAGAAGAAAAACTAAAGGGAAATGTCTTACTAAGTTTTGTGTATCAGCGTTAAAACAGATATCTTAAATAAATACTCGCTATATGTGTGTATGAAACAGGGGTCGGCAACCTATGGCACGCGTTCCACAAAAGGCACGAGGGAGAAATGGCGATTCTTTCCGACGAATCGTAAAGTGATGAATCGATTCACAAAAAAATCGAGGTCTAAGAGATCAATTTCTAAAAAATCGGGGTTTTTTTTCAAGTCTGCTTTTACAATGTAAATATAAATCCATTGTATGAAAGAAAAAAAAAATAAGAAAGATACTATAATAAACTATCTCTTATATCAGTAAAATCAGGGAGTTTTTTAGTTCAGGAAATACGATAATTACAATTATTTTTATTTCCATATCAAAGTATCAGGTATAAAACAAAACATTTATTTTCTAAATGTATTTGTTGCATTAAAAAGTTTAGAAAATAGATAATATTACTTTTAGTTCCCAGTGCTTAATATCTAACCTTTTTAAAAACAGCAGTCTGTCAAGTCTACAGGGATCTAAGCGGTTCCGCTCATTACTTGCGATGTTACCAGCAATCGAAAAAAAGCTCTCACAAGGAATAGATGATCCAACGATACTCATATGCATCATGGCTATTGAGTGAACGTGATGATAAATAGAGTTGTTTGTTTTGTTTTTCCCTGTAAATTAATCCTTTAACCAGCAACACCGCAATATAACGGGTTTTAAAAATAGTACATACAACTAATTGTAAATAATTTTATGATTTTTTTCAAAACAGAAAAAAATCAAATGTCGATTTTCTAAGATGAAATATCGATTCACTGAATCGATTCAGTGCTACATATGAATTTAAAAAATCGATTTTTTGGCCCGAGAAATCGATTCTTCGATTAATCGATCTCAGATCGCCATCCCTAGCACGAGGTACAATTCTCAGTGGCACTCTGCATTACTCAACAAATTTGTCAACTTTTGGGTGGATAGAAGTTGATAAACTTATAATGGTCCTTATTTGACAAACATCTTCTGAATTATGGACGTTTACGAAATTACAGAAAAATCTGAATGATAACTCTAAAGATAAAGTTATTTTGTAAATCATAAACAAGATATACGTAATTCTTCTTTTTAATTTAAATTTATAAATATTTTCTGTGAATCCGGAACTGAATTAAAATATATTCACACACACGTAGGTGGGAAATTCAAAATCTCTATAATCAAATCTTCACACATAGTCCCTTCAAATCAAAGAGAATATTTTCAATAAGGAATTAATCCTTTTTTTAAAAAAAAATGCAAATTTGTTCTTTGGGAAAAGCAAAATTATATTACCATGAAACTAAATCTTTTGAATGGCCTTTTCTTTTTTTCTTTTAAAAAAAAAGAAAATAACATTTATACTGCTACAAAGCTATTCTTCGGAGAGATTTTTTTTAAATCGCAACCTTGTACAAACCTTAGACGTGTAACTCTTCCTGAACCTTGAAATAGTATATGTGCCAAATAGATAAATGTTTCTTTTCTGTTTGACAATGTTGCTTAACTTATAGCAGGTTGTTTTCCCGTAATTTTCCTTAAAGATACATTCGACCTCAAACATTTTGCATCACGGTATTAACTTAAAACACATTCTATATGCCTTTTGACACACACACATGCATTATTCTCCCTATATAATCTATTAAATATTAAATTCATCTTGAACTTTGAATTAATATCCTTATACAGTGAAATACGTTTAAAGCGAAAATGGTTAACACGAAATAATACAACAGTCCCAATAAACTACTCTATGTAATTTTCATGCATTTCTTTTCTCTTAACACGAAACGAAAATCGCTTTACACGAAGAGAGCTCCCTTTAGGGAATGAACAAAATACAGTAAACACCAGCCGGATGGGACTGTTCTGTAGTATTATCGGAAGAATTCATTGCAGTAAGTGATAATACTGTGTGAACAGCCCTAATTATGGAGATCGAGGGGGAGGAAGGTTCAATTAATATTACCGTCTGATATTTTGTGTGACATGTTATATAAGCTGTTCAAAATAAAACTATACATATATATTCTCTGTTGTTTAATACATTTTTAATCCATGTTTCTTAAGTATTTAAACTGAATCTGTAACAGAAAATATTTATGGCATAAGTATCTTTGATATAGCTGTGTTGTTCAAAATCCCAAAATCATAACAAGAACATTTAAGAGTTTTACATGCGGTAGTTTTTCATTTGAGTGTACTATTTTAAATCGGTTAATAATATGCAGATTTTGAAAATGACTACTATTGATCTTCTGGAACCTTTGGGATCTGGTCTGCAAATTGCGTAAGGCATAATGAAGCTGGACTGCTGGAATTGCTGCAATCATCATAAATGTTCTGCTGATGTTTTTGAAGACTATGAGGGTTGTTGCAATAGAATTTAGATCAACGATTCTTAAACTGTGGTCCGTGGACCCCTGGGTCCACGAGGCCTTACACACCTTGAAAGGCCTCGTGAAAAAATTGAAATATGTGTCATACTAGACTAGATTACTAAATTGTCCCCAATAAAAACCATATTCTAGAACATGTATTTTGATCAAGAATATTAAATCGGAGAGGGATGTTCAAAATCTTGAGGGGCCACGATGTCCCGCTGATACATAAAAAGGGGCCGCTGAGATCGAAAGTTTAAGAACCACTGATTTAGACTGTTAGTTGTAAAATTAATTATTGATCAGGGCCCAAAGGGGACAAGGGATGAATGGGGTCATTTTCAACATCTGTAAAAAAGGAGGTTAGAATACTATCTATGTTTTTGCCGGTTTTTTTTTTGTAACCTGGAACTCTATTTATCAGGCCACTTTTATTTGCCCTCCCATAGTGGCGTAACGTACACCCCCGCAACCCCTACATGGAGGGGGTTCTAGGATTTTAGGGGGCCCAAAGCCTGCCTGACACCATTGTGTTACGGCTATGCAATCCTTTGTAAAATCCGGCTTGGTACCCAAAGCTTGAGTTCGCAGGAAGGCTCTAATATTCTCCGTTATGTCACTGCCCACCGAGAATAAGCCGACCCCTTTATGTTAATTTTAAAAAGGTTCCATAAATTTTCGGCTTTTACACGGAAATATATGGTAAATCATTGCACTCTTATAACTTATGTTGCGTAACAATACTCTTTTTTAAAAATATACATATTTCGAAAACCATACTCAAGTCCATGCTGTCTGGGTTACAAATCTTCTGCCATTACGTCTGTCAATTAATTACTTGTTGAATATTTATTCCGTTCCATAAATCATAGCCTCTTTTCTTTTCCCTGTTTTTATGTGACAGCAGCCTGATGTTCTAATCACCGTTTGCCCTTCAGGGTTGCTTTTTCAACAAAACAATTGCCTTTTTTTCTTTCTTCTCAAGACCGCGAAAAAGTGAAAGTCGTTCTTCGTAAGGCGACATTGAAAACGCTACCTTGGCATTACGTTCACCGCTTCTTTGCCGTTTTCAAGGTCTGTAGGAGCGATACGGGTATTGTTTTCTCGTAATGTTATGTACGAAAGCAGGAAAAAATGATGTGCCTGTGCAGTGGCACACAATTTGGGAAATTTTTGATGGACAGGGGTTTCTTTTCGTAGACGTTTGCACCGAGGCAATTAACATAACATCCATGCCGGCCGTCCTTACAACGTATGTGCAATGGAATAAAAAAAAATGTTTTGTTTTTTATGTGCCTTGTGACGTAATCTAGAAGTAAATCCAATGTGAGGTGTTCCAGGAAGTAAAATTTTTTTGTATAAGAATTACTGAAAAAATACTATTTCGAAAATTTTCTATAAAAGGGTACGCGAAGTCGCTAAATCCCGAAAAAAAATCGTTAAATAGAGATTTATTTACTTATATACTTTAAAAACTACGTAAAACAAATTTTTTATTCATAAGAAAACACTACACTATTTAAAAATAATAATTATTCATACTTTTTAAAAAATTAATATCTATTTGTTTTATATAACTTTCCCATCAAAAAGAAATCAGCAAGGAAAAGAAGTACAAAAATAATACTTTTCAGGAATGCACTATATATATATATTCTACTTTAAAAAAAATAATTTCAGATTAAAACTGATGAATTTCTTAAAGACATTTTGTAATTTTAAGCCTACGATTAATTTTAAACATACATTATTTTATAACCAGTAATTTTAAGCATACACTACCACATGCATCCAAAAATGTAATTACTGATAAAATCTGCTAGATTTATTTTTGTTTGAAAAATTAAGGCCACGCACACAGACATTTCATATATCTAAGTGAGTTAGGCACCTGGTAGTACCAGTTCAAGGTCATTGACCCCCATAAAATGTGCTAAAAGAGAGAATAGTTCTAAAAATGCCCTTAAATATTTTAAAAATAGGGAGAGAAAAATTCGAATTGCAAGATAAAAAGTTCGTAATATACGTAGAAAATGCACTTCGCTATATTTATATGTTATTTTATAAAGAAAATAGTAAAATGCTCTTGGTTTTAGGAAAAGGACGTAAGATAGAGAAATTCGTAAAAAAGAGGTTCGTTATATAGAGGTTTAATTTTATTTCTCTCTTCTACTGTTCTTTATTATAAGTCAATTTCAAGCGCAGCAAATCTCGGAATGCTATAAGTTAGGCAGTGGCGCACACAGAAATTTTTCAAGGGGGGGGGGGTTGAAAGTTCACCATTCTTGTATCATACTCCTTTTGATTTTGTCGATTTTCGGAAACAAAATACAGCAAAAAAGCTGCTAGTATGAAAGATCATTTTTTAGATAATTGGGCAAACCTTAAATCAGCTAC
This sequence comes from Trichonephila clavipes, assembly GCA_019973935.1. Taxonomy (NCBI): domain Eukaryota; kingdom Metazoa; phylum Arthropoda; class Arachnida; order Araneae; family Nephilidae; genus Trichonephila; species Trichonephila clavipes. The sequence goes on from BMAU01005596.1 coordinate 202,067, forward strand.
TCAAATAGCAGAACTCTTTGATAATTATGAGGACGTCCGAAAGGTAAATTCGAAACCCATGGATAGGTGGGGCAGAAATGATAAAATTTTGACATACTCAGGGGTCAAGGAAAAAGAAAATAGATTTGGGAAAACTTCCCCCAGATTAGGAGCTTCTGTTCCGGAGAGTACTAGAGAGAGAACTTTTGAAAAACGCGTGATACAAAGATGTTATCATTGCAATATGCCCGGACATATAAAAGCCGTTTGCCTTAAATTAATAAAAAACAAAACGACGGAAACTCTCAATACTATTGAAAGAAATGAAAACCCGGATTTTCTTAATTCATATACAACAAAGGGCTCTGTGAATGGTCACGAGATAGACATTCTTAGAGATACGGGAGCAAAAAATAGATTTAATATGTGCGAAATACATAAATCCTTCTTCTTTCTCTGGTAAAAATGTTTGGGTAAAACAACCGTTAAGCCCAGAATTAGTTTGTTTACCTTTGGCGGTCGTGGAAATTTCTGGAAATTTTGGAACGGTGCAAACTAAGGCAGCGGTTTGTGGAAATCACTTAAATCAACACGATCGATATTTGCTTGGAAATAAAACGGCCGAGCTAATAAAAGGAAATTTAGGCTATAATTTCCTGCCAGTCGAAATATTGAATGCTGTCCAAACAAGGTCTCAAGTCAAAGCGGCTAGAGAAGAAAGGGGAATAGATAGTGGTGATGCTAAAAAAGGGGAAGATGAGGTTATAATTGTTTCTTCGGATGCAGAGGACGAAATTTTAATACCTGCACTCCAGGAATATGTTCCGGAATTAGCGCTGCTAAGGGTTACGTGAGAAAATTTAATCAATGCTCAAAAAAATAGCGAGGAGATTAAATCCTTATACGAACAGGCAGCCAGTCAAGCGCAGGTTACCAATCAGGTTTATTCGCTAGAGAAGGAATTATTGGTCAAAAATCGTGAAGATAAGTTAGGTAACGTGGTGAAGTTAATAGTAATGCCGGAAGAGTTGCGCGACCCCATTAAATCCTTGTGTCATGAGGGAACATCTACACACCTGGGAATTAAGAAATCCAAAGACAAATTAAACCGATATTTTTACTGGCCGAATTGCTATAAAGATATGGAACGGTTTGTAAAAACTTGCGATCAGTGTCAGAGGGCTGGGAAGCCCAATGATAAAAAGAAAGCTCCACTAAAATTGGTCCCTGTTATTCAGGAGGTTTTTACTATGCTAAATATTGATGCATGTGGGCCTCTCCCGATCACATCTAAAGGGAATCGACATCTTATCACGGCCATTTGCATGTCATCAAAATTCCCTGAAGCTATTCCGGTGTCTGATATTAGTTCCGTTAGTGTCACAGATGCGCTGTTAAACATCTTTAGTTGGATGGGGTTTCTCCGTGAAATACAATGTGACCAGGGTACTTCTTTTACTAGGGCTCTGACTACCGAGTTTTTTGAAAGATTCGGAGTACTTGTCAGGCATTGTACTGTGTATCATCCACAGAGTAACCCTGTTGAGCGATTTCATCGAACGTTTAACGACTCTTACGAGTCTTATGTTTAGATGCAGGCTCCGAATGGGACAAACATCTTCCGTCAATTCTTTTAGCGTTACGAACTGTATCTCACGAAAGTACAGGGTATACACCGTCAGAGTTGGTGTATGGGAAAAATTTGCGAACCCCAGAGACGTTAGTAATGGAACCGGAAGAAGAGGGTGATCTCGTCACTGAATATATGTTTAAGTTAATAAATAGATTAAAAAGATGTCAAGAAGTAGCAATAAATAAAATGGAGGAAATGCAAGTTAACCGGAAAACTTGGTATGATAAAAACGCAGTAAAACGTGAATTTAAGGATGGGGATTTAGTCCTAGTGTTAGCTACATCCAGAGCAAATAAATTAGCAGTGCAGTGGATAGGTCCTGGGACAATTTTAAATAAAATTTCGGAAACGAACTATTTAGTCGAAATCCCCGGCAGACGCGAAACATCTCAAATCTATCATATAAATATGCTAAAACCATATTACAAAAGGCCAGAACACGTTAACGTAATTATTAATGATGAGACAAAAAACTCTCTCGCAGACCAGGAATTAGAAATCCCATACTTAGAAAATAATTCTCTCGTTTATGATTTCGAGGACGTAATCCAGGCTAGCGAGTTGAACAAACACCTTCACGACAAACAAATGGATCGACTGCGCGAATTATTAAGTAAATACTCTAAATGTTTTTCAAACAGTCCCGGTTTAACTAATCTGGTTGAACACGAAATCTAGTTAGTTAGCGATCAACCAGTTAGGACGAAGCCCTATCGAATGTCGCACCGACAAAATGAAATCTTAAAAAACGAAATTAACCGAATGCTAAAATTAGGAATCATTGAGGTAGGAGAATCGGATTATATGTCCCCTATGATTTTAGTTGAGGTAGCTGGGAAAGAACCTCGTCCATGTGTAGATTACAGGAAATTAAAGGGGATCATTAGAACGGAATATTTTCCTCTTCCGAATATCGAAGAACGTGTAGAAAAAGTATCGGCGGCTAAATTTATTACCGTCTTAGACCTATCTAAGGGATATTGGCAAATATCTTTGAGTAAAACTGCACAGCGATACGCAGCCTTCTGTACTAGCTTTGGTACATACAGACCCCTAAGGATGAGTTTCGGATTAAAGAATGCTCCATATTTCTTTAGTAAACTCATGGCTGAATTAGTTAACGGACTAGAGGATTTCGTTGTCCCGTATCTAGACTATATCGCAATTTTCTCAGATACTTGGGAGTCGCACATTAAACATATGGAAACGGTTCTGCAGAGAATAAAGAGAGCTAAGTTAACGATAAAACCTTCAAAGTGTAAGTTTGCGCAACAAAATGTCAAATTTTTGGGTCACATTGTGGGTCAGGCTTTTCGCACCCCTTCCGAGATCAAAGTTTAGGCTGTTCTAGAGTTCCCTACCCCTCGCACGAAAACCCAAATACGTGCTTTCTTAGGTATAGCGGGTTATTACCAAAAATATATAAATCTGTTCTCGGTAATCGCTGCTCCGTTGACGGATGCGTTGAAAGGAAGAGCAAAGAAGGGAGAAATTAAGTGGACGACCGAGTGTGAAAACGCATTTCGAGAACTAAAAGGGAAACTAATTGATAAGCCCGTCTTGTACGCGCCAAATTTTGAACGAGAATTCATTGTTCAAACGGACGCTTCAAACGCAGGTATGGGAGCAGTTTTAACTCAATTAACTGAACAAGGTGAAGAGCATCCAATCCTTTACCTGAGTAAGAAATTTTCAGAGGTAGAGAAGCGTTATTGTACGACAGAGAAGGAATGTGCTATATTGTTTTCGCAATTAAAAGGTTACATTATTACTTAGATGGAAATTCATTTTTAGTTATGACCGATCACAACCCGTTGGTGTGGTTGAATAGAAACGTTAGTTCTAACCCTAGATTGATGCGATGGGCTTTGGCTTTGCAACCATATAATTTTAGAATTGTACATCGGTCGGGTAAAAGTCACAAAAATGCAGATAGTCTCAGCAGATCGGTGATAGATAATTAGAAATTGTTAACAATGTTCTCTTGCTCATGAATAATAATTGTTGCTTATAATGTTTTTTTTAGTTAAAGATTAATAATTGTATTAATTTTATTTATTTACTAGTACTGTATATCATTTCGAATGGAGATGCGTGTCAAAAGATAAAGCCTGAAAGCAAATGTATTAATATGCTTAATTTTGTGTATAGGGTTTTAAAATATACATGAGTATTTATCCATTGTCCAGCTCACTGGAAACATCTTCGATATCACCTTTCACCCTCAATGGAGTTGCTCGTGTCCTTGAACTAGTCTCCGAACATTTGTAGTGTTGATCAGTCGTACTGGTAACTTTGTTTCTTGTATCTGGAAAATGTCAAAACGTAAGTGCTTAAACATCAAAGAAAAAAATGTAATTCTTCAGGAAGTGGATAAAGGCTTCAAGAAACTTTCCTTGTAGTTTTTCCTTCCTTTTCTTTTTTTTTATGGGTAAGATATATAAAATAAATATGTATTAATTTACAAAAATGTGTGAATAATTACTTTTTTCATGTATAGTGTTTATAACTTAAAAATTTGTTTTATGTGATTTATAAAGAAAATTAAAAGACGAACATCTATGTAACGAATATTCCATATAACGAACTTTTTCTCGAGATTTAATGACTTCGTTATACAGAGGTCCGATTGTAAACCATAAATTTCATTCTGCGTTTATATTTTTATTCTCTTCGAATCATTCTCCTTTGAAGTACAAGGGAAAGTTCACTGAAAAAAAAATTCCCCCTAAGTTCGTTCACCCTTTGTAACCTTTCATGGGTGTGGTCCCCCCAATGAAAAAAATGTATCAATTTTATCATTAATTTGCATATTTTTTTTCTTAAAATGAACTTGCACTGACTCTTAATCTTAACTGCATCATTCTATCAACAAACAAAACAATAAATGAAAACTTGCATCACAAAATTATTACTCGAGATAAATCACTTTGAAAATCGAGAGTGTCACACCCAAATAATTTGCAGCACGTGTTCGTAGGCGCTGGGTTAAGGACCATACTTTTTTAATAGGAAAGGTAGGACCATAATTTATTTGTCAATATTCTTTAAAAAAAAAGAAAATAAACTCTTATTTATAGATAATTAGCAAAAAAAAGTGCCGTGTAGATTAAAACAGCTAACAGCATACATCATACAATAATTGAAGAACTATTAAATGAATAAATATAAATACAATTTTCAACTGAACTTGTTGCTCTAAATTACTTGGTATATTAACGTGGTTTAACAAAATATATAAGGTACCTTTTTTTTTTATCTTTGTTTATGTGTAAGTACAAGAAAAAATGGGCAATATCTGTCGACATATAGTCACGATTCTAAAATAATAAGCTCAATTGATTACTTATTTTCATTTTAGAGGAGCGAAATCTAGATTAAAACGGTATGTATATCAAGCTATTTCAATATTCTAAAAAAGTATTAAGTCGTAAGAATTGTTATTAATATACATTGAAGCCAACTGTTTCTAAGTTATATACGCTGCTGGCCACCGTAAATGCAACACCAAGAAAGACAAAAGATAGTACAACAAAATTTATTTTGTAGATAACATGTTGACCAAGTATCAAAAATGATTAAATTTATAGACTTCTGTGAAGTGTGGTTCCTGCCAGAATCAGTAGCCAGAGTAGCCGCCATGGTTGGAGATCACCGCTGCCACACGCCTCCGCATTTATTCAAAGAGACTTTGGATGTGTTCTTGGGGTACAGCAGACCAAGCAGCCTCCACACGTTGCCAAAGTTGATCTGGTGTGGCAGCTGGGGGTATAATCTGGGTCAATCATTGAGCAACCGTAGACCCCATGTTTCCTATAGGCGAAAGATCTGGAGAGCGAGCCGCAAGGGAAGCAATTCAATCTGATGATTAACGAAGAACCTTTGGACAATGCGTGCCACATGTGGTCGCGCATTATCCTGTTGAAATATGGCTGTGGCCAAGCCCTGAAAGTAAGGAAGGACAACTGGCTCCAACACCTCGAAGATGAAGCACTGGCTGTTTAAAGTACCGGCAATGCGTACTAGAGGAGTGCGAGAGTAATATTCAATACCGCCCCATACCATAATACCCGGTGCAAGACCAGTGTGGCGGTGCATAACGCAGCTGCTCAGCATCCTCTCGCCACGGTCTCCAGACTCAAATCCGACCATCGAGGAGTTGCAGACACATGCGTGACTCGTCAGTAAAGACAACTTCATTCTCTTCTGCCGTCCACATCCTTCTTTCATCGCATCATTTGCGGCGGAGACGTCTGTGGTTCTGCGTCAAGGGTAGATCAAGCAATGGATGTCTTGCAAACAGGCCACTCTGCTGTAAACAGTGTCGAATGGTACGCGCAGACACTGAATGATGCGTTACAGACTCAATGTGCTGTGCTAGGGTTCGTGATGTGACTGAGCGATCCGTCACTGCCATGCGCAAAATTTGCCTGTCCTCACATGAGGTGGTGCACTGAGGTGGTCGTCGGTCCGTCTACCCTCCTGCATCCAACGGTGACATATCCGCATGGTTTCGTCCAACACGGCTACCGATTTCTCTGAAAGATAATCCACAATCTCGGTAGGCCACTATCCTTCCTCTGTTGAATTCGGATACTTGATCAAAAGCTGATCGCAGTTTTCTACGAGACATAACTGATCGTTTTTTCAAAAGAACCATAAGAAAAACACAATTGCCGAACTTGAAATCGTCGAAATCTCCAACCCTTAAGTAACGCTTTGAGGTAGTGCCACAGGCTCGCGTGATGTGTGTCTGCGCTGAAATTCTAATCATTTTCATATCTCACCTCCGCTAATGCATGTTGTAAATTTCATGTTATTTGCATGCTTCGTTCAGGGTGTTGCAATTACGGTGGCCAGCAGTGTATTATTACTTTTTTCCCTGTACACTTACAGAAAGTGTTGTGATTATTGGCAATGAATCTCGTAATTTTGAACCATAGTGTATAATAAGGAGGATACTTAAATAAGCATCTGGTTCTCCTACCTCCCACCACAAGTTCTATTCCATTATTAAGGACTTTAGAGTTCTATTCCATTTATTGAAAAGCAACCTCATTATACGAGCAGGTCTTTATTGGAAGATTCGATTTGAGTTAAGGTATCCGACTACGTTCGGAACCTTGATTTTGTAAAAGCGTATAAATGGATAATATTTATGATATTTAGTGTGTCATTTATATTAGAAATCGTATATAGAATTATTTTAAGAATATTATTACAATCAAAAATTATTTAAGTAAAATATTTTGACAAAAAATTAACATAGAATGACCCATTTTCAAAACATTCTCCTTTTGTGAAAAATGCTTCTATTATAATAATATTTTTCTTGTATATAGCTCAGACCTCTGTACAGAGGCTCAACTAGAATTTTTGAAACGTATAACTTAGATTTATCAATATTTTACTATAATAGAGGGGAGAAATTTTTATAAAAAAACGCCGATAATTATTTCATTTGGTGATAACTCTGAAAATAATGTGAATTTTTCAAAAATTCTAGTTTAGACTTTCTGGAGAAATCTTTACTTTATCTAAGCAAAATATTATTATTATAGAAGCATTTTTATAACAGGAGGACGCTTCGAAAAAGGGTTATTCTAAGTGAATTTTTTGCCAAAATATTGTATTTAAATAATTTTTTTTGTCATAATGCCTTTAAAACAATTTTATAAATGTATTCTAATTTAAGTGACTCTAAATATGATGAAAATTATCCATTTATGCGCTTTTTTAAAATCACGGTTCAGAACGTAGTCGGATACCTTAAACAGAAATTAGATGTAGTGTGTATGTGTTTGTGAACATAATCTCGAAAATAAAAATCTCTATTAAATATATATATATAACAAGTAGCGCACACATGAATTTTTCATGGGGGGGTCCGGGATCGAAAGTTCATCATTCTTGTATCATGCTCCTTTTGATTTTGTCGATTTTCGAGAGCAAAGCACGGTAAAAAACTAATTTTTGAATAAATAATTAGTATTAATTAATAAAATTAATCATTAATAACAAGTAATTAATTAAATTTTATATACTTAGAATTATAATCAATCGGAAAAAAATCAAGGGCTTTGGGGGGTCCGGACCTCTAAGACCCCCTCCCCTCCTTGTGTGCGTTACTGTTTATAACGTATAATACACTTCATTATTGGTGTAAATTAACATGCTTCGTAACATGTATCATTCATTTTAATTATTATTTATTGAGCTGGAGATTACATTTTGAATGTACAATAAAATCGTGTTTACGTGTTTACACTTTTGGTTCATTTTTATTTGAAAAATTTAAGTTCTAACAGAAAATGAAAACTTAATGAAGCAAACAAATTGAACAAATGTACTATTATCCTAGAATATAAGAAAAAGCAAATCCAATGCATGTGTGATCATACGGTACGAAAATAATTTAGGCAGGTGGTTTATATACAATTAGCATAGATCGGGCAGCTTTTAAGCTGGTATCTCTGATCTAAGTTCCATTTTACACTACGAAAGAAATGTAGAATTACTTCATGTACAATATTGAGTAGCCTCCCAGTGAAATAAGCATTTGATACATTGAAAAAAATTTTTAACATGGGAAATTGTTCCAAGCAGGAGCGTTTATCAATGATACGGAGCCCCCAAACTACAAGAGCCCCAACATGGGTAACTACAGTCCCACTAACAAGACTCCTATATCTAAAGAAGGGCACCGAAGGAATTTTGATGCTTAGCCCCCTCAGAGCTAGCTGCGCCAGGGGTCCCAGCACTGATTTCTATTCTTTAAAGTAATTGATTTTAATCTTAAGGTATCCGACTCTTTGCGGCAATTTTTTAAAAAAATAAAATGGTGCATGGAACGCCACGCGATAGAAGTGAAACTTCTTTGGCGACGTTGGAACATTGATTATTTACCCTAATATTCCAAATTGACCGAGCACATGTCTCAATCGCCTAATTTGCGTGAAAGGTATTCGTGGCGAAATGAGTCTTTCTGATACCAAATCCAAAGTAGAAAGATGTCCTGGAATTTCTGGGTATACAATACCATTATATTTTGATAAATTTCGTATACTTTTCCTATTTAAACTTTGTCGGCATAGCATGCTTTAATGTGTCTTCTAAATTAATTTCCGGTAAAATATTTTGTAAAATATTTTTTGTGCTCAGCAACAGACGTTCTCAAATAATCTCTAAACCATAATTTATCATAAATTGAACGCCCGTATCAATTGAACGATTATCAATGAATCGCTTTTGAAAATCTTTGTGAGCATTTTTATGGGAATCATAGTCTTTGTAACGTAAGATAGAATTTATTATTGATTTACATGCATCAGTTTCAACACGCACTGGAATTGTCTCTGTAGTTAATGGTACAGGGTGGTTCACTAAGTCCATATTAATCTGTGCAGTCATTAGAAGAGTCTCAATAGCATTCCTATCCCTTAAACTGAGCATTAAGAGAGTATTTTGCAGTGTTTTTTTTCCTTGCTCGATATTCTGTCATGTACTCTGATGGAGATTCCGCAGTAGCACTTAATAAATTTGCAATATTTTTTTTTGTCTTTTTTTTTATTTTTTTCGACTGGACTTGCTGCTATTTTTTCATTCTTTCACGAAACCCATTTCCTCTTTGTGCATTTGATTTAGGTATTATGACTAGAATTAATATAATAATTCAACGCAAATAAAAGTCAAAAAAGCAAATTAGCCGCCGAAAACATCGCCATGTAGCAAACAATCTAAGAAAATATTTCAAAAAAGCACGCTTTTACTGCGAGAGCTATCTTGTCTACACCGTAATGTCACTGCACCTCTTTCAACCGTTGATAGATGTCCCTGGGTCTGGGGGGAAAGGACTCCCAATAGGAAGGTGGGCAAGTTGACCAATCGGAGGTGAGCAATCATCCAACTTTTACACGGATATGACGCAAGTCAAGTTGCGTCCCCGCTTCCCCTTTTCTTCCCAACTTGCTATCCTGTCATCATGGTGACGATTCGGGGGAATGGGAGCGGGGCGGGGAGACTACTTCCGTTCGCTTTTTCCCTGTTACGCAAAACCGGGCAAATTTCTCGTTCACTCTCGAGCCCTAAGAAGTTTCACTTCAAAAACCGTGAATATATTCCCATAAGGGACTGTAAATTTTTTAAAGAACAATGATTGATATATCTGAAGGTTAAAACATTTCTACTATTACACAGAACATACACAAAAAATTTCAGTTAATTATTTTCAAAAATTTTTGAGCAATCGCTGTCTCCATTTGATTTTTTCGGGGGGAAAAACACATTTCGAGTAAAACACATTTTAAAGCTATTGCATCTGCTTTTACTACAACACTTGTAATTTTTGTTCTAGTGAATGGAAAATAAAAAACTTGGTATTTTTAGAAAACTTATAAGACGGTTTATAAAAAAAATCATTAAAAAATGCGTCAATCTTTGAAAAAATTCTCGATTTTAGGTTTGTCGGATACCTTAATAAGTACACAAAAAGCTGAAAATATTACGTTTTTGAAAAAAAACATTTCAAAATAGAAATATTTATATTTAAAAAGAAATGAGAGAGATAATTCTGTGTAATTACTGAATATTTTCATAAACAAAACACTCAACAGCACCAACTTGTAAGGAGGCTTAGTCATTGTTCTTTTTACCTTGCTTTAAAAGCATTTTAATCTTTCCCATTTTATCTTTGTTAAATAAAATAACGTGTCCGTTACGGCTTAAACTGTCGCTGTCACTGATAAAAACAACTGTTTTTAGCGTGAAATGTAATGAATTTGGTTTAGAAGTCTAAAGTGATATATTTAGTTTATGATAAAAGATTGTTCAAGGTACTTAAATACAGAAACGATGAGCATGAAAAAAAAATTACTTACATAATGGGAATAATCATTGCTCGTTCTTTCTTTTGGTCGTATTTTCTGAAAATTTATGAGTTATAAAATTTTTAAAAAATTATGAATCATGTGAAATGTAGGGTGTCCGAAAAGAATATGGCTACACTTTCAAAAATGAATTAAAAACAAGAAATATAAAAAAAATTAAGCCAATCCCTACTTAGATTAACTAAGAGAAATTTTATTTTAGTTACTTTTATTAAATAATTACAATTAATATAAATATGTAAATACATATGACAGAATCATACTATTAAGTGCCAAAATAGAAAGCGATTTTGCTTTCTATATATGGTTTTGGATCAATATTTTTGTTTACTATTTATTCATTCATAAATCCCATTCTCAGAAATTAGGCTATCCCAGGTAGGAATCGAACCCACGATCTTTGGATTAGAAGTTTAACGCGCTATCCACAGAGACAAAGCGAGCGATTTTCCTTTTTATATATGATGTTGGGCTATTATTTTTGTTTGTTACTATTTATTCATTAATTATGTTTAACTAATGAATTAATATTTGAAAAAAATTGTATTAACATCAAATTTAAAGGTAAGTTTTTTAAACAAGTTTTAAAAAATGTATTTGAGCTTGAGTGCATAAATAGAAAGATTTTATTAACGATTGAAAATTTGAACAAGATATAGATATAAATATATACAGTCGAACCTCTATATTGCGAATTTTTTCATAGAACCTTGAACATTTCACGATTTTCTTCGTAAAATAACCTCCTTACAGCGAAGTGCATATTCTATATGACGAACATTTTTTTCTTGGGATTCAATTTTTTTTTCTCCTTATTTTTAAAGTTTTTCTGAAAAAAATTTAAAATATTCTCTCTTTAAAACATTTTATGGTGGTCATAAATCTTGAACTGGTTTTATTAGATCCTAACTCGCCGAGAGCAATAGAGTTCTCTCTCTGGACGTTTCATCCAAGTGCAATAACCCCCATTGCCTAGTTCAGGGATGGCAAACCAGTGGCACGCGTGCCATTCATGGCACGCGACACAATATTTTGGGCACGCCACCAATCAAAACGGTTTGCATTTTAATTCAAAATAACAAAGTTCAATATGAAGTATTACGAACAAATACGAGTGATCGGTCAGGGTTTTCAACGAGATTTTCTCAGTTCAAAGAATTATCGGAAACGGTCAAGTTTTTTTATGTACCCTGATGCAACTTCCTTTAATAAACTGAATTTATCCCTATTCGATTATTTGTAAATTGAAAAATTTGAAATGCAACTGATTGATTTTCAATCTAGTTCAATATGGATTCAAAAATTTGTTGAAAAAAGAAGAAAGTTGTAATTATATAATTAAAACAGAAAGAGATTAACAAGCAATATAAGTAAAAATGCAAATAAGGAAATTTTGTAAGCATGGAATTCGATTCCAGATACATTTAGCTGTTTGAAGAAAATGCCTCATACTATTTTAATCATATTTTCATCTACTTGTGACTGCGAGTTATTATTTTCAGAGATGAATAACATTAAAAGACTCACTTAGAAACCTTTTGGCACATGACTCCAATTCAGCTTGCATTCTGCTGAAAGTATCATCTTACAATCCTCATACAAATTTTTTTTCATCTAATCTGCTACAACAGAATTCACACTAATTTTACTTTAGTTTGAATTACATGTATAAAGGTATACATAAAACAATTACTACTATACACAGTACAAAATGCAATTTTTTCGTTGTAAATAAAGAGTTTTGATTTGTTAGCATTTAGTTTTATTATTTTCTCCATAATCACAAGTCCTAATTATTTGACACGGCATGTCTATACCTCATTAAATATTTCTTAAAGAAAAAATGACACGTTGTTAAAAAAAGGTTCGCCACCCCTAGCCTAGTTCACTAGAAACATCTTCGATATCCTCTTTCCCCCTCAGAGGAGTTGTCCCATGTTCTAATTATAAAATAATGTATGTTTAATATTTCTTGAATGCTTTAAATTATAAAATGTCCTTAAAATTCAAAAAATTTTACTATAAAATTATTTTCTTAATATTGAAAATACAGTGACTTCGACATTCTTTTTTCATGTTTTCCTTGCAGTTTTTCTTTCTTTTTTGATGGGTAAGAAATATAAAATAAATATATACTAATATAAAACAAGGTGTGAATAGTTGCTTTTTTTAATAAATAGTGTTTATGAATTTAAAATTTGTTTTATGTGGTTTATAAAGTATATTAAAAGATGAACCTCTATCTAACGAACTTATCTTATATCGAACTTTTTTCCGGGATTTAGAGACTTCGTTATATAGAGATCCGAATGTACATATAAGGATATTGTGTACTAATAGTAGAAATTGAAAAAGATGGGGCGGGGGAGAGAAAAAAAATACTTACATAATGGGAATTATTGCTCTTTCATTCTATTGGTCGTATTTTCTTTAAATTTATGAGTTATAAAGTAAAAAAAAATTATGAATCCTCTAAAATGTAGTGTGTCCGAAAAGTATAGCAAGACATTCAAAAATGAATTAAAAAATAAACAAAGTTGTCGCTTACAGTTTTTATGTTCCAGAATGAAAATATAAGAGTTCCTGTTCAATGAAATGCAAATTATAGATCTAGTTTCAAAATGGCTTCACCACAAGAACAAGCGCAAGTTGTATTAAGGTTTATCGAATGGAAAACTGCAACACATGTGCAGCTTAAATTTCGGATTGCCAATTAACGAAGCCCATCTTCAAAATCCACGAAAAAAGTGGCATGAAAAATTTATGATCATAAGTATCATATTGTCAAAAACCAAATCTGGCCGCCCAACAGAAGCAGAAAGGACTCGATGACATCTTGAAGTGAGGACATCGTATAGACTCGATGTTTTGTGTGCAACTAATGGTGCGCATATTGAAATCGGTCAATAAAATATTGTGTAAAAACTTCGTTATTTTTTTTTTTGAACATTAGAGATCGTAAGTAAATATTTTGGTTTATTCGAATTTTAACTTTGTAAGTGCAACCATACTTTTCACACACCTTATATAATTATTGACTTTTCTTGATAAAGATTCCTTTTATTCAATTCCTACTATTACACTCATGTCCATAAATTAAGGATAATGAAGTTCAGGCAAAGAAAGAGACAGAAGCAAAACAAATTTGACTAATTTGTAACGTCTATTTATTAAACAAAAGGTAAAGAGAAAAAAGATGCGATATGTTTGACATAATTAATGAAAATTGCGATATTTACTCCCTGGAGCAAATTTCAAAAAAGAAACTATTTACAAAAAACAGTATAACATGGTTAGTATGATGGTTAATACGGAGTATGTCTCCCGGACGATGCAATACAGGCCTTACAACGCCTAGGCATGCTGAGTATCCAATTATCAATCTGATCTTGGGGAATATTACACCACTTATCAAGCAATGCCCTCTGAAGTTCCGGTAGACAGGTGGGAGGGGGTTGACTGGCTGCAATTCGTCGGTCAAGCACATCCAACACATGCGCTATTGCATTCAAATCCGGTGAGTATGCTGGCCAATCCATACGGGTGATATCCTACGATTGAAGGAATTCGTCTACAATGTTTGCACGGTGAGGACGGGCGTTGTCATCCATAAACAGAAATTCAGCACCCATGGCACCCCGAAACAAACGTACATGTTGTTCCAGAATGACATCCCGATAGATGTGGCCTGTCATCGTTACACTCTGAACATGCAAGTCAGTTCTGGAACCAAGAATAATTCCTCCCCAAACGAGCCATCCTGCACCACCGTAACGGTGTTGTTTAATGGTGTTCTCTTGGTGGTAATGGGTACCTGGCGTTCTCCATATTAAAGTCTGGTGAGAATCAGACTGCAAACTAAACCTGGACTCGTAGGAAAACATCACACAAGACCACTGTGGTGGTGTCCACAATGCTCTCTACTCCAGGTTAATCGCAGGCGACAGTGAGTTGCGGTAAGTGGAACACATCTGACAGGCCTACGAACATATAGACCAATGTGCCCTAAGCGTCTGTACACGGTCTGCCTTGAAACTGTCGGTCCGGTAGCTGAAGAGAGCTGTCGAGATAGGTCTGATGCTGTGCTCCGTCTGTTTCTTTTGGCAGTTACTGCCAAATACCGGTACTCATTCGGCGTTGTAACTCGGGGGGGGCGACCTGTGTTGTAACATCTACTCACATTACCATCATCTTGGAATCGTTGCCAAAGCCTGGAGATGACACTCTGGGCGATTCCAAGTTCCTCGGATACTTCCAGCTGGGTCCGTCCACATTCCAGTCGACCAATAATTCTACCACGTAAAAAAACATCCAAATGCTTCCTTTGTGCTATAACTATGCAGTTATTGCACTGAAAGGCTTTTAAAGCGCTTGTTATTAATTTTACTTCTTTGCCACTATTCCTTATATACCCCTCTCTTACACTCTCGTCATTGTGACGTACTATCCGCGCCATCTGGTGGTTTCCTGTAATTTGCATATTCTTCTTCAAGATGTGTGTGATAATTCTACAGGTGAAATTTTTTTTTAGAGTTCAATTTCTGTGTGATTCTGAATTATATCCTTAATTTATGGACATGAGTGTAGTTCACTCTCTCCCTATATATATCTTGTTCAAATTTTCAATCGTTAATAAAATACTTTTTATTTATCCAATCAAGCTCAAATACATTTTTTGAATTTTTAGTAGATGACACTTGGTATTAATACAGTTTTTTCAAATATTAATTCATTAATTAAATTAAAAACTAATAAATAGTAACAAACAAAAATAATAGTCGAACAGCATACATAGAAAGGAAAGACGTTCGTTCTGTCCCTGTAGCACAATGGATAGTGTGTGTGCGTTGGACTTCTAATCCAAAGGTCGAGGGCTCGAATCCCACCTGCGATGGCCTAATTTTCTGAGAATGTGTTTCCTTTTTTTACTATACAGTTTTATTAGAATAATTAAATTTAATGTATCAATAAATAGTAGAACAAACAAAAAAAATAGTCCAACACCATATATAGAATGGAAAATATAAAAATTGCAAGTAAAATCACTTTCTATTTTGTCACTTAATATTGTGATTCTGTCATATGCATATACATATTTGTATTAATTGTAACTGTTTAATAAAAACTAACTAAAATAAATTTTTCTTTGTTCACCTAGGTGGAAATTGACTTTCAAATTTTTTTTATATTACTTGTTTTAATTTCGAGGGGAAAACGTACTAATTGGAATCATCAAAAATTAATCACCTGTTTTTTTTCGGAAAAATGTAAGAAATATTCGTGATTTTTTTTAGATTCTAAATGCTATAAATAACAGATTTTTAAATGTTTCTCTCTCTCCTACGCATGTAAAAATTAAGGAGAACTATGGAAACCAAAAAACAACAGTAATAATAATTAATTTTGTCATATCCTAAACACAAATAACTTAAACGATATTTATTCTACAAATATTTCCTAATTATTTACAGACCCAAAGATATCCTTTTTAATGAGTTATACACTTTTTTCTTATTTTTTTCGTATTCTTTTTACATTTTCGCAGTGGTTTAAGATTAATTATATCTTCATATAATTCTTTAAAAAAAATTTCTCACGCTTCTTATTTTAGATATAAAAATTGTACCCATTTGTTCTTAAACAATTAAGTCAAACCGTGACTTATTTGCTTTCTTCCCTAGCTAATTAGTATATTTTCCTGAAAAAAAAATCTCCGGTGATAAATTTTCCTAATTAGAATCCAGGATTTAGAATTCATAAAGCATCTAAAAAAATACTCCTCTCTCTTAATAAATTAGTCTCCTTATTACTCATTATATTTATATCTTGTAACTGGTAATTATAAACCCCTGATTGAGACTTTGAGTTAAGCTTTTTCACTAAAAATGGTATCATTAAAGAAGTTCC
Source organism: Trichonephila clavipes (assembly GCA_019973935.1). NCBI lineage: Eukaryota > Metazoa > Arthropoda > Arachnida > Araneae > Nephilidae > Trichonephila > Trichonephila clavipes. The sequence goes on from BMAU01005596.1 coordinate 218,471, forward strand.
TTTTGATCTTCTGTTGCGATGAGGTGCTATTTTGCATTTAGTTTTTTATTTAATTAAAGTTTTTGAAGTATTTTAAACATTTTTCTCGCATTAAAATGAGAAAATATTTATTTCAGGTTTTAGAGTACTTTCGAAGTTTTTAGCGGATATTGAATCGTTACGCTTATGTATTTTTTTTATTCAAATGAATAACTAAATACATCTTAGCATAAGTCGAATCATAATGAATATTTTATTTCTAGAAAACTCACAGACTTCGTGTTATTTTTTTTAAAAAACCCTATTCAAAATAAACACATATTGAGTATTTTTTCTGTCAAAAAAAAATCATGCATAAAAGAAAATTTCACTAAAATACAAATTTTTTCAAGGTGACTATGTTCGGAACCATAATTTTGAAAAAGAGTATAAATTAATAAATGTTTGATATTTAATGTCAGTTGAACTAAAATATCTATAAAAAGAAGCGTTTTAAGAATATTTTTTCAAGAAAAGAATTGCTTAGATGCTATTTTCTTAGCAAAAATTGGTGGAAGAATGACACGGTTTCAAAAAATTATCTTTTAAGAAAAATACTTCTATAATTATATATAATGTTATGCCTATATATAGCCATGACTTCTATACCGGGGTTGAACAAAAATTATTAAAAAATTGCACGTTATTTTCAGAGTTACGATTAATTGAAGTAATAACGAATGTTTTTTTTTTGTTAAAATTTTTCTATGCTGATATAATAAAATATGGTTGATAAATAAATACGGTAATCTTAAGGTGCGTACGGAACCGTGTTTTTAAAAAGGCGCATAAATGGATAATTTTCATGATATTTAGTGTCACTTAGATTAAAATACATGTATAAAATTGTTTTAAGGACATTTTGACAAAAAAAATTATTTAAATACAATATTTCGGCAAAAAATTAACCTAGAATAACCTTTTTTCAAAACGTTCTCCTTTTGTGAAAAATGCTTCTATTATAATAATATTTTGCCTGTTTATAGCTCAGACTTCTGTGCAGAGAGGCTCAACCAGTGGCGCACACAAGGGGGGGGTCCTGGGAGTCGGACCCCCCAAAGGCCTTGATTTTTTCTGATTGATTATAATTCTAAGTACATAGTACGTAAAATTTAATTAAGTATTTGTTGTTAATTATTAATTTTATTAATTAATGCTAATTATTTATTCAATAATTAGTTTTTTACTGTGTTTTGTTCCCCAAAATCGACAAAACCAAAAGGAGCATGATACAAGAATGGTGAACTTTCAACCCCGGACCCTCCCCCCTCCTCCCCCTTGAAAAATTTCTGTGTGCACTACTGGGCTCAACTATGATTTTTTAAAAATTCACATTATTTTCAGAGTTACAACCCATTGAAATAATTATCGACGTTTTTTTTCTTAAAATTTCTCCCCTCTGTTGTCGTAAAACATAGATAAACCCACTTCTAAGTTATATATTTCAAAAATTCTAGTTGAGCCTCTGCACAGAGATCTAAGCTATATACATGCAAAATATTATTATAATAGAATCATTTTTCACAAAAGGAGAATATTTTGAAAATGGATGATTCTATGTTCATTTTTTGTCAAAATATTGTACTTAAATGATTTTTTACTGTAATACTATTCTTAAAACAATTTTATATACATTTTCTAATCTAAGTGACACTAAATATCATAAATATTATCCATTTATACGCTTTTACAATAGCACGGTTCCGAACGTAGTCGCATACCTTACGCCAAAGAAAGATAATTATTGTATAATGTTATCACTTTTAATTTAGGAAATTACATACAATGATTTACCCGAAAAAATGAGAGACCAATGTTTAGGTGTATTATCTGCCTGAAATAAAGACTTGAATGCTATTGAGAAGAAAGAACGGGGAGACCAGATTTGAGGAAGGCTAAGGTTCACCCGGAGCTGTATTGTAGGGCCACTAAAGAAGATATATATGTATTGATGAAAGTAAACTCATTTTTTCCTTCTGTACAAGAGTGTCCAATGAAACAAAGCGCAGTATTTACAGTGTAAAGATCAATAAAAACATAATAAGACGTTCACTACATTTAAGGGAACATGGTATAATTTACATAATTTTTTTTTAATTTAATGATTTTAAAATTTTTTAAAATTTAATATTTATACGCTTTTGCAAAATTATGGTTCCGAACGTAGTCGGATACCTTAATCCAGTGCTTCTCAAAGTTTCAATATTCGCGACCCAATATTCAATCATATTTTTCGTCGCCCCCCCCCTCATAAAATAACAATGTATTGAATTCAGTAATACTATATTTCGACGCTCAAACTACAATCTGACCATAACCTCTTAAGTTCCACTGGCGTATATAAACGTCTCACTCAGTCAAAGCGTCAATTTCCCCGGACGTTTATAAACGTCTCGCTCAGTTAAAGTATTAATTCCCCGGACGTATATATACGTCTTTACGAAGTACGATCTTTTCTCGGCGCTGCTATCCATATAATTATTCCGAAGGCTTTAGAATGCAATAAAAGGACCTTGACAATGTTTGCGAAGGATTTATTATTTCAGATTATTTGTGTTCTTCCTTATTCTTCACCCCCCCGCAGTACACCGCATACGCGCTCCAACGTGAAAAACGAATCTCGTAAATTTTAATCGGTATTTAGGGGATTAATTATAAGCCGTAAAAACTATCAAGATAAGTGTTAATTTTTGTATATAATTTTATATATGACTATCCCATGGGGTCACTGGTAATTATTAAACTTATTCTTAACTTTGTATTGTTAAAGTAATTGTAAAATACTTTGTGTATCACTGATATATTTATAAGTGCAATAAATTAGTGTAAATGTGTATTTTATTTTTTATTATGTCAGAATGTATTTTTTTTTTTTTACTTTCAGTAAATTTATAATTTTTTAAATAATCTTTTGTTTTTGACTTTTCAATATGCTCGCGCCCCCCTCGTAGAGTTGTCACTCCCGCCAAGGGGGCACGCCCTACAGTTTGAGAAACACTGCCTTAATCAAATATTTCAGAATTTTTAGTTCAACTCCGGTGTAGAATTTCCAGCTATATATAGACAAAATTTTATAGAAGCATTTTTCATAACAGAAAAATTATTTAAAAATGTCATTCTTTCTTCATTTTTTTCCAAAAAATTGTATTTAAATAATTTTTTAGTAATAAAATCCGTAAAACCATTTTATACATATATTCTAATTCAAATGACACTAAATATCAAATATCTATTTATACGCTTGTTCAAAATCCCGGTTTCGAATGTAGTTAATCACCTTAAATAAATACATCTTAGAAAATTCGAAAATAGCTCATCTGAATAAAGATGAGTGTTTTATAACTCTAGAAATCTTAATCTCCCCGTTATTTTTTTTTTCAAAAACGCAATCAAAATAGAAACATAATGGGGGTATTTTCTGTGAAAAAATTCATGGAAAAGGAAATTTTTACAATACAAATTTTCTTTGAAGCATTTAAGGAAACAAATTTAGAAATTTATAGAAGTAAGAATAATTCAAATTCACACAATTGATTTTCATGCAAGTAAACAATGATTTTGAACTGAAAGGATTTTCTGGGATTCCAGCAAAATTCTGCATAGCAACATGAGTGAGTAGATTGATGAATAAGAGCTTTCCTAGTCATCATTTGTTTAACTAGAAATATTAATAATTTATTTCACTGTGTCATGAAACGAGACCATTAGATGAGTAGACACATAATCAGAATTTTCAATTAAACTGTCTACACAAGTGTACAAGCCTGTCAAAAAGAGTCGCGTCACTCAAAGATAAAGAAGAGGCAAAAGCGGATCAAAATTTATCCATACAGATAACAACGTCCTGCAATCGACAAGGCCAAATTGGTTGGGAAACGGCTGTGTTGTGGTAAAAATTCCTCCGAAAACTTCATGGCGTGGGCCTCTTGCCGCAATCCATAATGTTCTTCCCAGACCTTCGTTAAAAAAAAGGGAGATAAAAAGCACAAGCAGTAGAACTTTATTCTCATTCTGCGACCGAACCTTCATCACTATCAGTCACATAAACAATGATTCACCAAGGCCAACTCACACAAGAGTTCAAAAGAGAAACCCTTCATAAAAAAAATGGAAAATAATAATAAAAAAAAACGAAAGAGCGTCGGTCCTGAAACCTTGACTGATCTTTAATGCTTACCCTTGATCCTTTTCTTCAGAAAGGTCAAGACATTCACGGGGCCCAAAGGGTGAAGAGCCTCCTTATCGGGAGGGGCTACCAAAAAGGATGGAAGGGGCCCGGTATACGGGTGGGGTGATTTATTTTTGTCTTAATGGTCCCCCGGGCGACGGGATATCGTTTCCGAAAGAGGCCCTCCAACCAAGATCTTTGTTAGAGATTGTAAACTATTGTTGAATGCAATAGCATTGAAAGATGTTTTAGAAAAGGTAATCGTGACTTTTAGGGTTGAAACATTGTATCAGGATTTGTAATGTTGTAACTAAAGAAGGATTAATAAGGCTGAATTAGAATTTTTTTAGAAGGGAAAAAAACTGTTCATTGTTTCGTGCAGGACTTTAACTGTTGTGGAAAAAAGAATTGTAAAAGTTTCTTTTTTTTTGGAAATGAAAGATTGAGTTAAGATGGGAAAGAAGCATCTACTCTCATTGGTTTCTCAGAATATTTATATCTGCGCTTTTTAAAAATATATGTGTATTTTATTTATAAAGAATGTTAAGAATTAATATTTCCTTTTATATGAAAAATAAGGTCTTAAAATAGTCATTCTTTTGAAAGCTGATAAGAGAATACGATGGAAATTTTTTATAGAAATTATTCCAACATGTTTCATTAATTGTAATTACATTAAGTTGTTTTAAATGAAAATAAGTTATAAAATTAAGATCCTGAGAATTTTCTTCACAAAGAATTATTATATTGATTTTGTAAATTACAATGAAACACGTTTAATGCGAAAACGCTTAAGACGAAATATCAGCTTACACGAAATAATATACTAGCTGTCCCAACAAACTACCATGTATTTTCATATATTTTTTCACTCAACACGAAAGGATTTCTCTTCTGAGAATGAAAAAAATACGGAAAACACCAGTCGGATTGCACTGTCCTACAGTATCATCAGATGAATTTGTTGCTGTAGATTCAAACTTTTTTGCCTTATTAACCCTTTGCCAGATTTTTCGATGCTTATTAAATCTGTCGAGAGCTAAAACGTCCTCCCGTTGGTGTGGTGTGGTAGTTAGGAGAGGGGTGCCAGCTCAGGTGTCATCCACGTCACTTGACCATGGTTCAAAATTACGTGGTCCGTCGCCAAAAGCCCTCGTGTGGCTGAACAGTGCGACGTTAATATCCACTCACTCACTCACGCCAGATTTTTCGTTTTTAAGTGAACCCCTGATTATCTAATAATAAATTTTTGCAAATTCGTCAATTTAAATGTGTTTCTAACAGAAAGTATACTGCTACTTATTTTAAAAGGTTTAAATTTCTAACTGTAGTGAAGTATAGTGTTTAAAACTTAAAAAAACACTTGTTAATTAATTAAATTAAAATTTAATTAAAGCGAAAAATAACTGTTATACAAAATAACTGAGCAACAAACTAATGCTTTTAGTGGGAAGAATGAATCTTTGGTATGCAATAACATATTTTCTACATTAGGCATCATTCTTGTCAGGTTTAACCCTAAGTATCTCCTGGGTTAGTTGTGGCCAGCCTTTTCCTTCTTCCTTTTTTTTTTTTTTTTTTTTTTTTTTTTGGAGAATGGCAAACTCGCTGAAACTACTTCTCAATCGGAAAAACAATTAAAAACTTTCTCACATAATTTGAGATAAATAACAGGTATATCTTTTTAAAACCAAAATAGTTGACACCCGTTTCAAAACTTTACTTTAAGATCTTCGTTAGTGCCTATTCCTATTGCCTAATTCTTGTAATCTGACATTTTTTTTTCAATTCGATCGTATTAACTCATTGCCTACTGTGGTATCCTCATAGTTAAAGTATTCTCAAACCTAGTTTCAAAACTTAAAAGAAGAGCATTTAAATGTTGAACTTAGGTTTAAACGTCTTTATCCAGCCGGATTGTCTGCGACAATTGAGGAACTGGCAAAATGCGCGACGTCCAATATTATACTCCTTTACCTTAATTCTAGTACAAGATACGCTGAAATGAGGTACTTGTTTTAATAAAAATTTATGCTATTGCCTTGTAACTGCAAATTCATTAAAATTAGTAAATAAATCTGTTAAATACATAATTCTGGTTTCCACTTGATTAAATTTCCTTTTAAAATTAAAGTCACGATCTGGTTTAATCTGGCCACTACCGTAGACCCCAATTTACACCTCAAAAACCTCTGAATTATTTTTTCGCTGACTTGGACCCCTAGCAAGTCGTCATAGACCCCTGGGGGTCGATATAGACCACTTTGGGAAACACTGCTATAGATGATGCTATTGTGTGTAAAGCTCCAATTATGACAGACAAAGACATTTTCGAGTCTGTTCAAAGCTAAAAAAATATCATCGATGCAGGATTCTGACGACGAAAATAAAATGAGTAATGCAGTTCCTGTTCCCATGTCATCCAAAATGAGGAACATCATGAAAAGTAAACGCAGATATTTAGACACACATTTCAATGGTGAAATGAATAACAAAATGGACGACATTGAACAATTTGTTGACAATTTGATCCTACAAAGAAAATGCAAAGAAAATTATCAGATTACCGTATTTTCCTGTATATAATCCGCGGATTATGTGTTTAAAAAGTTTCAAATTTCGTTGTGCGGATTATACACCGCCGCGGATTATCTGAGAAAAAACATTCTCCATCAGAAAAGTTAACAAAGTTTTGAAAGAAATGCTGTTTATGTTTTATAAAATAAATAATAGATGGCGCTTTCACGACTCGGCTGACGTATTACGGCCATAATTAGTGTTTGTCTAATTACTTTCAAGAACGAATTCGGTTCCTCGGAAGGAAATAGCAGTTACAAGTCGCTGGCGTCATTTACAACTTTGTCTTGACTAGAGGTGTTGCATCCTTTGAAAGTTTTTATCATGATGAGAAGCGTAAGCGTGTTAGCTATACTGCAGACTTCAAATTAAACGCTGTAGAGAAGGCTAACGAAGTCGGAAATTGAGAAGCTGCAAGATTTTTCAACGTTGACGAATCGAATATTCGTTTGTGGAGAAGGAACAAGACTAACTTCGAAAATTGCGATAGACGTAAAAGGGCTGATAGTAGTGGAAAACCTCACTGGCCAGAATTAGAGGCAGAAATAAATAAATGGATTTTAAAAGAAAGGGACGATGAGAAAGCTGTCTCGACAGTTAGCATCAGAATGAAAGCCCGAGTTATTGCACGCGAAATGAATATTGTTAACTTCTCTGGTGGGCCCACGTGGTGTTACCGGTTTATGAAGAGAAACAATTTAGTCGTTCAACGATCGGACAGAAATTACCTGATGACTGGGAAAAACAATCTGACGACTTTTTGACATTTTGCAAGCAAATTATTGTTGAAAATAATTTTACAGAGGATTTGATTTTTAATATGGACGAAGTTCCATTATCATTTGATATTCCACCTACCAGAACCGTCGACGTTCAAGGAGCAAGATTATTCGCCGCCAAAACTGCCGCGGATTATACGCCGCTGCGGATTATACGATGTTTTTTTTACTCGAAAAAGGGCGCTGCGGATTATATACAGGAAAATACGGTATTTTCCAAAAACTTAATAAATGTTTTGTTTTTCAAAAAAACTTTAAAATCTTGTATTAAGTTTCTTTAAGTTCTTGTGAACGTTTTTGTTTCATTGATTTTTATAAAATACAAGCATTTATACACATCTATGTAAATAAAATGTTCTCTAATAAACATAATTTTGTTGAAAATGTTTGTTTGGTTTTTTTTTGCAATATCCTCTAACAAGAAAAATTTTTCAGTTCCTTGAATTTCGTGTTAAGCGATTTTCACTGTATATCACTTCATAGTCATAAGGGAGAGAGGGTTCAAGAATTGTTCATGATAATGTTCTCCGTCAGACAGCCAATATCGTCAAACAGTTTCTAGAAAAAAGAGGAAGGGCAAACTGAACGTCCCTAATACTCGCCAGATCTCAATCCTTCAGATTTCTTCTTATTCCCACTACTCAAACTCACTTTGAAAAGAAAAGAGATTTGAGGATATTCCTGACGTATCCAACAAAACTTGATAAGGCTTTTGAACTGCATCCCAAATGAGGACTTCTAGCAGTTTCCAAGACATGTGTAGTATATCTTAGGGGTGCATAATAATGGGAAGTGATTATTTTGAAGAACATTAAGGTAACTTTCTTTAATATATTCTTTACGTAAATGCTATAGGACTATTCACCTAACTTTATTGCCAGGGGTTGTATTTCCGGAAATACAGCTTTGAGATCTTCTTTCTGTTGCTTTTTTTTCGTGACGCTTCTTAATACTCTTGGATTATTGTGATTTAGATTATTTACGAAATATAATATAGTTTGTTCTTTAAAATGTTTATAGTATTATAATTGTATTTTTTCTGTTGAATATTATTTCAACCTGGTATTACAAGCAAATACAGTGTAAGTTTGAAGCCTTCAACTTTGTTTAATCGTGTTATTTAATCCCTAATGCATAGAGTTTGCTAATGTGTTTCTGTGAACGTATTACTTTGCCTTATACTCTCTTGATATTTTCTTGCTTATTGTTTTGCATTAAATTATATTTGTGGTGTTTATTTAAGGAGCGAGAGAGATAAAACAGAGTGTGTGTGAGAGAGTGAGAAAAAAAGGGGAAAACAAAAAAAGGGGAAGAGTTTTAGTGAGAAAGAGAGAGATTTGATACCTGTACATTTCTCAAAGGGATTTTATTATTTATCTGCATATACAAAGGTGTGGCACAAAAAAAAAGAGACCGAGTGAGTATCTTGAAGAAAGAGTGAAATTGGCTACTACTATTTTGGTAACGTCATCCCACGCACCTCCTCTACCCATGTGATCAGCTTCACCTTAATCGATCCCACCAATTGGTATAAGACGTTTTCAGGGGCAAGGGTCAGTGTGGAAGATGATAAACCTGCTGGGCGCGCAAGGTCAGCGATTAGTCAACAAAACATTGCCAAGATGCGTGATATGAAAGGGTTCTTACTTACATCAGTAGTCAGACTATTAATCAACACTACTGCATTGAAGTACTAAAAAATTAGGAAAAAAGGCCCGAATTAGGGACCGATGGATGGTTGTTGCACCAAGGTAACGCACCCACTCACACGGCCCAATCTGTCAAGCAGTTTCTGACCAGTAAAAACATTACTGTGTTGGTGCATCCTCCTTATTCACCTGATTTGGATCCATGCAACTTTTTTTATTTCTTACTGTTAAATCTTGTTGAAAGGGAACCTATTTTACCTCAATTGAAGAGGCTCAAGCAAAAACGGAGTCACTAGGAGACGCTTCTGATGGTAGGGCTAGTCCGTTACTGCTATTACAACGAGAACGGTTACACATGTAATTTTTTTATTGTTTTAAAATTTTATTATAATTAAATAAAGTATATTTTCGTGAATTTGTTATACAGGTTTTCGATTAAAATTTAATTTATAACGTATGCGTATAAGTTTTAACAAAATTTTTATTACCTAAATATCCGGCGAATAACGTGCTCTTTTAACACAAAAAATAAGATTGAAATTTAGGGGTACATGCTATCGCCGGGTATAAAAATGATAGCTTTAAAAATGAAAAAAAGAAGAGAAGAGCATTAAAAAAATTAGACTTCTACAAATATCGAAATATTGTTCATTTAAAAGAAATGATATTCCCTGAGAACTTGAAGGGGTGTATTTATAGAAGTATGCTTTTTTTAAATGTTTAAGATAATACTTCGAATAAATGACTTCCAAACATAAGAGTATTGCGCACGTACATTTCAGATTTCTTCGTAAAAAAGGGATTGCTCGTTATACGGTGAATATTTCTTGAAACTAAAAAAATGCATTTTAAAATTATAGGTACGCGTTATATACGCCGATGTGCGTAATTTGCCAGATTTTACGGTAATTGAAACCAGACAAGTACAAAGAACAGTGAGTAGCTACCGCCTAACAGCCGTATCAATGATACGGGGCCCCTAAGCTTTGGAGACCCAAAAATGTGTAAGAAAAAGTCGCAAAATGTTAAGACCATAGAAAGGCCTTCCAAGGAACTTTGTTACAGGGCCCCCTTAAGACTAACTACGCCAATGACAATGAATTATATATATATATACAGTTATTTTAAAGAAATCGGAAGAAGAAGAAAGTTAATAAACTTCGAGAACTATAAATGAGGAACCAGCGATTCAACATAAATAGGCCTAAGAAATATTTTGTTGCCTGTCATGAAAACGTGATATTCTCTCATCCATTCTAATAAATTTAAAAAAAAACAAAATAAATTCAACTTAAGGTATCCGACTACGTTCGAAACCGTGATTTTGCAAAAGCGCATAAATTGATAGTTTTCATGATATTTAGTGTCACTTAGATTAGAATATATGCATAAAAATGTTTTAAGGACATTTTGACAAAAAAAAATATATTTAAATATAATATTTTGGCAAAAAATTAACTTAGAATAATCTTTTTTCCAAATGTTCTCCTTTTGAGAAAATACTTCTATTATAATTATATTTTGCCTGTATATAGCTCAGACCTCTCTACAGAGGCTCAACTAGAATTTTTGAACTATATAACTTAGAAGTGAGTTTATTCATATTTTACGACAACAGAGGAGAGCAATTTTAAGAAAAAAAAACACCAGTAATTATTTCAATTGGTGGTAACTCTAAAAATAATGTGAATTTTTCAAAAATTCTAGTTGAGCCTCTGTAGAGAGGTCTGAGCTATATACAGGCAAAATATTATTATAATAGAACCATTTTTCCCAAAAGGAGAACATTTGGAAAAAAGAATAATTTTTTGCTAAAATATTATATTTAAATAACATTTTTTTGTCAAAAAAATTTTAAAACAATTTTACTCATGTATTCTAATCTGAGTGACACTAAATATTATGAAAATTATCCATTTATTCGCATTTGTAAAATAACGATTCCGAACGTAGTCGGATACCTTAAGGACAATCTTAAGCCTCGTTATAAACCAACCAACGAAAAAAGACCTACTGAGAAATATGGCTACCAATACCTCAATAACGGTTTAAAAATAATACAGCTCTATTAAATTACGCAATTCTAGAAACAACAACGTCACTAATGACTCGGAACATCCTCCAATTTCAAGAGGAATCCGAATCTTGAAGTTCAAAAGCGAATCCGTTTCAATCACACCCTGTTTCACGATAACACCGGAAACCCTACCCGACCTATTGGAACCTATCTTAGCAACCCTTTTTTTTACGATGCCCAGGCACAAAAGGCCAGATATACACCGTATGGATTTGGAGGCCAGTTTCTAGGTAAGCCTTCCCGCTAGATAACGGCTATTTTCAGAACTATGACGCAAAATGCTTGAAAGTAAGGACTTTCTACCCGAAAAAAAAGGAGATTGGTTCGTTAGAGAAATAATTACGTCTCGGAAGATTTCGATCGGATCTCTTTGTGAAGGCTGCTACGATTTAACGGATTTGTTTCTGACAACTTTGTTTGTTTGTTTTTGTAGTGGTTTTATTTAAAAAAAACAATATTAAAACTCCCTGTGACATATATTTCAGAAAAATGGACCAAAAATGGAAAACTTTATTGACTGTTTAATTTTGCTTTTTATATTATTGTAAAAGTTCGAAAATGGTTTTTTTTTGCATAAATAAAATTTTAAATGCAATAACTACTATGTTTATAATTTTTATATATACATTCGAACCTCTATATTGCGAATTTTTCTATATAGCAAACTTTTTCCTGGAACCAAGAACATTTCACGATTTTCTTCGTAAAATAACCTCCCTATAGCGAAGTGTATTTTCTACATAACGAGCTTTTTTCTTGTGATTCAATTTCTTTCCTCCCTATTTTTAAAGTATTTTTGAACATTTAAAGTTATTCTGTATTAACACATTTTATGGTGGTCATAAATCTTGAATTGGTTTTATTAGGTGCCTAACTCGCCGAGAGGAATAGAATTCTGGGAGTTTCATGCAATAAGTACAACCTGTAACCCCAGTTGTACGGTTCGCTGAGAGCATATTCTATATCCTCTTTTTATCCTCGGTGGAGTTCTAGTCAAAATATTTTATAATGTATGTTTTTAAAATTACTTGTATGCTTTAAATGTCTTTAAAACTCATGAATTTTAATACAAAATTATTTTCTTAATGTTGAAAATACATTGTATTCCTCGACATTCTTTTTTCTTGTTTTCCTTGCAGATTTTTTTTATATGATGGGTAAGATACATAAAATAAATAGATATTAACTTACAAGAAGGTGTGAATAATTACTTTTCTTTAGTATATTATGTTTATGAATTTAAAATTTTTTTTATGTGATTTATAAAGTATATTGAAAGAGGAACCTCTATATAACGAATTTTTTTACAGGATTTAGCGACTTCGTTATATACAGGTCCGACTGTACTTACATCAAAAAGTAATGGATTGCACACTCATCTTATTCAATTAGAGCAAATTAAACAAAATTTTGTGGCTAAATATAATACAACTAGTATAATATAAAAACCCAACCCACAATATAATTTTCAATACATAAATCTTGCTAATCTTTTACAGTATGGTATATCCCAAGACATGGTATTGCACACAAGCCCATATCTCGATCTTTGCAATTATCGCGTCTTAATATTAATGTAATTATTAGGAAAATAGTGAATTAAGTATCCTAAAGTAGAAAAGGACTCAGATCTGGCTGCATGAAATAGAAACGTTAATTTTTTTCTCCTGCTCGAATCAGTTCGAGTACTGTAACCAGTACTGAAGTACTGTAACTACTACTGAAGTACTGTAACCAGTGGCGCACACAATGGGGAGGAGGGTCCTGGGGGTCCGGACCTCCCCCCAAAGCCCTTGATTTTTTTCCGATTGATTATAATTCTAAGTATATAGTACGTAAAATTTAATTAAGTATTTGTTATTAATGATTAATTTTATTAATTAATGCTAATTATAAATTCAATAATTAGTTTTTTACCGTATTTTGTTGCTGAAAATCGACAAAATCAAAATGAGCATGATACAAGAATGGTGAACTTTCGAGCCTGGACCCCCCCGTGAAAAATTTCTGTGTGCGCTACTGACTGTAACGAACTATATTCGGGCAAGGGGTTAAACGTGGTTTGTTTGGATGAATTTCTTATGCAGAGAGAGAGAGTTTTAAAACTAATACCTTAAACTGCATTAAATTACGTTTGTCTCGATAAAAATATTTTTAAGATAACTACTAGATATAGCTGCCCCTTATCGACTCAAAAAAAATATTACTAAAAAAGTTCTGTTTTATTTTATAGGGGCATAAGTAACCACAACTACAATCGATTTCATCCTTTTCTTTTGGGTTAGATCAGGGGTACTAAACCTTTTTTTTTTCTGCCGGGTCACACACATATGACAGCTATTTCACGAGGGCCACAATATGAGTATTAAGAGGGTGAGACGATAAGACCAAGGACATTTAAAATGCGGAAAATTTATCGAAATATTAAAACTCAGAATTATGGATTTTTTATTTAAAACTAATATATATATATATTAAACACATTTGGACCTCTATGTAACGAAGTCTCTAAATCCGATAAAAAGTTCGTTATATGGAAAATTCGTAGTATATAGAGGATCATCTTTCAATTTTCTTTATAAACCACATAAAACAAATTTTTAACATTAGAAAAAAAGTAATTACTCTCTCTCACACACACACACCTTTTTGAAAATTAATAATATTTATTTTATACATCTTACCTATCAAAAAGAAAGAAAGGAAAACTGCAAGGAAAGCTTCTTGGCGCCTTTATCCACTTCCTGAAGAATTAATTTTTTTCTTTGATGCTCAAGCAGTTACGTTTTGTGTGACATTTTAGAGCTATAAGAAACAAAGTTACCAGTTTGACTGATCAACACTACAAATGAATGGAGACTAATTCAAGGGCCCAGGGACACAAGACAACTTAACTGAGGGGGCAAGGGGATATCAAAGATGTTTCTAGTCAACTGGATGACGGGGGTTATAGGTAGCACTTCTTGGATGAAACGCTCAGAATTCTATTATTATTGGTGAGCTAGATACCTAATAAAAACATTTCAAAATTTATGATCTCCATAAAAGGAGTTAAAAGAAAGAATAACTTGAAATATATCCAGAAATACTTTTAAAAAAGGGAGAAAAAAATTGAATCACAAGAGAAAAAGTTAGTTATATAAAAAATGCACTTCACTATTAGGAGGTTATTTTACGAAGAAAATCGTGAAATGTTCTTGGTTCCAGGAAAAAGTTCGCTATATACAAAAGTTCGCAATATAGAGGTTCGTAATATGGAGGTTTGACTGCATATGAAATTCAACCCACAAAAAATAGGTTTTAAGCATATTTTTGTTGCAGTAATTTTGATTTCCTTTAATCATTTATCCTAAGCCCCTTGTAGGCATTCCCAAACTCAGTGGCACAATAGCCCATGAGGGCCAGAGCCTACTGTGCCAATCCCAGTATACGCAACCATTGGGCACTGAGGTGCATGAGCAGATGTTCCGATCAGGCGGTCAATCTGAAACGAGAGCTTCATATTTCTTTGAAAGTGTTTATTTTTATCACATTTCACTATGTTTAAAATGACTTCACACTATAATATCTTAACAATTCTATATAAATAATTAAATTTGATTGGAAAAAATTTTTTTGTCCTTGTATTCGATAATCGAGTGTAAAAACAAAAAATTTCGGTAAAAAAAAAAAAAAAAAAAAAAAAAAAAGAAAAACTTTATCCCGGTGAAAGAGATTTGCCTCTTAAGATACTGTTTTAAATTATATCTGTGATTTTTAAAAGTATTTATTTCCTTATTTATCTGCACCCTTTATCTGTTCTAAGATGGAGAAAAAATGTGTCCGTTCAAACCACGATGCGTTACGGAGTGTCCGCAAATACCACGAAATGTTATGTGTCCGCAACTACCACGCAACCCCCCTTCGCATCGTCAGAGCTCAGGTGCCTCCCTCGGGGGAGGAAACTGGATGCCAAAATTACTTGCGGCTATTGGTATTCCACCCATATGGTGCTGCACTAAAAAGAACTACCAGCTCCCGGGGAATGTACTGGATCTGCAAAGGTAAATACCAAGCCACAGCCCCATTGGAAATTTAAAAAAAAACGATTGTTGGTATTCATTCATGATCATGTATACAGGGTGTCCCCGAATGCCCCGCACAAACTTGGAGGGGAGGTAGAGAACATCCTGAGAAGCCATAATTATACAGGAAAGCAGAGGCGGAAACGTAACCCTTACAAGATAAGGAGACACAAAGACAGTAAGACCACAATACAAAATGTATTGTAAAACGCATTATTACAAAAAATTGGTAATAAATTAAAAATATGACATTTTTTAATTTACTCAGCTGCCATAGCAACGGCTTTAGAACAATTTTTTGCAAGAGAGCTCAAAAAGTTGTTCCAAATAAAAATTGCTTGAAATTCCAGCCAATGGGGTTCTTCGACGCCCTACGTCATAAACAAGATGGCGGCTTCGGTTTCATCTAACACTTCAGATATGCCGTATAATATTTTAATGGTGTATAACATTTTAACGGCGTATAATATTTTAAATAGAATGGTGCTCCAATTCTGTTTACACCCATCAACAAAGGCGCAAGCGAAATGAAAGAAATAATTTTGGATGTTCGTTTTCCGAAGCCGAAAAATCGGTGAGTAATTTTTCAATGTGGAGATAGAGCGCGGCTGATGTCAGAGCACGTCGTTTTGTTTACGGCAACCCTTACCCCTCAGATTCGGCCAAAAATTAGACGAAAAAATTGCATGGAAAATGTACGTGTGATAAGACCTTTAAGCATCACACGAGGTGTTTGAAATTCTTGTCATTGGCATATATGCACACACGACACCAACGCAACATGGATTGGCGGACATGTTAGAAAATACCGGGCTTTTCCCGGATCATTGCAGCAGGGATGGATATTCGTGCCACCAGGTCTATTTCAGAATTGACGGGCGTGTTGTCAATTTGTGACTGAAAGATCCATGTTCCGCCAAGTTCTGATGCACCCGAGCGAACATTTGATGATTCGGTTACCACCTAGTTGGATATCTTTCCCCAAACTACCGAACAATACATCCATTTCCGATGGATAGGCCGTAGATGAAGTGGATATCCGCTGACTCGGCGTTCGTATAACGATTCATGTTCATCGCACGCTGTCCATATCTAAAATGAGGAAACCACATGAGCAGACCTTGCGAGCTCAAATTCAGCGCTATCTATCGCTATCCGCCCGTGCTTTCCTGTGTAATCATTATTCATCACGATGTTCTCTACCTTCCGTCCAAGTTTGTACAGGCATTCGAGGGCACGCTGTATATCTCAGCAGCACTGGAAAACATTAAAGAGGTATTAAAGATAGAACAACAAGGGAGTCTATGTGAGTAAGGTATCCAATTACAGTGTTTTACAATTCTCACAATGCGAATTCATGAAGGAAATGAGACAGTTTACGAGTTCCAACTGCAATCGATCTCACTCCTCAAACCTTGTTTCAGGGTGATTAACAATACAATTTTATGATGTCCAGATTGAAGGTGCATGCCTTGTATCGACGTTTTAACGAAAATAGAGAACAGCAACAAAGGTAAAGTCATGATGTGGAGGTATTTTTCGATTCTAAAGAAATTATTCATTCATAATTTATTCCTGAGAGAACAGTGAACAAGTCATCTAAGTAACATCTGATAACATAGCAAGTCATCAAATGCTGCAAAGTGGACAGTGGTAACTTCTGCATGATAATGCACATCGATCGCAAATGATCACAGTTCCTCGCAAAAACTGACAAAAAAAGGGCTATCACATCCCGCAGATTCATCAGACGCTAATTTTTATTTATTTTCATCAACGAAAAAAATCTTCTGGTGTCGTTTTGTGTCATTAGCTGAGGTAAAAGTAGCATCGCAGGAGGCCTTACGGGCGGTTGCAAAAATGGCTTCCAGCAGTGCTTCAAGAGATTGTACGCGCGCTGGCAAAAGTGAGTATCCGCCCAAGGGGATTATTTTGAAGGTGTTTGTGCGTTGTTTTTTTAAAATCCTCAAGGATTTTTACACCATGTCATGTCCTGAAACTTTTAGATCGTACTACATATGTTTGTATGCATACATATAGTTAATATTATCTACTATTGAAACAGGAATCCTTGTAACACTACAGCTCAGCGTTTCTCAAACTGTGGGGCACGCCCCCTTGGAGGGCGGGACAACTCTACGAGGGGGGCGCGAGCATATTGAAAAGTTGAAAACAAAAGATTATTTAAAAAAATTATTAATTTACTGAAAGTAAAAAAACAGAACAAAATATATTCTGACATAATAAAAAATAAAATACACATTTACACTAATTTATTGCACTTATAAATGTATCAGTGCTATACAATGTATTTTATAATTAATTTAGCAATACTATGTTGAGAACAAGTTTATTAATTGCCAGTGACCCCATGGGCTTGTCATATATGTAATTAAAAACAAAAATTAATACTTATCTTGATAATTTGTACGTTTTATAATTAATCCCTTAACTGCCGATTAAAAGTTACGTGATTCGCTTCCCAAAGCCAACCGTTTTCCACGTAGGCACGCGTATGGGATGTATTGGAGGGGGTGGTGAAGGAATAAAGAAGCAAAAATAATCTGAAATAAGTAAATCCTTCGCAAATACTGTCAAGGTGATTTTATTGCATTCCAAGACCTTCGGAATAATTTTATGGATAGTAGTGCATAGAAAAGATTTTACTTCGGAAAGACGTATATATACGTCAGGGGGGACACTTTGGTTTAGATAGACGTTTATATACGCCGAGGGTGCTTAAGAGGATAAAGTCGTACCGTAGTTTTAGCGTCAAAATATAGTTTTCTTGACTTTAATGCATTGTTATTGTATGAGGGGGGGGGCGATGAAAATTATGATTGAGTTTTGGGTCACGAATATTGCAACTTTGAGAAGCACTGCTATAGCTGAAGCCTACAAAAACAGAAATTGGAATATAAAACAGACATTAGAACTCAGAAATATATATATATATATATATATAAATATATTATAGTATAAAAATATTTAAATACATAAAATAGTAAAAATATTAGTTTATAAATATATATATATATATATATATATATATATATATATATATATATATATATATATATATATATATATAACATGTGAATGCTGCAGTATTATAAACTGTGGTGTAACGGACAATATTAGGGCTCCCCTGAAAAATCAGGTTTTGTGTCCCAAGCTGGGTATTACAAAAGTATTGTAAAACTATAACCTTTGGGTCCCCCTGCACTGCGGGGGTTGCGGAAGGTGTACATTATGCCACTGGTCCCAGGGATATGCTCCAACAGTCTAGAACAGGGATTGCTAACCAATGACACGCGACACAATTACTTGGGCACGTCTCCGATCAAAACGGTTAGCATTTTAGTTCAAAAAAGCAAAGTTCACTACGAAGTATTACGGATAAACGCGAGTGATCAGTCGCGTTTTCACAGACATATGCCAACATTTCAAAGAATTGAATGTAAAGCCTCAAGACACAAATAAAAAATCTTATCTTCAAGAGGGATCTCAATGCTTTTGACGTTAAATTGCATTATATTACAAGAAACTACTAGTACTTCCCGAACTTGAAAAATTCTGACAAAGAAAAAGTTATCCAAGAACTTTTTTTCCATAATTATTATGTACCCTGATATGGCTTCATTTGATAAACTGAACTTGTTCCAATTCGATTGTAAGAAATTGAAGAATTTGAAATGCAACTGTGTTTGATTTCTAGTCTACACTGGTGTGCAAAAATTAAGGACGAAGTCGAAAAATTAGCATATCAGCTGAACGAAGAGGCAGAGCGGGCAGAAAGACCAATCAGGAGTTTAAGTAAGGTGATGTACGGTAGCACATACGCAGATATGCAGACAGACGTAATGGGGGAGTGTCTGAGTAGTATAAAGCATGTTGTCGGTGTAAGATCAGTATTTCTGGCAAAGAGATTGCATGCCGTATAGCAGTTAAATTCACACCGAGTTGCTGCCTCAGCGAGAAATGGCGAATAATCAATCTGTTAGACGACATCTGGATGCTTTTACCCGAGGTCGAATCATTGGGAAGTTGGAGGAAGGCCGCAGTGTGACAAGTGTGGCTGCAGAGTTCGGAATTGCTCACAGCATCGTTTCACGACTTTGGAGACAATTTCAAACTACAGGAATAGCTATCCCGGGGTTCAGTAGTGGTCGTCCACGAGGAACCACACCCGCAGATTATCGGTACATTGTCTTACAGGCCAGAAGAAACAGGCGGCAGACAGCGGGAGAAATCGCTAGACACACGACATAGGCGACTGGACGACCGGTATCGCGTTTTACCGTGGCCAGAAGACTGCACGGTGGTGGTCTGTTTGCACAACACCCTGTACGGTGTGTACCTTTAACGCCTGCCCATCGGAGAAGGCGTTTTCTGTGGTGCCGGGAACACCGGAATTGGAGAGACAATGAATGGGGACGAGTACTCTTTACAGATAAGAGCAGATTCAGTTTAAGTAGCGATACTCATCGCATACTCATCTGGAAAGAGCGGGAAAGCCGCAATCATCCCTCGAACAACATTGAAAGGGACAGGTATGGAGGTCGCGGTGTTCTCGTTTGGAGAGGCATCATGCTTGGTAGTCGTACAGACCTTCACATCTTCGACGCAGGTTCAGTCAACGGGACCCGTTATTGTAACGAGATTCTTCTTCCATATGTGCGTCTTTTTAGAGGCTCTATGGGTCTGCAGTTCCTTTTCATGGACGACAATGCACCAGTCATCGCACAGTAGCTGCCGAACAGCTCTTAGAGAGTGAGGATATTGAACGTATGGATTGGTCGGCATGATCTCCGGATCTCAATCCCATCGAGCATGTTTGGGATTTTGTAGGCAGACGCTTGGCAGCTCGTACCTTACCACCAGTAACGATTCGGGAGCATCGATTGGCGCTGCAAGACGAATGGGCAGCAATGCCTCAACAACTCATTGACACCCTCATTCTCAGCATGGGCAGACGCTGTGAAACCTGACTAGCAGTCAGGGGAGATAATATCCCCTACTAAAGACCGGATGTTTCTTGCTGGACACCCATCACAGGGATGTTTCGGCTTTCAGTCGCGTTGCGCTGCATGCTACTTTTTCAATAAAGCTTGTTTTTATCCCTCTGATTTCTCTTTTAGTAAGTGTTGCTTACATTACACATGTCCTTACGTATTGGGGATCTTACGGTATTAAATGTGTTGATTTGGAAAGCTTTTGTACAAAGTTATATTGAGAAAACCGTCTCGTCCTTAATTTTTGCACACCAGTGTAGTTCAATATGGATTCAAAAATTTATTAAAACAAGAAAAATGTTGGAATCGATTGAAACAGAAAATTAACAAGCAATATAAGTAAAAATGTCAGGAACGAAATTTTGGTAAAGTGGAATTCGATTACAGATACTTTTAACTGTTTGGAGAAGCTGGCTCATGCTTTTTTAACCATATTTTCATCTACCTATATATGCCCAAGAATCATTATTTTCAGAGATGAATAACATTTAAGACTCACTTAGAAAACCATTTGGCAGATGTCTCTTAATTCAGCATGTATTCTGCTAAAAGTAACATCTTACAATCCTAATGTAAGTTATTTGTCATCTGATCGGCAACAACAGAAGTCACACTAATGTTACTTTTATTTGAATTACACGTATATCCAAAACCTTTACTGCTATACAGTGCAAAATGTATTTTTAATAGTAAATAAAGGGCTTTGAGAGAGAGTGGTTAGTATTTAATTTTTTTTATCTTCCCAAAAATCCCAAGTCAAAATTATTTGACGACACGTCTATATCCCATTAAACATTTTTTCGAAAAAATGTCCCGTTGATCCAAAAAGATTCGCCACCCCTGGTCTAGGAGATGAGCAGGAGAAACAGGAAGAGATCAGGGACAGGAAAAAAAGACTTTATCCCCTGCACAAAGGTCATACCACGCAGGTAACTGCTTCTAAAGCACACCAAGGCCGTCTGAAGAGCCCTGGATCTGCGCACTCTATAGGAAGGCCAGGACTCCTAGCTGCGTACCAGTGGTGAGCAGGAGGGTTTCGTTAAGTTAGATTCATTTTAACTCTGTGTAGGAAATGAATTTCATAATGGCTCAAGACAGAAGAACTGGAATCAAGGAGATTACAACCCCTACCAGCCAGATCATCAGTGGTCTCCCGATTCCAGGAACACTCACAATATTGTTCAGTCATCCCCTATTCTCCATAAACATCTATCTCTCAGATTATTTATATATTACCTGGTAGTTGAGTTCATATTCGGAGAGGAGTTGTTCTAGCTTAAAGTGTCAATTTGCCTGGATGGAAGAAAGTCCTTGTTAGAGAGGATAGGATATATCTCGAGGATAGCCCATTTTTATAAAGGTAATTCTAGTTGATTGATTGAATATTTACGTCGCACTGTTCAGCTGCACGAGGGCTTTTGGCGACGGACCACGTAATTTTGAACCATGGTCAAGTGACGTGGACGACACCTGAGCTGGCACCCCCTCTCCTAACTACCACACCACACCAACGGGAGGACGGAGGTAATTCTAGTAATGGATACATTACGGACATTCAATTCAGCTGTATATGATTTTTCCTTTATTAGTTGGATTATCGCTACCTGTAGGGTGGGAGAAAAGATACCCCAAAAAGAATAAAATGTTTAAATAAAGAAATGCATATATATTTTAATTTATAATGCGTGTTAATAAGGCAGAGAATTGTCAAAGAATAATTTTAACATTTGCTTTTTGATGAATAGAAACGACCAGCAAATTTGCTCAGTAGAATCTTTCAAACAAACTGTATTTAGCTTTATAAATTATTATCAGCGAAGCTTAAAAGAAACGTAGTACACATCACTTGCGTATTACTTGTAAACACTGCTATTGTGTAAATGGATGCATTTAATTCCATTATGTATTTAAATAGAAAGTGGTTACTTGTGATCAATATCATACTCAGCAATCATTGGAATCACTGCGTCTTCAAACCATAAAACCGTTACAAATTGTTGCACACACACAACAATTTTCTTTGCCCACACAAAAAGCTCGAATAATACAATGATATAAATTGTTACCTATTGATACCAGATTGCTTACTCGTTTAGTAAAAGGAAGACATTTTATATATTCACTTGATGATTCACTGATAATTCAATTGAGCATTAGTAAAAGATTAAGAAAAAGTAATTATTTGTTCTTTGATTTCATGGCCAAGGTTAAAGATTCGGTTATTTGTCAATACGTAGTACACAATGATGCTATCAATTCCGGTTAAATAAGTTGTTCAAGGTTGTCGTGGTAAGATAGCTTGCAAATGTATGAGTTTGCAATATGTTTTAATTTGGATCTTTGAATTATCCAGAATATATCTGAGGCATTTCCTGTTTTTATTAATCTTTTTTTAAATGAGATGTTAATGATTTTTTTTCGACATGTTCTATCTTTTACTTAAATGTAGCTCAAAAATCGAATCTTATTAGATTTAATGATTTTCATTTTATAGTCAAAATATTTTCTTTAACTGTAAATTACAATTGATTTCAGTTAAAGTTTCTATGTGTATCGAAGCGAAAATATGCATTTAGCTAAGAAATGAATTTAACGCCAAAAAGTCTATGGACATTTTCATGTCACTGATTTTAAAAGAAATTTAGTTTTAGCATTAACAAGTAATATAAGAAAAAGAATTTTTTAAAGTCAATTCCTACTTAGGTCAACAAAGAATGTTTTTATTTTAGTTACTTTTTATTAAATAATTACAATTAATATAAATATGTATATACATATAACAGAATCACAATATTAGGTGGCAAAATCGAAAGCGATTTTCCTTTCTATATAGGGTGTGGACTACTATTTTTGTTTTTACTATTTATTCATTAATTAAATTTAATTATTCCAATAAAATAGTATAGTAAAAAGAAATCACATTCTCAGAAAATTAAGCCATCCCAGGTGGGATTTGAATCCTCGACCTTTGGATTAGAAGTCCTACGCGCTATCCATTGCTCTACAGGGACAATTAAAATTAATTAATTAATTAATATTTGAAAAAACTGTATTAACTTCAAGTGTCATCCACTACAAGTTAAAAAAATGTATTTGAACTTGAGTGGATGAATAAAAAGTATTTTATAAGAGATTGAAAATTTGAACAAGATATATACATATATAAAGTGAGTGTGAGCTAATAGTAGGAATTCAAAAATATCTTATTACTTTCCATTAAAATAATATTGTTTTTACTCTTTCCCACTAATGATTTGAAAGCAAATGATTATTATTCTATTTTAACACATAATTATCTTTCAATCAAAGTTGCATGATAATATTTGCAAAAGAGGGTCAGCTCTAGTGTCGTCCTAGTCCCTTGACCGTGGTTCAAAATTAGGAGGTCCGCCGCCAATAGACCCCCTGTTGGTTCAGAAAGTAAAATCAGATCACACACACACAAATATCCTCCCCCAGTTTTTAAACCTGATATTTAAATTTTCTTATAGAAAAAAGTGCCAAAATATGATGCAGAAAATTATATCCCAAAAGGAAAATAAATTTGATTTTTAAGTAAAATATAATATATTTTCTAAATACAGCGTAATATTAATATTTTAAGCAAAACATTCAATACTATTGCTGATAATTTTGCCTATTTATGCTCAAACATTAACATTCTAAACAGCATTGGGGCTGAAATTAGAAGATGCATTATTGCTGCAAATCGCTGTCTTCATGGTCTAAAAGTTTTCTTAAAGTCAAAATTAATTAAAATACATACAAAAATTACTTTATATAAAATAACCGTTAGCCCCGTACTTGCTTATGGATCTGAAACTTGGACCAAATCAGAGAATGGGAAGAGCCATCTTTCAGCGAAAAGTTCTTAGATATATTTTTGGTAAGGTGAATGAAAATGGATTGCGAGGACGACCACATAGTTTTAAATTACAACCTGTGGCCAGAAAATTCGGTGGATAAGTCTGTAGAAGCCGCTACTCTACTAGTAGAATATCAACGTGTTGCGCGAGGTAAAGTCAATATCTGTTTGAACATGTTTGTAATTGGTAAGGTTCCAAGTGCGTTTATTCCCTGTTAGTTTAACGCCGAGCACGAAAGGTTTTGTAAGGAACAGCTGCCTGCACCTGGCAACAGGACGAACGAGAGACGAGATAGAGAAGAGGATCTGGCAACGAGAGAGGAAGAGAGGTCGGAACGAGGGAGGAGAGAGTGTCGAAAAAAGCCGGGGTCGTGAAAAGTAGACACGGCTGAACGATGTATCGTAATCCTGTAACATCGCAATATATTCTTTTTTTTTAAGAAATGTCCCATCGAAAGTGTGGAATAAAACAGTGGGACCAAATCCTGTCTGCAATTATTTTCTTGTCACAATTCGAACACGGACGGAAAAGAACTCACGAGTTTACACTGGTGTCAGAAGTGGGATGCAATGGAGCAAAAGTTAAAGGATTAAAATATTTCAAATTGATCGGTGTTCGTACTACAAAGTTGTGAACAAGGGCTAGTGGACATTCACAGTTTGAAAGAAAATTTTTAAGAAGAAAATGGAATCCTGCGGTGTATTTTCAAGTTGATGACCACGTGGATCCCGGGAATTCTCTTGCAGCAGTTTCAAGTGAAAAATCATGATCTTCATACAGAAATTTGCTATCACCTGCCGAGTTGGGCTATGGAATAAACAGATGCCGTATTTTTCTTCAGTTTCTGATGAATGGAGTCGTGATCTGAAAAGTGTTCAAGTACAGAAACAGCTTTCATGTCGAGGTAAGTGGCTATTGTTCCCCTAAGTTAAAATATTGTGTGAATATTTAAAAGAGTAATGGGATGCATTCATATTTAATTTGTTTTTTTAAAAAAATAAAATAGAAAAAGCAGATATATCTGAAAAAAGAAAATTTCATTGGTTTATTGCAATATTCTATGTTGTTGGATTATTGTGTAGATGAAATAAGAAAATTGTGTACTTATTTTACCTGAAATGATAGGGTATCATTTTAAATGTTGTAAAATATGGTATTTAGAGTTCTAGTGTTAAACTATAATTTTTTTTTTTTTATCATCATTCTTTACTGTTTGGAAGTTGTCTCAAAAAATTAAAATCTGGGTATAGAAAGTGTTTTGCATAACAATTCAGTTTGCAGAATTAAAAAAAAGAATTAGATTAATTTATCTTGAAATAATGGTTGCGAAAAATGTATGTTTGAGTGGGTAAAAAATATCCATTAAAAATGTATATGTATTTCAAGTAGACTTCCTGTTAAAAGGTTGTAAATAAGAGATTTTGTAGGTTATTTATGACTCAGAATGTGGCATGTTTTTTTTAATATTAAATTATTGTTTTTCATTTTAAGCAAAAAGTTTTGCAATTTGTCAGTTAGTTGATAGTTTAATGCAATCTGAGGTTATTTCCTTTGCTCGTAATTTAGGATGTATATGTATATTGTTTTTTTGTTTCCTGCATAAGATTCTTCTTTTAATTAAAAAAAAAAAAAGAAACTAAGAGTAGATTTATGATTTGAGAAATAATTCTATGGTAATGTAGCTAAAATGTTTGTTAATTGTGTTTTTTTAATTTTGAAAAAGGTTTTGATTAGTAACAAATAACTGTGTCTCATATAAGTTTTATTGTAAACATATTTCGTATTGTGTTTCTGGAATTTGAGTACTCTTAGAAAAAACGAGTAGAATTTTTCTTGCTTGTTAAATATATAGTACTAGGTCATTTAAGTGTTTATAGTTAAATTTGTCAGAAGGTAATTTGGCATTAGGTTTAGCTTGATTAAAAATGGCATTTCTCATTAGAAGTAAGAAAATTGACTTAATTCAATTAGCGCGGGACTTAGATGAGTCACCTGATCCGTCTATGTCTAAAATTGTTTTAAGGAATTTAATATTCTCTAGTAAATATTACAAGGAGGAAGAGGCAAAAGAGTTATTGGAAGTTATTACAGCCGAAAGGTTAGAGACAGAACAGCGGCAAAAACTAGAACAAGAACAATTATCAATTGAAAAATTACGCTTGGAAATGGAATTATCTAGGATCGCTAATCAGAGTGCTAATCAAAATAATGGTCAAACCTCACGTGTAAAATCTTTAGATGAAATAGTTAAAATGGTGTTAGGCTCTTAACTGTAAAGGTACCCAATAAATCAGACGGGTGGGAATATTTTTTTCTAGTCTTGAAAAGGCTTTCGCTAGTGAAATGGTTAGCGACGAGTTAAAACCGAAGGTTTTGTTATGCATGTTAGGAGACAAAGTGTCAAACTTATTAGTTAACCTAGGCGAAGAAGAATTAAAAGATTACGAATCTTTAAAACAGGTTGTGCTCAAGGAGTATGAACCCTCACCAAAAATATGTTTAGAAAATTTTAGAAAGGCCAAACGTAACTCTGACGAAACTTTCTCTCAGTTCGCGTCCCGTTTAACATCGATGTGGTTATACTACTGTAAGTTAAGAGAAGCGAATGATTTTGAGTCAGTTAATCAACTGATCGTAGCAGATAAAATGTTTGAAATGTTGGATTCTGAGACGGCGACCCATATTGGTGTGCTCCAAGGGGAAGAATGGTACAAACCCAGGGACTTGGGCAAACAATGTGATATATTTTATGCTTCCAACGGGAAATCCTACGATGAACCTGAGAGAGCTAAATGGAATGATAGTGAAAAGAGAAGTTTTAATGGTAGTTGGGGTAAACAGCCATTTGGGGAGAAAAAGTCAGATAATTTTTCTTCTAGGAAAAACTTGGATAAAGGTCAAGTAACTGAAATTAAAAAATTCGCTTGTTTCACCTGCGGATCAGATAAACATTTTAAGCGGGATTGTCCGAAAAACAAAGAGGTAGATAATAAAAGACTTAATGTGAATAAGGTGTCAACAGAAGGGACGGAATTGGTAGATGGGACGGTAGCTGCTAGAGTTGATGTGCTAGGTAAAGTCATTCCTAGACGGGCCATTGAAGACAAATTAAGTAAATTAGTGAAAACATCTATTAGTGTAGATGGGAAATTAGTTCATGCTTTATTGGATTCTGGTACGGAAATTACTGTTATCAAGAAAGACTTAGTTCCTGGAATCTCGGTTGAAGGAGCTTCCACGATTTATTTGAAAGGTATTTTCGGTCCAGCGGTTAAATGTCCTTTAGTATATGTTCCAATTGGTCTTGCTACCGGTGGCCAGGTTAAGGTGGTGCACCAGCAAGTGTTATGTGCTTTGGCAGAAGTTTTGGTAGAAGACGTGTTGCTTCCGCCAGAGGTTTTGGATATGTTGGGAGGAGCCCAGAAAGAAGAGAATTCACTGGCTCAAAGCTCTCAGGACCTGAGGGTTGACTCAGGAAATGTAGATGAAACCGAGGTTTCGTCGGGTATTCTGCCAGAGAAAGCACAGGAGCACATTGAGGATTCTCAAAGGAATATTACTTCATGTCGGAATGAAGTGGGAACATTGGGTACTAAGGATGAGGAGGTGACCGCTGAGATGGATAAAGGAATCATGGTGGCTGATAGTTTTCGTTCCGAACAGGAGTGTTGTGCCGAGTTAGCATTGGTTTGGAAGTATGCTAAGGAAGGCAAAGGAAACTACTATGAAGTATATGGATATCTATTTCGTAGGGATAAAATACTCGGGGAGAGTATTGGGCAGCTGGTAATTCCGAAGTGCAGAACTGAGGTGTTGAAACTAGCGCATAATTCAGTGTTCAGTAGTCACATGGGGCCCAAGAAGACGATTGAACGAATCAAGTATTCTTTCTTTTGGGAGGGTCTGAGGGCCGATGTGAAGAAATTTTGTGAGTCATGTAAAGAATGTCAGCTCACTCGATCGGTTAGGATTAAAGACCGACCACCCATTACACCTGTGGCAAGGCCTGAATTGCCATTTCAGGTGGTGAATATGGATCTGATAGGTCCAATTGATCCGCCAAGCCCAAGGGACATAAATATATTTTATGTCTGGTTGATCAGCACACTAGGTGGGGCGAGGCGGTGCCATTGACTAGTCTCAGTGCGAAGGTAGCCTGTGAAGCTTTTGTTAAGCTAAAAGAATTACCTTGTGAAGTAACTAGTCTTGCTACCCCTGATGCCAATTTACCTTTCCAGGTGCATTGTGATGCATCAGATTATGGGGTTGGTTGCTGTCTGATACAGCAAGATACCGAAGGAATTTACAGGCCAATAGCTTTTGCTAGTCAAAAATTCAATGCTACGCAAAAGAACTGGGCAAGCATCGAGAAAGAGGCCTGGGCAGTGTCATACGGGTTGAATAAATTCGACAAATGGATTTATGGTGCCAAGGTGGAGATCATTTCTGATCATAATCCCCTTAAGTACCTAAATCAAACCACTCCAAAAAGTCCCAAGCTAACCCGTTGGGCACTGGAATCACCCCATTACTCACAGGCCAGGTATACAACATAGGAGTGCAGATGCATTGTCTAGATTAAGATAAGGACTGTATTGTATATATTTAGTGTTTTTTTTTTGTATAATGTGTTTTCCATGTATCTGTTTGCAATCCCATTACAGTTTAGATCTTTCTGGGAACATAGTCACTTATTTCAATTGGGTGAACTATTCATATTATTTCATGTGTTTGTATTAAGGAACTTTCACTAGAACAATCATCAAGACTTTTGACTGTTGCAATTATTGTGTGTTCTGTTTGTGGATTTTCTGTGTCACGGTTTGTGAATTTTCTGTTCCTGGTGTCTGATATGGTAAAATCAGCCACAAGGGGCAAATTTTACTCTTAGGTGGGGCGTGTAAGGAACAGCTGCCTGCACCTGGCAACAGGACGAACGAGAGACGAGATAGAGAAGAGGATCTGGCAACGAGAGAGGAAGAGAGGTCGGAACGAGGGAGGAGAGAGTGTCGAAAAAAGCCGGGGTCGTGAAAAGTAGACACGGCTGAACGATGTATCGTAATCCTGTAACATCGCAATATATTCTTTTTTTTAAGAAATGTCCCATCGAAAGTGTGGAATAAAACAGTGGGACCAAATCCTGTCTGCAATTATTTTCTTGTCACAATTCGAACACGGACGGAAAAGAACTCACGAGTTTACAGGTTTGTTGTGGATTGTCGCGGTGTACAAGATGGATCAGAGAATAAACATGTTGTTTTGTTTCAAACTTGGGAAATCGGCAAAAGAAACTCACAAAATTCTCAAAGAAGTTTATTAAGATTAAGCCATCACATCAAAAACTGTTTATGAGTGGCTTAAGCGTTTCCGGGAAGGACGGACCAGCCTGGAAAACGCCGCCTAAAAAAACCAAGGTACGGTCGGAAAAATCGCGCATAAAGACAATGCTCATCGTATCCTTCGACTCTAAGGGTCTCATTCGCAAATAATTCATCCCTGAGAGTACCACATTGAATGCTGTTGCCTACGCCGAAGTTCTGAAGCGTTTACTGCAATAGATCCGTAGCGTTCGCCCTGAGTACACCAAGCAAGGCTCCTGGACTCTTCTCGATAATGTCCGGCCACACGCCGCCTTGGTTTTACGGCAGTTCCTGGCCGCTAATTGAGTCGTGACACTTGATCACCCTCCTTATTCACCTGATTTGGTACCTGCAGGCTTCTTCTTCTTCCCCAGATTGAAGACAGCCCTGCTGGGAAAGAGATTTACGAACATCACCGACATTTAAAGCAACGTGACGGCCGAGCTGAAAGCCATACCGAAAGAATTGTTTTACAGGAGTTATCAGGAGTTTTATACGCGTTCCTAATAGTGCATTACCATCCATAGAGATCATTTTGAAGGACAGTTAATTGCATTTGATGCTGTGTAATGCTGTTTTTTAAAATAAAAATTCACTCACTGAACTTTCTGGCCACAAGATATATATATATATATATATATATATATATATATATATATATATATATATATATATATATATATATATATATATATGCTATATGCTATTTAAGAAAGCAGATGTCTTTTAATTCATCAAGATTGGTTGCGAGCCACATCTGCCGTATAGACCTCTTATCCTTGACGTTCAGAATTTTCAATTACAAACCTATCGGAACTAGAACTAGGGGTAGGTCTAAATTGAGATGAGATAATTGTGTGGAGGAGGATTTTAAAGTTTTAAGAGTAACTAATTGGAGCAATGTCGCTAAGGGTAGGTCGGAATGGAAGAGGGCTCTTTGGAAGACCTTGGTCCTCCAGGGGCTGTTATGTCAATTGAAGAAGTGGAATAATACACGGAAACAACAAATAAATTCCGATTATTCAGTTCGAGATTTGCAAAATGAATTTTAAGATATTTCTTTCACAACTTATTTGTCTTTTAGTAATAGTTCTCTTAAAAGATTCATAGCATTGATTTATGAACATTGAAAACAATCCGGTTATTTTTTTATTGAAATACAATAACAAGAAAATCTATTCATTTGCCAAAAAATTATCAAAAACACGAAAGGATTCAGGGTCGAACAGCTTAGGCGAAACTAATATATGCCAGTGAGTAATGTATTTGTCTTAAATCCTTCACAATAATAAATTGTACTCTTAGATTGCGCCGACAGCGCTTTCATTGGGGAAGAATCACTACTTTTATTTTCGGGTTAAAATTCAGAAAACCGTGCGTGGTGATAAAATTAGAGTCCTAAGCAGTTCTTCAGCCTAAATTTCAACATTTTTATTTCAGTTTATCCACAGCATCGGAATCTTGAAGTCCCGATGACGTGATCTACTTCTTAAAAGTAAAATGAATGCTTACTGTGATACCAGGAATCGTCGTTGGATTTCAACGAAAGGGATATTGAATGAGAATATTTGCCGGAAACCATTAAATACGGCAGTAACTTTAATACGGATTTATCTGTTTGTGATGAAGAAGGTGAAGAAATGGAACAAAAATGACAATGCATTTACGTAACGCATGTTAAAAAACTTTTTGTTCCAAGGAACATTTCCAGCAATTCCACAAATATTTGATTTTTAATTAAATTTTAACTTTCCCATTTTTTCTAATTTTTCAAACACATACATTTTGTAACTTAACGTTTGTAATTTTGTGCAATCTCATTAAAAGAAAATCTACCTTATCTGGTTACACTAGTTGTACACGTAAGTAAGCCATGTATCCACATGAGACTATTGTTATATTTCCTAAATCCTTAATTCCATTGTTCAGGTAGACGATTATAACCGTTATATTTTCATGTTATTCCAATGATTTAGTCCATCTTTTAGGCATTTTGATTTTTTTAGACGACACAGAAGACAGGTATACAGCACAAAGAACGTTACAGAACTGATTCTACAAGTTAGTATAACTCTCAGATGACTTGCAGCGCCATCTATTCATTTTACATTTAATTTACAATTACAATAGGATTTTCCCTATACAAAGCATCTATTCACTAGTGGTAACATGGTGCTCAAAGGGTTAAGGAGAGTTCAGTCTTCTCGGGCATTCCATCAAGAGCCATCGATTTTGACCAATAGCCACCAATTTTGAGCCCTGACAGAATTAATATGCATCAACCCCCTACAGGGCTGGGTCTTTAGGGGCATCAAAACGCGATTCCACTCCTCGATTGTAATAATGTCGATCAAGAGCATGCTATAACCACTCAGCTATCGTTGATCACTCTCATATTAAAATTTTTTGCTGAGTATACACGAAAAGAGTTATTTTTTGTGAAGTTTTATTATTTTAATAATTGAATCGTTGGGAGCTGGGGAATAGGTAATAATAATAAAAAAATGCAGAAGTAATTATTTAAAACGAATATATTTTTAAAAATTAGATTTTTTATTTTTAAAAATATTTTACGTTTTTAGTCACCATGTCGCAACCTTGCATTTGTGGGTGTTGTTTGGGACATCGAAGCAAAAGACATTGTTTCAAACATAATGCTTTTATTTCAGTTCAATCAATTTGTGATCAAACAAGGGTTATAAACTGAAGAAACAATTAATTTTGACCATTACCTTAAGATCGAAAGATAAATAATTAAACACTTATCTGAGTTTGATCCGATAGAAGAGAACTCGTATGTTCTCTCCTGAGTTGACAATAATCCACACACACACACACACAATCTAAACTTCTCACCTTCACCGAAGTTTCCCCAAGGCAATTTTCTAATATCACTTTAATAACAGCGTAATGACTAACTCTTTACACACACATTGCTAGGGTGTAAATAGCACTTAAATTAGCATAAAATCAAGTTCTCTCTGCGGAAGGCGGTTTTAAAATCAAATAACAGTTAAAGAAGTATTTCTCCAAGAGGATTAATGAAAGGACATGGATAGAGCCTGTCACAAACATTTTACCCTTTTTTGTTATTATTTTATAAAAGCAAACAATTGTAGAAAATACAATTTTTTATAAATTTGCGAACAACATATTTTTTAAAAATATACTATAACTGTGACAAATTCCTAGAATTATATTGCCTTGATTTCATTTTAATTCTTATCAATTAAATAAACCCTAAAAATGTAATTTTTTAAAATTGAATTATCCGCAGAAATTTGAAACTTTGTACAGAAATTTCAATTAATTTAATTAATTGATATTATGTTCAGGGACAAATATATGTATCATAAAATCTACGACGCTACATATATTATTTAATTTTTAAGGTTACGAGTAAATGTACAAAAAATAAATATAAGCGCAAGATCACACAAAAGGTATTTCGACATCCTGTTGTTTGTTGTTTTGAATACATATTTCAGTATGTCAAGGTTTTGAATGAAAATATTTATTGTATTACATGTGTGTTTAACTGTCTTGTAATATAATGAATATACATAAAAATAAATGTTCCCACTTTCTAGTCCATTATTATATACATGAAAAAAAACTTTTAATGACATTGTATCAAATTAAAATTAACAGTGATATAATGACAAGAAATAATCCTTTCATCTCGAGTCAATACAAATGTGATGGTCGTTCCCTTATCTTTAAGTGCTGAAAGTGCAATAAATATTTTGATAAACTTCGTGTTTTCAAGGTAGAGTATATCGATATGAATGTATCGATTCATTGTGTAAATGAAAAATCATATCTCTCGATAGAAATTAGTGGCAAAAATGGAAAAATTTGAGATTAGTAAGAAAGACTTAAAAAAAGATTAATAACAAGCAAAAATTCAGTTTTTTACCAGGAGATAGCTACCAAAAGGCATTTTATGTTTTTTTTATGTTGAATTGGCTGGTTTTTTAAAGTCAATATTGAATTATTGGATACAAGGGCTAGTAGACATTGGAGTCTCTTTTAACTTCTAGCCCTCAAATAGAATAAGTAAAAAAAATGGTAAAAAGTTATTATTTTTATTTCTATATATTTACGAAGACTTAAGGCCTCCGACGAAGAGGGAAATTTTTTTTAAAAAATTGAGATACGAGGATTTATTTGTAAATTATATGAAAAAAAAGCTAGAATTCTAAACAGAAAAAAAAAAAAAAATTAACATCAAAATGGAAAAAACTCCTGAAAATTTATAAAGAAATTTTTGTTAAAGCAGCCCATCCCGTACAAAATGTTCACTAACAATTTTTTTAAATTTTTGAACATTTATGTTGCATAACTATTTGTTTTCAAGTGTCCTAAAAGATAAGGAAAATTTGAATTTTTACAAAAAATAAAACATTTATCTTAGTTACTGCATGTGTGAAATCATTTATAAACAATACTTATAACATTTACATAAGTTGTAAATTTTGAAAATAATGCAGGGATTTTTTTTTAAAAAAATAGGTCAAAAAACAATTTTAATATTACACTAAAAGTTTTCCTTATAATTAATTATTTTCATAACTATTTTAACAATCCCTGTACCCGGTTCAATTTTTTTAAAAAACCATTTTGCGTAAAACGCGCTTTAAAGTCGTTAACTGAGTGCTGGAAACAACTTCCGCTGTTACTGAAACAATTGTAGTTTTTGTTCTTATAGAAATGGCATTTTTATATACCTAAATAAAATAGCCTAAAAATTAAATAATAAAACGTTTTTGTAAACATTGAAGAACTCTAGGATTTTACAGTAGTTGGATACATTCAGTAGCGCACACAGAAATTTTTCAAGGGGGCGGGGGTCCGGGATCGAAAGTTCACCAATCTTGTATCATGCTCCTTTTCATTTTGTCGATTTTCGGGAACAAGACACAGTAAAAAACTAATTATTGAATAAATAATTAGTATTAATTAATAAAATCAATCATTAATAGCAAATACTTAATTCAATTTTACGTACTATATACGTAGAATTATAACCAATCGGAAAAAAATCAAGTACGCCACTGGATACATTTGTTATGAACGTTTGGTCCTATAACTTTAAAGAATAAAAAATTGCTTTATAATTCGAAGAACACTTTTATTTTTTTTAGGCTTAGTTGCCGCAAACATCGAAACGTTGCAACTAGTCTGATGCCGAAAAACGGACTATTGCCAAAGAAACTACTTCCAGATTTACAAGTATGGAAATAAATAATGTTAGTTTACATAAAATACAAAAAATTGTAAATTACAAATGCCTAAATATAAAAATATGAAATTCATCTTAAGACTTAATTATTTTTCAAAATATAATATTCTATAAATTTATTACACTTCTGCTTGTTTATCAAGCTCACTGGGCTCGCTCAACCATATTAATTGGTAAAGAGTTGAACTAATGTTGTTAGTTCACACATTAAATTGAACACATTAAATTGAACAAACAATTGTTTTGAAAAATTTATTTATGAAATAAATCATGAAAAAATATGTAACTTTAAGGCAGTGAAATCAATGTTATATATAATTGAAAGTAAGAGTTGAAAAAGAAATGTGTAATTTTAAAGAATTTGGCAACATACAAAAGCTTTTTTTTTTTAAAAAAAAAAGGCATAAAAATTATTATCTTTAAAAAAAGGTAATAATTTTTATAAAACATTATACATGAAGATTATATATGTAGGATCCAATAGTTCTCGAAAACTCCACGCAGTCTTCGCGCGCAGGCGCAGCTGAGCAAAAGCAAAACTGAAACTCATGGACATTAGAGAAAAACAAAGAGAGAAAGACTGAGGTGCGCGAGCAGGCGTTACCGTCATCAAACCTATCTGTTAGAATAGCTACCTTTTTAATTAATTTTTGTTAGTTTTAAAATAAAGTAGAATAAAAGACAAATGTCTTGGACCCCTTGTTGTCTCCCACAAATTATGGGGGCTCGGCCGGGATCGATAAAATTTCGATTTGAACCAAAGTTTGGACAGTGAAAAAAAAAAGCGTCCGTGGAGGAGACGCGTCGCCATTTTTTGGAAACTTCGTTCAACCTGTGTAGAGGTTGAATTTTTCGTGAATACTCCGCCTGCGTAGAGGCCGGAACTATTATATAATCAACGTTTTTCTTCAATTGAATTCTTCATTGGAATTGAATGTGAATATTCCGCCTGTGTAGAGGTTGGAACTATTTCATAAAAACCTGCGAAGAGGTGTCAATTCGAATAATTACCAGAACTATATTACCTGCGAAGAGGTGAAATCAGTGGAATCAACGTTTTTCTTCAATTATTGGATACATCGTACGTGCGAGCAACAAGGGAGCTAGAAAAAAAAAGGTAGGATCTTTCCATATTTTTTCTAAAATGTATAAAAACGCTCTTAAAGAGGATCTCATAAGAGTTGTTGAGGATCTAGACGGTACTGTGGAGAGTACGGACACCATAGATAAACTAAAGACTAAAATTGAGAACAGTAGTACATTTGAGAGTGATCCAGATTTCGTTAAAACTTTAATTAAAAACTGTATAGATGAGAGGGTATCGCGAAACGAAAGAGAGGTAACTTTAGAAAAACAGAAATTTGAGCTCGCAAAACTTCAGTTAGCAAAATTAGGAAAAGAAATCGAACTTCAAACGGCTAAAAATAAAGCATTAAGTTTAAATCCTGCAGCTAAAGTCGAAGAAAAACAGTTCGAAACTAACATAGAAAATATGATAAAAAGTATCAGAACTTTATCTCTTCCTGTTCCCACCAGATCTGAAAATTTTAATCTGTTCTTCCAATCATTAGAACGCGCATTTTTAACCAAGAAAATAAATGACGAATATAAATCTGAAATTTTAATAAATCTTCTGGGCGAAAGAGCTCATAATGTCTTACTGTATATTAAAAAGGAGGAATTAAATGACTATGAAAAACTAAAATCTATAGTACTCAGAGAATTCCAATTAACCCCTCGCGAGTGTTTAAACTCATTTAAAAATGCTGTAAAATCATCAGGCGAGACATACATCCAATTTGCTGCAAGATTGACGGCAAACTTCCAATATTATTGTTCGTTAAGAAAAGTTAATTCCTTTGAATCTCTATGTGATCTTTTAATTTCTGATAAATTATTTGAAACTTTAAATAAGGAAACCGCAACTCATATTGGCATTCGAGAAGCAGAAGATTGGTTTAGGCCTATCGATTTAGCTAAAGAGTGCGATATTTATATTTCATCTAGAAGCGGATCACGTAAGGAAACTCCTATTGCCTGTGGATATACCGAAGACCCCTTTAAAGATAGAACACGAAACTATAAACCAGAGATTAAAGATAACTATCCCCAGAATCTTGAAAGGCAAAATAAAAATTGCTATATATGCGGTGATTCATCTCATTACGCAAGAGATTGTGAGAAGCGTTTTAAGCCTAAAGAATCTAACGGCCACATCCATAATAGAAAAAACGCGAATACTTTGAAAGTCGACAGCGAAAAACAAAATAGCGATGAGTTCGCACAGCTCCAATATGTAAACATTTTTGTGGAAAATCAGCCCGTAACAGCCTTGATTGATTCAGGTTGCCAGATCCCAGTTCTAAATTCCTCACTAATTAGAGTGCATAAACCTTCCGAAGAAATAATAACATTAAGCTCATGTTTTGGTGAAAAGCGTACGGTAGAAGTGTCAGCCATAAATATTTCTCTAACTCAGCGCTCTCCCGGTCTAAGTGTTCGAACGGCAATATCACTGACCTTGACCGAAGAATTTATTATACATCCCAGTGTATATGCTGAAATAAAGAAACTAGGCCACGCAAAGAGCGATGTTTTATTGAATGAAAGTGAATCCTCTTTAGGTGCTGTTTCTTTTTCAAATGGGATAGAAAACTCTAGTTATGATTTGTCACATGTTAAAAACTTTAATACTGGAAATGATTTGAGTTCTCTAATTAAGAATTATAAATGTAATAAAATTAAGTGTACTAAGTTAAAATTGAGTATTATAAGAGAAAAATGTTCTGATATAGTATTGTGTAAGAAAGTCAATGGTGTCATGAAAACGAGATCCGTGGAATTCATCTCCCAGTCACCTACCCCTTCACCTATGAAGAGTAAACATAGACGGTTTGCAATGCTCCGAAAAATCTTCCAGCCCTGGCAGTGGAAAGGGAGGAAAAAGAGAGATCGTTTTGAACAGACGTCCAGAACTCTAGAAATAAAATATCGATGCGTTCAAGCAAAGAAGAGCTTGTGAAAAAAGACGTTCTTAAGCCTGATGGATCTGATAAAAACCAAGATAGCAAAATAAATGTTTTCCTGATGAACCTTCCGGATGTCGAAGAGGTGCCTTCACATGATGGAGAAACTGTCTAGTTCAGAAAAATTATGATATGTTAAATCTTAGTGTATTTGTCGTATAGTCCTTGTCTGTTCCGTCTTTTTTGTATGTTTCAGATTCTCCTCTGGTCTCGATGAAAAAGGAAAAAAGGAATACGTACCGCTGCGGACAGCGTACAGTCAGGCTGGCCGGATGTAGCATCCAATAGTTCTCGAAAACTCCACGCAGTCTTCGCGAGCAAGCGCAGCTGAGCAAAAGCAAAACTGAAACTCATGGACATTAGAGAAAAATAAAGAGAGAGAGTCTGAGGTGCGCGAGCAGGCGTTACCGTCGTCAAACCTATCTGTTAGAATAGCTACCTTTTTAATTAATTTTTGTTAGTTTTAAAATAAAGTAGAAGAAAAGACAAATATCTTTTGACCCCTTGTTGTCTCCCACGTATATTCATGAATCTTTTGGCATAAAACTGAATACAAAATTATTTTTAAAAATTCATTTTAAAAAAATAACGAAAGAAATTAAGTATAATTTTTAGGTAAAAAATTCTAAAAAAGTGTGTGTGTATAGCATATTTTTAAAAAAATTCTTACCTTACGAAAAACAATTAATGTGGTAATGATTTTTGTATCTATGTTAGGGTTGGTCAGTATAAAGATCTGAAACTGGATTAGTGGTTAAATAATTGTAATCGAAATAAAGACATTCGCTTGTTATAATTTCTTGTGTATATCATCTTTAAAAATTGCTTGATTCTATTAATAATACATTATTTCTTAAAATCCCGTTAAAGGTCTTTTAAAGCAATATAAAATACAATTATGCTGTATTTTTCGAACTGATCTAGTTTCTAGGTTGTCTGGATTACTCAAAGTTCGAATAAACCTATAAAATGAATCAAAGGGCATAGCTAAATAATCTGCATAACAAGAACAGTTATTTTGAAATTAGACAAAGAAAAATGGGGGAGAAGAGGACAAGAAAAAGTGAATTCAAACCAATGTATGGTATGTATATTAGATCCTAAAAAAACTGTCTAGAACAGCGTGGGCCACTTGTTTGGCTCGTGGGCCCATTATGTGAACGGAAGATACCAAAGGATGACAGTTTTTTAAAAATGATTGACTTTATTATGAAAAATAATAAATATTAATAAAATCAGTATAATTAAATAAAAATAATTAAGTAAATAATAATTATTATTATTAACAAATAATAGTTAAATAAATTATAATCAATAATAAATAATAGCTAAATAACTTATAATTAATCAATAATAAATAATAGCTAAATAACTTATAATTAATCAATAATAAAAAGTAGTTAAATAACTTAAAAATTAATCAATAATAAATAATAGTTAAATAACTTAAAAGTAATCAATAATAAATAATAGTTAAATAACTTATAATTAATTAATAATAAATAATAGTCATATAACTTATAAATAATCAATAATAAATAATTGTTAACGAATAATTAACAATAATAATTAATACATTGAATAACAAATAATAATTATCGATAATTAATACTAAATAATAAATGTTGTTGTTATGTGTTTATTACTGGGATACATACGAAAGACGTGAGATAGATGAACAGAAACATATAACACAACCACAGAAGAATACAGATTTTTATTACAAACGATGATCCCAGCATATGACAAGAAGAGGTGCGCTGCTTTTTCTTTCGAGACGGGAATCCATTTCAGGCGAAAGACCGAGGGACATATCCACCATACTGGCTGGGCGACACTAAATAATAAATGACAATGATTAATAACAATAAACAATTAATAGTAATTATTAATAATTAATGATAAATAATTAATAATGATTACTAAATATTAACAATAATTAAGGATAAATAATTAATAATGATTACTAAATATTAACAATAATTACGGATAAATAATTAATAACGATTACTAAATATTAACAATAATTAATGGTAAATAATTAATAATAATTACTATAAATAATAATACTAATTAAATAGATTAAATAATATAATTAAATACAATAATTTCAGTTTCACTCAATTTATTTATTGTGCTAATTTCTTATTGTTTGTAGCAGCAGGCACATTTAAGCAGGAAGCACATTTAAATTTAGAATCAGTTAAACTAGACAAATGTACCCCCCTAATAATACTTTTGTACAATTTCCTTTAAATCGGGGCTGAGATTGCTTGTTTAAATTTTCATCACAGCCCTGTAAGTGTCTGTCAGCTATTTTGCATCTATATTAACTCTCGTTGATCATCCTGCAAGAAAAACTTTGGTCACAAATATATATCGACTAAAAGATAACGAACAGTTTTCCCGCAAATTTCTCCAAACACGGACATTTTTCAGCTGACAAAGATTCATAAAAGTCAATCTCATATTTCAGGGACGTCTTGAGACTTCTTGAGGTCCTGGCTTCCTCCATGCAAATGTAGGCCCCATCTATGTCCCTTAAAAGTAGACAGTACATATAAAGGGTGTTTTTTTAGAGGTATAGAACTTTAAATTGCAATAAAACAACGATGTATTATTCGCTTGACATGAATTTTTTTTATTCGAAAGATAATCTTGTGGCATTACATTGTAAATATGATTTCTGGCATAGGACTGGCTCGGATGTAGTCCAATCTGGACGTCCAATTTTCGATGACTTTTTCCAACATTTGTGGCCGTATATCGGCAATAACACGGCGAATGTTGTCTTCCAAATGGTCAAGCGTTTGTGGCTTATCCGCATAGACCAATGACATTACATAGCCCCACAGAAAATAGTCTAGCGGTGTTCAATCACAAGATCTTGGAGGCCCATTCACAGGTCCAAAACGTGAAATTAGGAGGTCACCCAACGTGTCTTTCAATAAATCGATTGTGGCACGAGCTGTGTGACATGTTGCGCCGTCTTGTTGGAACCACAGCTCCTGGACATCATGATTGTTCAATTCAGGAATGAAAAAGTTAGTAATCATGGCTCTATACCGATCACCATTCACTGTAACGTTGTGGCCTTCATCGGTTTTGAAGAAGTACGGACCAATGATTCCACCAGCCCATAAAGCGCACCAAACAGTCAGTTTTTCTGGATGTAACGGTGTTTCAACATACACTTGTGGATTAGCTTCACTCCAAATGCGGCAGTTTTGTTTGTTGACGTAGCCATTCAACCAGAAGTGCGCTTCATCGCTAAGCAAAATTCGCTTATGAAAATCGGGAACAACTGCAATCTCGTTTTGGGCCCATTCGACGAATCTACGCCTTGCTTGATGATCGTTTTGATGAATTGCCAAAACAAACTGAGAATAAATCACTTGACAGCTGTTAAATCGGTCGCCATCTCGGAAAGTAATGCCAACTTAAACTTCTATACCTGGAAAAAAACACTCTTTATATAACATACGTTTTCAAATACTCGTACAAACAATAATCCTAAGCAAATAAATGTGCATGATTTATAACCGCACATACCAGCTCGAATGATGGTGTATGGCGGTCATCACATGTAGCCAGTTGACATATCGTCCGAAATTCCCAGTTTTTCAGAGAAAACTACAGGAAACAGTAGCACACACAGGAACCTTTCAAGGGCGGGGGGTCCAGTGTCGAAAGTCCACTATTCTCGTATCATATTCTAATACGCCGCCCAACATATTCTTTCGATTTTGTCAATTTTCGGGAACAAAAAAAAGCCAAAAATTAATTATTGAATGAATATTAGCATCAATTAATAAAATTAATTAATAACAAGTACCGTAAAATCCGGCGTATAATGCGCGCTGCCGTATAAGGCGCATCTATACTTTCAAGCTGCAATACTTAATTTTTAGGTATATTCACCGTATAATGCGCACTCCCTTTTTTACGAAGAAATCTGAAATTAAGTGCGCAATGTTCTTATGCTATGAAGTCATTTGTTCGAGGTATTATTCCAAGCTTTAGAAAAAAAATAGTATTCTTCTCGAAGTACATCCCCTTAAGTTCATAAGGAATGTCATTTCTTTTAAATAAACAGTATTTCGATACGTCTAATTTTCTTTTTATGATCATCTCTTTTTATTTTTAAAGCTTTTATTTCTATACCCGGCGTATAACGTGCACAAGTAAATTTCGATCTTATTTCTTGCGTTAAAAGTGCGCGTTATACGCCGGATTTTACGGTACTTAATTAAATTTTACGTAGAATATACTCAATCGGAAAAAAATTAAAGACTTTGGGGGAGGTGGGTCCGGACATGAGGACTCCCCCTTGTGTTCGTCAATGACTGGAAATAGCATTTGACCTTTGAAATTATTCTTATTAGGATCTTCTTAAGGCTTTGCCGAGAACAAGACGAGGGTCGCCTTGTGCCCGAGGCCCAGTTGGTCCATGCCTTGTCCGTGCGTCCCTGTCATAGCATTAAACATTTTTTCACCCTTTGATCTGACTGCACGTCAATAAGTTCTAGTCACAGCTCATCAGGAGCTGTATCAATATCAGCAGTAATTAGATAATAGAGCAAGTTGAATTTTTCTGTTTTCTGAAAGTCCTGAAATTTACTTCTGGCCTCGTCTTCCAAACTCTGCCGATGGTCTTTCAGTAAAACACTCTCTAGATTTCCTAAAAGTGGAAAATAAAAGACGAATCTTTAAACACGCGGGAAAGAAATCCGGGTTCAAAGAGGTTTTTCTGACAGTCTTGGTGGGTCACATGTGACCTACGAGCTGCTAGTTTCCCATCCCTTGCTTAGAACATAAAATGATGGTCCAGGCTCATCTTCGCTGGACTCACTCATCGACTTAAGGTATCCGACTACGTTCGGAACCGTGATTTTGCAAAAGCGCATAAATGAATACTTTTCATGATATTTAGTGTCACTCAGATTAGAATACATGCATAAAATTGTTTTAAGGACATTTTTTGACAAAAAAAAAATTTATTTAAATATAATATTTTGG
The DNA here is from genome assembly GCA_019973935.1 of Trichonephila clavipes. Taxonomy (NCBI): domain Eukaryota; kingdom Metazoa; phylum Arthropoda; class Arachnida; order Araneae; family Nephilidae; genus Trichonephila; species Trichonephila clavipes. The sequence continues at coordinate 261,334 of BMAU01005596.1, forward strand.
CAAAAAATTAACTTAGAATAATCTTTTTTCCAAATGTTCTCCTTTTGTGAAAAATGGTTCTATTGTAATAATATTTTGCCCGTATATAGCTCAGACCTCTCTACAGAGGCTGAACTAGAATTTTTGAAAAATTCACATTATTTTCAGAGTTACCACCCATGGAAAAAATTATTGGCGTATTTTTCTTAAAATTGCTCCCTTCTGTTGTCGTAAAATATGAATAAACACGTTTGTAAGTTATATATTTCAAAAATTCTAGTTGAGCCTCTGTAGAGAGGTCTGAGCTATACACAGGCAAAATATTATTATAATAGAACCATTTTTCACAAAAGGAGAACATTTGGAAAAAAGATTATCTAAGTTAATTTTTTGCCAAAATATTATATTTAAATAAATTTTTTTGCAAAATGTCCTTAAAACATTTTTATGCATGTATTCTAATCTGAGTGACATTAAATATCATGAAAATTATTCATTTATGCACTTTTGCAAAATCACGGTTCCGAACGTAGTCGGATACCTTAAGGTGGTAAGACTTACTGTATCAAATTTCATTATTTTTAAAGCAAAATTTTGATTTTTTTTATAAAAGAAGATTGCATTTTTTTGCAAAATTATTTTTTCACGGAAAATACGAAAACAGAAAAATGTACTCTCATTTCTTTTTTTTCATATTTTCTACTTTTAAAAAGCACATACATAAAAAATTTGAAAAGCAAGTATTTTTTTGCTACTATAATATTATGTTTAGAAAATAAAAGAAATTTTACAAAACTGAAACAAAAAGAGTAAGAAAATTTATTTTAAGTTCTAACTTTTCTTTTTTATAAAGCTGTTTATACATATACACTGCTGGACAATTGCTAAGGACGGATAACACTATCATCCATAGCAACCACAAAATGAAAGGAAGCAAAATGTGGAAAATTAGAATTAGTGCGGGATATTAGTAAGAAGAAGTATGAGTATGCAAATTTTTTTTTCCACGTCTGTTTATCACGTGATAGCGTTCATAAGAGCTTTAAAGGTTTTGACGCGTGTGGACAGTTGTTGTTTCAAGTCAAAGTTTTACAGGAAAGATTTAATAGACGAACTTAAAATTTTTGGCATGTCTTCCCGACATCACATAGTTGATTTTATGCGTGGCCGAATTATTGGAAAGATCGAAGAAGGGCGAAAAATAACAGATGTTGCCAGGGAGTTCGACATCGCTCACAGCGTTGTTTCACGGCTGTGGAAGTCATTTAAAACTACTGGAATGTGTAGTAGACGTCACGGGGGAGGTCGTGTTAGAAGTACGACGCCTGCAGAAGACAGATATATCGTCCTATCAGCAAAAAGGAACAGGCACACCACAGCTCAGCAGGTGGCAAATCGGTTTCTTGCTGCCTCAGGAAAGCAGATCTCCGGAAAAACTGTTGCCAGACGTTTGAGGGGAGGAGGACTGTACGCACGCGGACCTGTTGTGTGTGCCCCATTGACCAGACAGCACCGTACTGCCCGTTTGCAATGGTGTCGTGAGCATCACAATTGGACTGAACAGTACTGGGCAGGCGTACTATTCTCAGATGAGAGTAGGTTCAGTCTGTCATCGGATTGTAGACGCCAACTGATCTGGCGCGAAAGTGGTACTGCTTATCGTCCAGAAAATATCCAGGAAAAGGACCGATATCCGACATGCAGTATCATGGTGTGGGCCGGCATCATGATCAATGGCCGCACGCGCCTACATGTGGTTGCGAATGGGACTATGACGGGCCAACGATACATTGATGAAGTTCTACTTCCTCATGTTCGTCTTTTCCGTGGTGCTGTCGGTGATAAATTTGTTTTTATGGACGACAACGCAACATGTCATCGAACACTCGCTGTTCAGGATTGTCTAGACAGCGAGGGTATTCAACGTCTCGTATGGCCAGCGCGTTCTCCAGATGTAAACCCCATTGAAAATGTGTGGGATGCTTTGGGGAGGCAAGTTGCTGGTCGAAACTATCCTCCGACAAACAAGAACACCCTCATCCGTGCACTCACAGAGGAATGGGATAAATTGCCTCAACAGCTGCTGGATAATGTTGTGCAAAGTATGGTACGACGTGTGGAATGTCGCATCACACTCCACGGTGGACATATCCCGTACTGATACCTTTCTTTAAGGTGCCTGCTGACTATTAGATGCATTGTTCCATTTCTCCGTACGCAGATCAAATGAACATTTTTTTTTCTTTCAGATGTTTCACAGCTTTTGTACTTTCCAGAACAATAAACATCCTTTATTCTAATGTCTGAACAGTGTGGCAACTATATTTTATCCTACTAGGCCTCATGTCTCGCTTAATGTTATGCTACATAGCAATTTGTGATCCGTCCTTAGCAATTGTCCAGCAGTGTATATATGATCTCGACTATCAATAAAATACTTCCTTTTTTTTTAGTTTCGGACCTATATTTATCTAATTGGTTTAATAGAAACAAGAATAATTGCTAAAAAAAGTGCTTTCATGAAAAATAAGCAATAAATTCTACAATTAAATGAATAATATTTAAATAAATTTTAATAAAGCTCTTCCTATAAGCTTTTTAAAATTATTTTATGATTTAAAAAAATAAAACTTGTAATATGTGATTTTTTTAATCTGAGGAACAGCTCTAGCTCCTTAATATTCATAAAACCTTTGTTATGACCAGAACGATTGTGAACCTCTGAATTAGCTGTTTTTTCTAAATGTGGGTCATCAAATATTAAAATAGATAAAAAAAAAAAAAAAAAAAACGTACTTGGCTCTTTATTTCTGAATAACACATCAATTTTTATCATTCTTCTATTTAGAACATTGATTTTAACTATGAGTTATTATCGTCTGCGTCAAAACACAAGTCTGAATATTTCATCATTTCAGACAAGCAGAATCAGACACTTTAAAAACAACTAAACTTGCGGATCGTTAAAAATGTCGAAAACGTGAGTATTCCCGTAATACCCTTGCAGCTTTCTGTTTAAATGAAAGTTGGAATAAACGTTTCGATAGATAAGCGCCAAAATTGGGTAACCACCCAGACGAAAATCCCGTTAAAATTGTTTTGTAGCCAAGGTTTTGTCTCGAATAATAAAATTCGGATTTGTTTATTTTCTTTCCCGAAAAATATTGACATTAGTTTTTTTTCCCCACTTACAGCTACGATATGTGAAAGGTTATTTAGATTTCCTTTAGAAATTATATATTTCAATTAATTTGTTGATAAAATAAAATTTTTAAAAAATGTAAAAATTGTGAAAAAATTATTCTTGTATTTCACATGACAATAAAAAATTTACATTTAAAAAAAATTAAATCTGTTTTTGTAATTTCAGTTACTTAAAAGAATTAAATATCGTCGCAGTCTTGAAGAATATTTTATCGAATCTGTACATTGAAAATAGTAATTTTACTTAGAATATGTAGTAAATTTAATCAGAACAAGCAGTACCAAAAAAAATGTTTTTAAAATCCATTCCTATTTAGGTCAACAAATTTTTTTTTATTTTAGTTAATTAAATTTAATTAATGAATTAATATTTGAAAAAATTGTATCAAGATCAAGTGCCATCCACTACAAGTTAAAAAAAATATACTTGAAGCCAAAAAAAAAAATTCGTTAGAAAAACTTACTGGTACCATCCGTTGGAACTAGTTCTAACTTCGTCAGAAATAACGGAGAATAAATTTAAAATTAAAAAATAAAATTGAATTAATAAATTAGTATATGAAAAAACTTTATTAATATCTAATGTCATCCACCACAAGTTTTAAAAAAATGTATTTGAGCTTCAGAAGATGAATAAAAAGTATTTTATTAGCGATTGAAAATTTGAACAAGATATGTATATATATACATAGGGGGAGAGCGTGAACTAATAGTAGGAATTGAAAAATGAATTCTTGAATTAAACATTTTAAAATTTTATTATCTATGTATATATACTACCTAAACCCTCCTGTTCGCTGGGTATTTCTTGCACATTCTTTTTCGGTTATTGTTATCTAAGTCCCGGCATATATAAGCCTTTGATTGTATCGACAAAAATTCTTATAGCACTCATCTAAGTACAGAACTCTGATTTTTAAAACAAAAGTACATTTATCATTTAAGCCCCAGTAGCCCATCTCGTATTGGATTTTCTCAAACACTCTTTTCAAAGGATTTCTAAAAAGAAACATGTTTGCCAAATTCCAAGTTTGTAAGTTTGATTGTTCAAAAATAGTATGATTTTTTTTAAAATCTACGACGCCTTCCATCCGTAATCTCCTTTGGGAGTCGTTTTCCGCAAAAAACCATTCGTAGTGGAATGAGAAACATGAAGGAAATTTTAAATCTGTAAAGGCCTTTCGCAAGTATACGTATTTGAAGTAATTTTCCTTGAAAGCAACCATTCTGAGCAATCTCTACCTATTTGCCATAACAACGGCTGCAAACAACTTTTTCCCATTGAGCTGAAAGAATTGCTCCAAAAAAAAACTACTCGAAATTTCAGCCAGTGGTATTCTTTGGCTCCCTATGTCACAAACAAAATGGCGGTAAAGACGGCAGCCTCGGCTTCGTCAAACGCATCAGAAATGGCGTTTAATATTTTAATAGCACATAATATTTTTAACAAAATGGTGCTCCATTTCTGTTTACGACCGTCAACAAAAGCGTGAGCAGAATAGAAGAAATAATATTCGTTCGTTTTCGTAATAATGTTTGTTTTCCGAAGTAGAAAAATCGGCAAGTAATTTTTCAATGTAAAGATAGGGCGTGGTTGACATCAGAGCGTATCATTCTGCTTATGGCAACCCTTCCTTCACCTTCACAGCTTTTTGAAAAAATTCCCGAAACGGTTTCCCAAATGCATGTGTGATAAGGCCTTAAGTCTAATATTTCAAAAACGAGATTTTATGCTTGTTACACCCCGCAGCACCCTTGACTTTCAAAAAATCCGATCTCTTATTGGATCTTTGCTCATTAAAAGGAATATTCCTATCAAATTTCAAGACAGTTGTTCTAATAGTTCCGGAGATCTCGTGATGAGTGAGTGAATCGCTTTTCCCTTGTATGTAAACTTGTATTACCAAGGAACCACTAAAAATATAGTCATTGTCATCCAATTTGTTCTTGTAATCAATTGTGAATTGCGGAACAATTGTCATAAAATATTGAAAATAAATGATCAAATATTCTGTAAATTCTTATTATTTTCAGAATTTGAAGGTTTTCTGGTGTTTAGAATATTAAGCACAATATTTCCTAAAGGGACGTACGAGGTGCAGTAGCGCACACAGGAATTTTTCAAGGGGAGAGGTTCGGGGTCGAAAGCTCACCATTCTTGTATCATGCTCCTTTTGATTTTGTCGATATTCGGGAACAAAACACAGTAAAAAACTAATTATTTAATTAATAGTTAGCATTAATTAATAAAAATAATCATTAATAACAAATACTTAATAAATATATTTTACGTACTATATACTTAGAATTATAATCAATCGGAAAAAAATCAAGTGCTTTTGGGGATTCCAGACCCCCAGGACCCTCTCCTTGTGTGCGCCACAGACGAAGTGTGACACAAAAAAACGAGACTGCTCCTAAAAATCATTATCCTTACAGAATCAGTTCTTTGTGACATTGTCACCTTCAACGAAGTTCACTCCAGCATTCACACACTTCTGTATTCGGTGCTGTCATTGCTGGTAACAGTTCTGGAGCGAGGGGTTTTACAAGTCTTTTTTGGAAATTTTCCCGTTTTTGCCTGAATCTCTTGAATTGAGGTAAAATGGGCTGGCTCCCTTTAAGCAATATTCAACTGTAGGAAATACAAAAATTCACATGAGGACAAATCAGGTGAATTAGGAGGATGTCCCATTACAGTAATATTTTTGATGGTCAGAAACTGCTTGACAGATAGTGTCGTGCGAACGGGTGCATTGTCTTGGTGCAACAGTCATCCATCACTCACAAATTATGGCTTTTTTTTTATCCTAATTTCTTCGTGAAGTCGTTCTAGTACTTCAATGTAGCTGCTTTGATCAACAATCTGATCACTGATGTGAGTGGGAACTCACTCATATCACGAATTTTGGCAATGTTTTCGTCTGCCATCGCTTGTCTTGAGCGCCCAGCAGGTTCATCATCTTCCACACTGTCCCTTCCCCTTGAAAACCGCTTATGCCATTCAAACACATGTACTCGAGACATAAGCCTTGATTAATATTTGAAATGTTTTCGCAGCTTATCTATTAAGTTTCTCAAGAAACTTGATGTTGATTCGACATTTTTCTGGGAGAATGCAGTTGCACATGTTCACGCCATGACGCAGTACTCCGAACTGGCTTGATCGATTAAGGCGAAACTGACCACATGAATAGAGGAGGTTCGTGGGATGACGTCACCTAAAAAATTGGTGGCAACGCAACTCTTTTTTTCAAGCTGCACACTTAGACTCGTTTTGTGTGTATGTGTGTCACTCTTTGTATTGTGCCAAATATAATGAAATGAAAGCAAAATTTCAGTTGAATGTATGAGAAGCTTTAATTGATACTTATTAACTGGTTTGAATTGACAAAAAAGAAAATTTTTGTCTATAACAATCCCTTGGCAGTCGATTTTCCCAAGAACATTCATAGTGGATCTCTTCTCAACAGCAGGGGCATACTTTCCAAAATTCAAGTCTGTAGGTTCAATAGTTCAAAAACGATAGTTTTCATCCATACGCAATTCCGCTAATGCAATTCCCTTAGTAGTATTTTCGCAAAAACCGCTCCTAGTGGATCTCTATTCAACAAAAGAATAATCCTTACCGAATTTCAAGTCTGCATGCCTAATAATTTTGGAGATATCATGATGAGTGAGGGATTGTGTGAGTGTGGATCGCTTTTCTCCGTTTTACATGTGGATACTTTGCGGACAATAAAATACGGCGTATAATGCGCATCTCTCGTTCCAAGCTGTATTTTTTACTTTTACCTTTATGTATACACACCGTATAACGTGCCCCCCTTTTATACGAAGAAACCTGATACGTCTTTTCTTCAATGACTCGACAGCCCTGGGACCCCTTTTCCATAAGTTTTCTTGAAGCATTTCTACTACTGGCAACTGTTTTCCAGTTTTTAACCTTTAAAATATTTAGATCTTTTTTGACCCAGTCAATCCATCTTAATGGGGATCTGCCCGAGATCTATTTCTCATAGGATTTAACAGAAAATCTGGCAAATTCTGGCGTTGGCTGTTGCAGAAACGATCTTCATTCGTTCTAGCCAGATGATCAGCCCATTTAAGTTTTTTGTAATTTGACAAATTTTACAATATCATGTTGTTTGTAAATTTTGTAGAGTTCTAAGTTAGATCTTCTGCATGATCCATTCACTTGGATCCCACCAAGAGTGCAGCGTAAGATCTTTCTCTCGAAGATTCCCAAAGCTTCCTCATCGCGTGAAGTCCATGACCAAGTCTCTGATGCATAAGTCAGGACAAATCTTATAAGATTTAAGTAAAAAGGCAATTTAGTTATTAATTAGAGAAAGCTGAATTTTTTAAATAACTCTTCAGAGCACTGATTCTAGCCTGATAGTACGCATACAATATTCCGATGTTCAGAAGTCATTTGTTCGAGGTATTATCCTAGACTTTTGATTTGTCACGGGTTCGAGCCCAGTACCACTAAAGACCCGCCGTGTAGGGAAGCGATGCACGTTAAATCTGTCGAGAGCTGAAACGTCCTCCCGTTGGTGTGGTGTGGTAGTTAGGAGAGGGGGTGCCAGCTCAGGTGTCGTCCACGTCACTTGACCATGGTTCAAAATTACGTGGTCCGTGGCCAAAAGCCCTCGTGTAGCTGAACAGTGCGACGTTAATATTCAATCAACCTAGACTTTTGAGAAAATAGTATACGCCGAATTTTACGGTATACCGAAAAAAAGAAATTAAAGCGAATGATCATATGAAAATTGCATGAAAATTATATACCGCTTTTTTATACACCTATTAATGTTACTTGATTATTAAAAGGAAGAAAAGCGAGATATTTAGCAACATTTTTTTTAAAATTGTAATGCTTTGTATCAGTGATTCTCAAATTGTGGGGCTAGCCCCTTTGGGGGGGGCGTGAGAACCCTAACTTAGAGGCGTAAGCATATTAAAAGGTCGAATATAAAAGATAATTTTAAAAAATTATTACTTTATTGAAAGGAAGCACAAAACGAAATATACATACTTTCCGATATAATAAAAAATAACAAATTTGCCCTGATGTATAATATACTTATAAATGCGGAAAGGAAAAGTAACATGATACTTATCCTATTAATGAAATCTAGCGTATAACGCGCACCATTGGCGCACACAAGGGGGGGGTCCTAGGGGTCCGGACCCCCTCCCAAATCCGTTGATTTTCTTTCCGATTGATTATTATTCTAAGTGAATAATACGTAAAATTTAATTAAATATTTGTTATTAATGATTAATTTTATTAATTAATGCTAATTATTTATTCAATAATTAGTCTTTTATTATTATTTGTTCCCGAAAATCGACAAAATCACAATTAGCATGATACAAGAATGGTGGACTTCCGACCCTGGACCCCCCTCCCCTTGAAAAATTCCTGTGTGCGCTACTGACGCGCACCTGTACTTTCAAGCTGCAATTTTTAATTTTTAGGTGTATTCGCCGTATAAAGCGCCCCCCTCCCCCATTTTTAAGAAGAATCTTGAAATATACTATTGCAATTCTCTTGTTTTGGAGTCATTTATTCGAGATATTATTACAAGCTGTAGAAAAAATATATAATACTTCTAGAACTAAAGCTCTTTACGTTTATAAAGAATGTCATTTCTCTTTAAAAAAAACAGTATTTCGATATATGTAGAAGTCTAATTTTTTTTCCTGTTCATCTTTTCTTTTTCGAAGCTCTCATTTTTATACCCGGCGAATAACGCGTACCCGTAAATTTCGATTTTATTTTTTGTGTTCAAAATGCGTGTTACACGCCGGATTTTACGGTACTTAAAATTAAGTTACCTAAAATATCTATTAAAATCTATTCATATTTAATTATTCTTTGGAAAATTTGCACGGTTTATAATTTGGTCGAATTATAGCTTTAGCGTCAAAAAAGTGCATTATTATTACATTTAATACATTATTATTGTATGGAAGGGGGTGTAATTAAAATTGTAATTGAATATTGGGTCGCAAGTATTGAAAGTTTGAGAAGACGGCCTTGTATGATTTATTTTTTCTTGCAATATATTTGAGGAACTCGTTCGTATTTGCATATATTTTTTTCAACATTTTTCAACTAATTTCCGTCATATTGCTTAAAATAGAAAGATCCAACGCACTACATTCTGAAATTAAGGGTCTCATTCTTTTACGTCATGGAGAAAAACATATCGAAAATATTTAATTCATTTGCTGAAAAACTATAAATGGAATAAAGATAACTGTCGGGAACCTCAAATTTCTAAAAAAATCATGTTTTCTATTCATATTTTTATAACGTCACTAATTCGTGACTTCATGATTAACTATCGTTTGACTTATCTTTTTATGTTGATTCAGTCAAGTTAAAATATTATCTAACAGATAGTGGAAGCAGGAACTTTAAATATTAGTAGAGCTTTCAAGGTCAATCATAGTCCTATGTCCACTGGTCCTTCCTTCATTGACCTCATTTTTCGTTATCCCAAGGTTATATGCATTGTAGTCAATGGTGGATCAATCTCTAGTGTTGACCTCAGCTGTACATGATTGTTTGAATTCTTAATACATAATATCAATTTATTATAAATCTAACCTTTATAAGTTCTCCGCTTGAGTTCGTTTTACGCTAAGAGAATATGTTGTGAATTTTATTTTATATATAATTTCTTCATATCCTGCAAGTACAATTTTCTTATTTAACAACATTATTTTATTTTTTATTACGCATTCTTTTCTGAAATTGTGACAATGACAGAAGTCACAATAAGATTCAAATCTTATTGTGACTTACACACGAATCGGGAAAAAAATATTCAATGTCAGGGGCTTATCTGAACTGAAAGCCCGTTCTATACTTATTTATTGAAACAAGAAAAGATGAAAAATAAAAATAAAAAAAAAAGGATTATCATAAAAAAAATAATTAATCCCATAATTTTAAAAATTTGTAGCATTTGAAATTACTTATATTTGATAAAACAATTAAAGTCATTTCGTAAAGAAAACTCTAGGTAACGTAAAATCCGGTGTATAACGCGTACTTTTAACACACAAAAAAATGATCGAAATTTACGCGTGAGTGTTATATGCCGGGTATAAAAGATGATAGTTTCGAAAATAAAAAAAGAAAGATGATCATAAAAGAAAATTAGACTTTTACATGGATCGGAATACTGTTCGTCACCATAACTATTTACCTACCGCAGACAAAACCAGGGAACTGTGTGACAGGAGTTCAACTTTACGAAGTCCATCAACTGTGTAATTTCAAAAACCGGTTTTAATTCATTCAAATTTTATCAAATTTTTTTACCTTCATAATAAAAACTACAAAAATCTCAAAAATTTATTCTCTCTCTCTCTCTGTGTGTGTTCAGAGGAACGGACAAAACTACGAGAAAATCATTAAAAGTACATGTTTTTTTTTACATATTTTACAAAACCATGTAGATAAAGAAATAATTGTGTATTTATATTTTTTGATCCGCGTGATTCATCTTCTTGGGATACACAACTCGCAACATTTTGAAGTTCCCTTTTATTTCTGTACTTCTGCATAACATTTTTATTTTTCAATGAGAAATGAAACGGATTATCAGCAGTGATTCTGTTCCACTGTACTGTACTACAGTTCGTGAAGTTGAGTTACATTACATCATTTAGTGATACCGTTAAGTCCCGAAAACTCGGCAGTCCAGATAACTTGGTCACTCCCCTGAAGCCACACCGAGCTCAATAGTGCTGCCGTCATAGTTCAGGAAGAAGTGACGGAAAATATGGAGAGGTCAACGTTGAGGAGACCGTACAAACTCCTAAAATATTGCATGATGAGGGACTGTTGAAACCGCCCATTAGTAGTTTGAACAACGAGGTGCATCGGTAATGGACTTACTTTTTCATCGTCGTCTTTGTGATAAAGCAGCAAAACGCAGACTGTAGTACGGAAAACAACAGGACATTAGGCATTTCTTTTTTTAAAAAAAGTAGCCAGCCTTTGCTAAATTATAGACGGTTCTATGTCATCATAAATGATTTTTTGTGGTGTGTCTGATCAGATAAATTACTGTACATTGTGTAATCATTAATTATCATTATGTAATCACTAATTTTCCTTTTCATGGCGTAAATACTCTATGACTTCATAAAGTGCGTATTTTCCCTTAGTTTAAGGGTATTTGGGCAGTTTTATTTTCTGTTGAATTCTCAATCAAACAATACATACAAGTGCAATACAATATTTTCTGAGGAAACGCTTGTACTTAATACTTTTTAATCCCATTCCCGATAACTCGACATTTTCACAAGCTAGGACACTACAAAATAAGCTATAGACGTAAGTAAATGACGTAATAAAATTTTTTTATCAAAATTTCCTAGTTTGATTTTTATAATGCTCAATTATGCATCATTGTTGGCAAATAATTGCAGCATTCGTTAATGATCATTTCAAATATGAAAGAAAATTAAAAGAAATCTGAATGCCTTTGAACGTTATCAAAAATTTCAAAGGAAATGATAATATTTCTATGTTAGGAAATAGTTATTGTTGAGAGAAATTCTTTCTTTTTTAACTTCTTTTAAAGAAAAAAAAGTTTCAGTAAGATGAATAATTGCTAATTAAACTTTGAGTCAATTTTGAAGGTAATAATTGCACAAATACTCTCCTCTATACCTCCCTCCCCTAAAAATTGTAGCAAAGAATAAGGTGACACGTGTCAATGAAAGCATTTACTCCATCATTGTTATGTGTTTTATTTCTCTATTTCAAATAAATATATAAGAGTTACCGCAAAAAGATAATAATTTTTTCTCAATTTTCGACTTACATTAATTTAGCCATTAAAAGTAAAGTTTGCTTATGCGAATAATTTTTTTCCCATATGAAACCGAACTCTGCAATAAGGGCTTAAACCTATGTATGCACCTGTTTATCGTGAGGACTTCCATCCAGCAGTCAACAGCCCACTGGGCAGCTTTGTTTGAACATAAAAGGTATTAGCCCCTTCCAGGTTCATTTTATTTCTGGATTCTGGATTTTAAAAAAAATGTCAATTTTTATGTATATTTTCAAACAAACATATTTTTTAAACATGATAGCACCATTCACATACAAAATTTCCTAAAACTTGATGTAAAAAAAATTTATTTAAATAAACCTGTAAAGTTGGCTTTCTGTATGACATAAATCATCAGACATTGAAGTTAATTCATACCAACTATAAATATAGAGATTAGATTACGTAGCTTTTACCTTGAATTACGAATTTTATTTATATCTTTTGCATTTACTTAATGATTATGAAATTGTTAATCAAAGTTGGATTGTGCATGATACATTCGAAAACACGCCACTGCTCATGACCCAGCATCGCAATCAGGATTGTAGAATCTTGTTTCTCTTCTAACCTTCTTCTCTTTGCTGTCTTTCTTAAACAAATCCAGCACACTGTCACGTTGGATTACTTTTCTTCTGTGTCGGGGGAATGTAGTCAACAAAGTGTCTTTCAGACAAGCGCGGAGGGGTGTTTAGCAGAAGGACGTCCTCTTTATTATTATTTTTTTTGCAGAAAATTCCAGCAAGTAGTACTTTTCAATTGTTCGAAACCATAAAAAGTACATGTGAGAAATTACGGGAAAAACCGATTGCACAGTGTAACTTTTCACTCGGGTTGAGCCAGGATCATCCGTTTCGCCTGCCCGAGCTCAGATCAGTAAAAGCCGGCAAGGAGTTAATTATATATAATACAAATATTCTTCATATGAAATTTTAAATGAACATTATTTTTTGTCTTTTCATAATACTATTAATTCATAGAATGGATTTGAACATAAAAAAAAAGATCTTAAGATATGTGTACAAAAAAATACACACTATTTTCATTGAAATATATGTACATACATACAGAAAAAGGAACGAATGAAAATTCAATACCCTGATCAAAAACATAATATATATATAAGCATATATAAAAATACATGCACACACATCTGTAAGCAAAATTAAGCAAAAAGAATATAAGTTCTTCTTCAATAGTTCGACAGCCCTGGGTGAGCCTTGGCCTTCTCCAGATGTCTTCTCCAAGCATCCCTACTTTTGGCAACTGTTTTCCAATTTATGACCTTTAAAATTTTTAGGTCTTTTTCGACACAGTAAACCCATATTAACGGGGATTAGCCCTAAGGTCTTATTTCCCGTGGGTTTTGCCACCAAGATTTTCTTGCAGCAACGAATATAACTAATGAATGTAATTAACGAACGAATATAATTAATGTACTCAAAAAAATCATAAGCATACTGAAAATTAATAAATTGATTGTTTGATGGCACAAGGAGCCTTGAGCATAGGATTAAACTACAGAAAAATGACTTCTGAATTGCATCAGCAATTTTTGTAGCTATTAGAAAACAAGAAATTAATCTTTCATGAGTCTCAAATTTTTTAGCTAAGCAGATTTAGATGCCTCGGAAGGTTTTTTAAATGGTTCTTTTGTATAGAAACACTGGAACACGTAATGTTCAGCATCTCTAATCCGCAAGGAAAATTTGGACTAGTTTCAATCTTGAATTTGTGTAAATATAACAGAAACGGGTCATGGTTAGTTAAAAACGGAGTAACGAACTTGGAACAAAACGTTTAGTTAATTTTAATATTAGGAATAGGTATGTATTCTTTGACCCGTAGATCGCAATAAGTCTAATAACTTTCTCCCAGTCCCCAAGGAGTTTTTCTTTCAGAATTTTGATAACAAAGAAGCGAGAGGCAAGCACACTCACTTTACCGTAGGATGCAACCATTTTGGCATTCATTTGGATCATGTCAGACTCTGGGTTTGACAAACTTGATGTAGAAACGTCACATACCTTTCTTAAATAAGCTCAACTGAGCAATAATTTAAATAGAAACAACAAAGATAACAATTTTTGTAACAGGATTATCATCTAAATTTATTTAGAAATGAGATGCATTCGTAAAATTTTGGCCAATTTTGATTTATTTATGCAAGAATCGACACACACATACACAGGCTCGAGTTTAAAAATAAAAAAACTGCATTGAGTTTTAGAATATACGAATTTGCTTATATGTATCCTCATCAGTGGCGCACACAAGGGGGAGGGCTCGAGTCCAGACCACCTCCCCAAAACCCTTGATTTTTTTCTGATTGATTATAATCCCCTGTATATAAAACGCAAAATTTAATTAAGTATTTGTTATTAATAATTAATTTTATTAATTAATGCTAATTTTTTATTCAATAATTAAATTTTACTGTTTTTTTTTCTCCGAAAAATCGACAAAATTGAAAGAACATGTTGGGTGGCGTCTTGGAGCATGATACGAAAATGGTAAACTTCCGACCCTGGACCCTCCCCCCTCTTGAATAATTCCTGCGTGCGTCACTGACTCTCATGCAATGATGTATGTAAAAAAATGTACAATGAAATTCTCAGTCGACATGTATGACTGTCTCTCTTCGCCGGACAAAGACTCTTTTACAATCCTTTATTCCAGTCTGAGGATTGCACAGTCTTCCCACTTCTTGGTCAGAGACATCAACCAACACAAATGCGGAGGTCTTAAAATATCTTCTATTGCTACACCTCCTCATCAGCAGTCCAGATGATTGCAATTTCGGCAATCCCTATTTTCGGGCCATCTCATTTCTCAGGGTGTGTAATAGTACGCCTTTTCCCAATTTCAATAAGTCGTTCTGGGTGATATATATTGCTTCGTCTAGACGTGTTTATTACTCAGAACGATCCACTTATTACGCGAGGAACACTTGAACGAGTATAAAAGGCAAATAAGAACTTCTGGAAAGCTTTTTTTTTATATGTATAATGTGACAGTGAAGAAGAAAATGAGTGTCATCATATGATAAATAACTTTGCATAATTGCATCATATTAGAATAATTTATTTGTGCTATGTATCTTGGCTTATCACATAATTCCTAAATGTAAAATATTTTTTGTCATTAATTCGGTATGGTAAAGAAATATATTTCAACCAATAAATGCATTAAAAAAAATTTTATCTCATTTTATATCTTTTTCGGAGGAAAAAAACATAATGCTTATTACGGCGCATTATTGTCAAAACCGTACTATGTAGGAATGTGAAATAAATGCATCTATATATAAGGAAGATTCAATATTGATTTTGACGAGGTCCTCCTTTTCATATTGGTTGAGGTGAAAATGGCGCTCATTTTTTGGATTCCAGGGAGGATCCAAACGCTGCATGGTGAAGCCCTTGAATCCAACTCAAAATGATTACCAGCAAAAAAATAACAATAATTTTCTTTTATTGAGACAGATAGATAAGCAACCCCTCTCGTCCTTGACAATTCAAAAACCGTCGTAATCTTGAATTGTGTTGTTATTGTTTTTTTATCCCACTTGAACGACATTAACATCTAGAACAAGTCCATGAACCCGTGCGTTTTTAAACATTGAAGAACTGTAGATGGACTTGTCAGAGCAACTCACTCTTATGGAAACCAATAACAGCCAAGATGTATATAGGAACGGCTTGGGTCGCATTGCAATTCGGTCTTGAATTGTAAATGTTGATATGAAATTATGGCTTTTACAGGAATCGATGAGCAACATTGTTCAAAATCATCTGTGTCTTCTTTATCTACATTCTTTTACAAAAATGTTGAATAAATGCTATTATATTTATTTATCACGTAATATTCATCGAATAGAATCAAATGTCGTTAAAAATTTTGAAAGTTGTTTTAAATTTTTTTATCTTAGGAAATTATATCAGGTTCTTTCAGAAAAGGAATCAAAAAAATTACAAAACAATAATTACTGGAGTTGTAATACGAGTCCATTTTATGATATACATTCATTGCGCATAGTTGGAATATAAAACTGTTTTATTACATACATTCATTTTATTAAACCAGTCCTTTTTATTACATGTAATTGTAGTGTAATACTAGACCACACATTTTATTACATTTTTTCGTTGTAGTATGGTACGAGTCCATTTTATTATATTTATTCATTGTAGTATAATACTAGTCTATTTTATTACAGTTATTCAGTTTCTTTAGCGTAATAGTAGTCCATTTTATTACATTTTTTGATTGTAGTATAACTGGAGAGTGTAATACTTTTTTATTACATTTATTTATTTTATTTTAATACTAGTCTACTTTAGTGCATTTGTTCATCGAAATATAGTACTAGTCCATTTAAAAAAGTTTATTCATCGCAGATTAA
Organism: Trichonephila clavipes; assembly: GCA_019973935.1. Taxonomy (NCBI): domain Eukaryota; kingdom Metazoa; phylum Arthropoda; class Arachnida; order Araneae; family Nephilidae; genus Trichonephila; species Trichonephila clavipes. Next base: position 277,789 of record BMAU01005596.1, read on the forward strand.
TACTAGTCCATTTAAAAAAAGTTTATTTATCACAGATTAATACTAGTTATTTTTTTACATTTATTCATTGTAGTATAATACTAGTCCATTTTATTACATTTATTCATTGTGGTATAATACTAGTTTATTTTATCGCATTTATTGATTGGAGTATAATACTAACCTATTTTATTACAATTATTCATTGGAATAAATACCAGTCCATTTTATTGCATTAATTCATTGAAATATATAATACTAGCTCATTCTCATTTAATTCCAATAAAGCACTTAGTCATCAAAGCACAAGGCTTTTTCATAACCTTAAAAACTGAAAAAACGGAGGGGAAAAAAATTCAGGTGTAGAAAGACCTAAAACTGTTTGCATTCTGAAATATACCCAAGGATAAACCCCAATCCATCTAATCGAAGATATTCAAGGCCCTCTTTAGCAAACAGAAACCATCGACTGTACATTCTAAAAAAGTAGCCCTATCACCTCGCATTCGTGACTGTATACATGCGGGGAAAAAATGCAACCTGTCTTTAGAACACCATCAAAAGCCAAGTGTCAACAACATTTTCGAGGCCTTCGTCTGTGTTGCTATGCCAACAACGTCCACATAACGGGAGAATCACGCTTACGGTGAGAAATCGATACATCGATTCTGTCACTGGAAATCGTTTGTGACAATCAGAAATCTTGGAGGAACACACACTGCCATCAGCAGGTCAGGGTCCTATTCTTGGGTTCGATTGTAGAATTAATTTAAATTTCCTGAAGCACGCATTCGAAATTGCGTCGCAGTGCTCGAAATTCGCGTTTTAATTTCCTGATTTTTAGGATCTGTCGGAAAACGAAGATCGTTTTCTGTTTGTTTGACCTTTTGTAAGGAGTTTTTGACCTTTGACCTATGGAGTTGCCATTCCATTTTTAAGTTACTTGTTGAAAGGAGGTTGCGAAAGAGGAAAAATTTTCCTTCTGGTTGATGTTTTAGAATTTATTTTGATTTCAATGGTTTTCGTTCTGAGATTTGTTTATTTAAAATAGTGGATTTTTGATGGATTACGGTTAATAATCAAGTTTATTTGAAATATAATTGAAGAATTTGTTTTTGGAGGGTTTATTTATTATTTATTTGTTTATTGAACTTTTAGACTTGGTTTGAATACAGGAATCGAGCTGTCACAAACATTTTGAAAAAAAATTACTTCTCGACTTGCGATCATGTAAAAATTTTAATTTTATTACAGGTTTTTTTTTTTTTTTTTTTTTTTGAGAAAATGGAGGATTACTGTCGAAATTTGTTTTGAGACAAATTTATTTTAGTTTCTTTGTTTTATTTTAAGGATTTAGAAGATTCAAAAAATTAATCCTTTGAAAAAGGAAAAAATTCTTTTCACATTTGAATTTTTTTTTTATTAAAAATAAGTTTTCTGTTAATTTTATTAAAAATTCATTTTTTCCGTACAAAACACGGTTAAAGAAATTTATATTATTTATAATCTCTTAACACATCTCAGATAGAAAATAAATTTCCATTCAAGTAAATTATCTGTGCACAGTTAGCTATATGATCCATAATTTCTGAATTATAATAACATGAATTGACGGGATTCAGTCTATTATGAACATAAGATTCAGAAATTTTACCTTTCTATGTGAAAAATAAACACGTATTAATGATTACTTATTGTTAATTCTATATTCCGCAGATTGTTTAATGTACGAAGTTAATGTTACAGAGTTTAATGCGCATGTACAAAACTAAAAATGTAATTTTCTCATATAAATTATATGTATTTTGTTGTTGTTGTTGTTTTTCATCCCCGAGATCAACAGAGATAGATCATGTCCATGAGTCCATTCACACTGAAGAAGTCCAAAATCATTGTATTTTTTTAAAAGTAGTCACTGAAAAAATTTTAATTAAAAATTAAAATGAAACTAACCGTTTTATATATAAATTGAATATCATTTAATTTTATTCCTATGTTTAATAGCATTAATTAAAATGTTAAATATTATAATTGTGCAGAGAAGTTAAAGTAAGAATATAAATTGTACTATATCCTATATCGTGGCATATTGTTTTTCAAATGTCATTATAAAGCTCTCATTTATAATGATACTTGAAAGAATACATTTCTCTATAATGTGTGCATATTTATATTTTCTTTCTATAATTTTAGTGTGTTTTTTAATCCGTTTGAGGGAATACGAAACTTTATTTTCAATAATATATTGTACATAGTGAAATATGCGCTTAAATTGGCAATAAATTAATGAAGCCGCCCATCCGGTATAGTGGTTAGGGACCCTGATTGCTGTGCCGTAGGGCCTGTGCCTGGGTTCGAATCCCGGAGAAGACATGGATGTTTGTAAATGTATAGTGCCTTTGCGGCATGGGGGTACTCTAAATAGCGGTCGAGCCGCAAGTACTCTCGTGAGGTTGGTAGAAGGGGAAGACAAGTGTGAAACTCCTAACCTCCCCTATTGTGTTCTCCCTAAAAATTGCGGTAGAAAAGGGCTAAATCGTACTGTCAACTTCATGGTGCTCAAAGCTATGGCGAATGACGGGTGTACATCTAGCCATTAGCTGCAATGAGTTTCGTGGGCCTCGATCTGACATCGTCAGACAGGTGGCATTAGTAACAACAACAACACAGATAAATGAAATATATTGATTATATTTTAACGAAAATGGCAGTTTAAGGGGAGAGGGTAGAACACCAGTAGCGCACACAGGAATTTTTCCAGGGGGGTCCGGGGTCGAAAGTTCACCATTCTTGTATCATGCTCCTTTTGATTTTGTCGATATTCGGGAACAAGACACAGTAAAAACTAATTATTGAATAAATAATTAGCATTAATTAATTAAATTACTCATTAATAACAAATACTTAATTAAATTTTACGTACTATAAACTTAGAAGTATAATCAATCGGAAAAAAATCAAGGGCTTTGGGGGTTCGGACCCCCAGGACCCCCCCTTGTGTGCGCCACTGTAGAACACCTATATTGCATAAAAAAAGCAAGAGATCTTCCCTCTGAATCCAAATTTTAAAAAAAATCGGGTTTTTTTCTCTAATATATTCATATTTGTTCTCTTATTCCTTAATAAAACATGCTACCTGATCATAAACTAGACTGAAACCTTTCGTAAATTGCATCTATTCGTTTTAAAGTTACTTCTATCCAAAGGAGATGTATTTAGATATCTCTAATACCTACGAAGTTGCTGAATTATTAGTTGAATGCTCATTGCCTAGAGGCACGCACCACTGGCATTTACGGTTGATTAAAAGCACTGAACGCTTCCGGCTGTCGATTTCAGATAGGAAGGTTCGTCAACCTCCTTCGGTACGGTTCGTAGCTTTGTTCTACATAATTTTAAATGTAAACCGGAATGAGTGAGTGTTTATTAACAACGTACTCCTACGGTAAGGCAAGAACTATTGACGACAGACCTCCTACTTTTGAACCACGGTCAAGTGACGAGGACCACACCTGAGCTGACATCCCTCTCTCCTAAGTTCCCCATCACGCTAACAGAAGGACTTTGAGCTTCAACAAAATAAGTATCACTTATATAGCATGCCCAATTCCCAATTTAATTTATACATATAGTAGTGGAATTTTTTTACAAAATACTCTAGAGCTTATTTAATAAGATTCTTGTTGTTATTGCTGTTACAAGGGGTCACAGGGGTGTTAAATTTCTCTGGAGGTCTGAAAATATAAACAATTTTTAAACAGGTATAATTTCTTTAAATTTAAGTTAAATAATTCGAATCTTTTACACATTACCTATAAAGGAATGGGGCTTCAGAAAAGTATAAATAATTTAAAATATAATCATAATTTTAAAAATTATAAGCATATAAAAATAAGAAACTTTTCTATAAGAAATATTTATTAAGTTTTACGTCGCGCATGCTATTTTCTAAAAAAGTAGGTTTAATTACTAGCTATAAGTTGATTTCTAAAGACAAATGTATTCCTAATACTTTGTAGCTACTTTTATATAAATAGAATAATAACTTACATATTTTAATAAATAAAAACTATAAATTTTTGAAATATATTTAAAAAATTGCAATATTTTACAAATATTTTGAAATACAAAATATATATAATATTAAAATTAGGTAGGGTTTAAAGAGTATGATGCATTGTATAATTATATAAAGTTTTATACATCAGAGGCTAATATTTTAGAAAATAGCGTGCGCAAAGCAAAAAATACTTAATATTTATTATATAATTTTCATATGCTTATGACTTTTAAAATTATTATTATATTTTGAACATTTTATACTTTTCTGAAGCCCCATTCTATTTTAAACAATACGTAAAAGATTCGAATCATTTAATTTAAATTTAAAAGAATTATACGCGTTTGAAAATCGTTTATATTTTAAGACCCTAGAGAAATTTAACACCCCTGAGACCCGCCACCTGATAGACAGTAACATTAAATCAAGACCCGCGAAATCCATTGCAGCTAAGTGCTACATTTACCCCTGTCGTTAGCTGTGGCTTTGAGTACCATGCAGGTGACAGTGCGATTTTGCTCGATTCCCCCCCAATTTTGAGGGAGAACACACTGGAGCTGGTCAGGTAACTCCCACCTCTCTTCCCCTTCCAACCTCACAATCAGAATCTTGAATGCAACTGTATAATGTACATAAAATGTTTAAAAAGACCTTTACTACAGAATAAGAGACTTAAATTTATATTGTAATAAAATATGCCTTTTTTTTTATTTTTCAGGTCGATGATTCGGTCAAGTTTTCAGGTCTAGTTATACTAACTGCCATCTCGTAGTCATATCACCAAAGTCATGTCGGCACTAAGGTGTCGACTTTTCAGAATTTTATATCGTTTTAACGACTTTTAAGACCAATTAAGTTGTACGTGCAATAGCTCCTATTATTTCACGATTATAAGGATATATCAAGCTCTTGAATCGAGTAGTGAACGAAAAGGGGGGGCCGGATCCAAACTCCCTCTTAAGTCCTTGATTTTTTTTTCGATTAATTATAAATCCTATGTATATAGTACGTAAAATTTAATCGTTTAGTATTAATGACTCATTTTATTAATTAATGCTAATTATTTATTCAATAATTAATTTTTTACTTTTTTTTTGTTTCCGAAAATCGACAAAATCAAATGAATATATTGGGCGGCGTATTGGAACAGGATACCAGAATGGTGGACTTTCGACCCTGGATCCCCCCCCCCACCACCGCACCTTGAAAAATTCCTATGTACACCACTGATTGAATCTAGTCATATTCAAGAAAGATGAGTTCTCAGTTTTAATAAAGGTACTTTTTAAATATTTTGTTGCCTAAAAAGAAAAGGATATTGATTACCTAGAATATTTTTCACCAAAAAACCACCAAATTTCGCAAAAAAAGCTTTAAAAAAAATTGCAAAGGTCACTAATATTGAACACCCCAAAACAATCAAGAAAAACACACCAAAGAGCAAAAGAAAACCAATATATGAAGAGAAGTCAATTGACCAAGATGGAAAACTGTTCCATTTTCTAAAGCTACTATTGACAAAGGGCTTACGTAGGGTTAAGCTTGCTTTATAGGATCCTAACATTCTCCTTCGGCAGAAAATTCCTTTATAATTGTACAAAAAGAGCTAGTGAGTGAGAATTTAATAAACATCGCACTTTAAAGTAATACAAGTGTTAATGGTGACGGACCTCGTAATTTTGAACTTCTGTCAAGTGACGAGAAGGACAGCTGAGCTGGCAAGTCCCTCTCCCAGACAATGAGCCTTGACAGATTTAACGAATATGAACGACAGAATAACGAATCCTTGACAGATTTAACCGCTCTACACGGTGGATCTTGAGTGGCATAAGGACACGAGAAAAATTGAAGAACATAAACCATGATTGAAAAAATCTAAGTCCTGAAATTTGCGTCCATGGACAAACATTAAGCTATTAATCAATTAAACTCACTTAAACGAATATTATGTAAATGGAAATAGTTATAATGAATTATGGAATAGTGGATAATTATAATGGATGGAGATAATGGATTAAGGATAGCAAAAATACATTCAAGAACTTGCTTAAAATTTCGTAAGCATAATGTAAAAGAAAAATGGAAACTGAAAACTATTATGTAAGAATGTGTGTTGTGTCATGAAAGATAGTTAACAGGAAGTTATCTATTGCTATGGCGCCATCTGAATAATAGTTTTGAAGTGTGTGCGTGCGCGTGCGTTTGTGTGTATGTGTGTGCTGAAGAATTTCTCAGATAATTCAAGATATTTTTACAAATATTCTCGTTATCTCAAAAATTCGAATTAGACGACGCAGAACATATAGAATACTAACAAGATATCATCGAATATATTAATTATGTTTAGGTTCACCTATTAATTAAAATTTACTCATTAAAAAAATTAGTTTGTAAATATTCTATCCCATTACCTCTCTAAATAATGCAGAAATCAAACGCCAGCGAGAAACCAATTTAGTTTCCTGAAGTTAAGTTTAAAAAAACTGCATAATTTTATTCTTATAGTGTCTCTTGTTCTCTTTTTAAATTTTGAAATTTCTTAAAAGGAGTATCAGGGGTATTAATTTAGTCTCGAGAGCTGAAAATGCACGCATTTTTCTATTAGATATAATCCTTCGAGGTTAAAATTGAATAATTTGATTGTTTTACATATTATTTATAAAGGAATAAAGCTTCAAAAAAAGTGTATGTTTAGAATACATAATCATAATTTTGCTGTTACTGATGCCACCTGATCAGCAAAGGCCAGATCGAGGCTCACGAAATTCATTATGGCAAAGGGCTAAGTGACGCCTGTCGTTAGCCGTAGGTTTGAGCACCATACAGGTGACAGTACGACTTAGCTCATTTCTACCCCAATTTTGAGGGAGGATACCTGGGGGTGGTCAGGGGCCTCCCACCTCTATACCCCTTCCACCAACCACACGAGAGAACTTGTGGCTCGACGGCTATTTAGAGTACCCCCATGCCGCAAAGGCACTATATATTTACAAACATCCATGTCTTCTCCGGGATTCGAACCCAGTCCCTACGGCACCGCAGTCAGCGTCGCTAACCACTATACCGGTTGGGCGACATCATAATTTTAAAAATTATAAGCATATGAAAATAAGAAACATTTCTGTAACAAATATTAATTAAGTTTTACGTTGAACATGATTTATTCTAATTACAAGCATACAAGCAGCTCTAATTACAAGCATGAGATGATTTTTAAGGTTAATATATCCTTATTACACGGTAGTATTTTTATATAAATAAAATAACAAATAATATATTATGTATATATATATGTGGCAGCCAAAGCCAAGCAGTCTTCGCGCGCAGGCGCAGCTAAGTGAAACAAAAACTGAAACGATGAGACTGTGAACCTTAAGAGAGGAGAAAGGAGAACGAGAGAGGTGCGCGAGCAGGCGTTACCTTCTGCATATCATCGTCAAACTTATCTGTTAAAATAGCTACCTTTTTAATTAATTTTTGTTTAAGTTTTAAAATAAAATAGAAGAAAGACAAACGTCTTGGATCCCTTGTTGTCTCCCACAAATTATGGGGGGTCGGCCGGGATCGATAAAATTTCGATTTTGAACCAAAGTCTGGACAATGAACAAAAGCGTCCGTGAAGGAGACGCTCCGCCATTTTTTGGAAACTTCGTTCAACCTGTGTAGAGGTTTGAACTCAGCATGAATACTCCGCCTGTGTAGAGGCCGGGATTGAAAAAAATTTCGATTTTGATCAAAGTTTGGAACGTGAACAAAAGCCGTCCGTGGAGGAGACGCGCCGCCATTTTTCGGAAACTTCGTTCCGCCTGTGTAGAGGTTGGAACCCATCGACGAAAATTCCGCCTGTGTAGAGGTTGGAACCACTCACAAACACCTGCGAAGAGGTGTCAATTCGAACTATTTCAACTATATTACCTGCGAAGAGGTGAAATCAGTGGAATCAACGTTTTCATCAAATATTGGATACATCGTACGTGCGAGCAACAAGGGAGCTAGAAAAAAAAAAGGTAGGATCTTTCCATATTTTTCTAAAATGTATAAAAACGCTCTTAAAGAGGATCTCATAAGAGTTGTTGAGGATCTAGACGGTACTGTGGAGAGTACGGACACCATAGATAAACTAAAGACTAAAATTGAGAACAGTAGTACATTTGAAAGTGATCCAGATTTCGTTAAAACTTTAATTCAAAACTGTATAGATGAGAGAGTATCGCGAAACGAAAGAGAGGTAACTTTAGAAAAACAGAAATTTGAGCTCGCAAAACTTCAGTTAGCAAAATTAGAAAAAGAAATCGAACTTCAAATGGCTAAAAATAAAGCATTAAGTTTAAATCCTGCAGCTAAAGTCGAAGAAAAACAGTTCGAAACTAACATAGAAAATATGATAAAAAGTATCAGAACTTTATCTCTTCCTGTTCCCACCAGATCTGAAAATTTTAATCTGTTCTTCCAATCATTAGAACGCGCATTTTTAACCAAGAAAATAAATGACGAATATAAATCTGAAATTTTAATAAATCTTCTGGGCGAAAGAGCTCATAATGTCTTACTGTATATTAAAGAAGAGGAATTAAATGACTATGAAAAACTAAAATCTATAGTACTCAGAGAATTCCAATTAACCCCTCGCGAGTGTTTAAACTCATTTAAAAATGCTGTAAAATCATCAGGCGAGACATACATCCAATTTGCTGCAAGATTGACGGCAAACTTCCAATATTATTGTTCGTTAAGAAAAGTTAATTCCTTTGAATCTCTATGTGATCTTATAATTTCTGATAAATTATTTGAAACTTTAAATAAGGAAACTGCAACTCATATTGGCATTCGAGAAGCAGAAGATTGGTTCAGGCCTATTGATTTAGCTAAAGAGTGTGATATTTATATTTCATCTAGAAGCGGATCACATAAAGAAATTCCTATTACTTATGGATATACCCAAGACCCCTTTAAAAATAGATCACAAAACTTTAAACCAAAGATTAAAGAGAACTATTCCCAATATCTTGAACGAGAAAATAAAAATTGCTTTATATGCGGTGATTCATCTCATTACGCAAGAGACTGTGAGAAGCGTTTTAAACCTAAAGAATCTAACGACCACATCCATAATAGAATAAACGTGAATACTTTGAAAATCGAGAGCGAAAAGCAAAATAGCGATGAATGCGCAAATCTTCAATATGTAAACATTTTTGTGGAAAATCAACCCGTAACAGCCTTGATCGATTCAGGTTGCCAGATCCCAGTTTTAAATTCCTCACTAATTAGAGTGCAAACACCTTCCGAAGAAATCATAACATTAAGTTCATGTTTTGTCGAACAGCGAATGGTAGAAGTTAAACCGATAAATCTTTCTCTTAATCAACACTCTCCCGGTATATGTGTTCGAACGGCGATATCACCGACCTTGACCGAAGAAATTATTATACATCCCAGTGTATATTCTGAAATAAAGAAACTAGGCCACGCAAAGAGCGATGTTTTATTGAATGAAAGTGAATCCTCTTTAGGTGCTCATGCTTATGCTTATCCTAATGTTGTTTCTGTTTCAAATGTGATAGAAAACTCTAGTTATGATTTGCCACATGTTAAAAACTTTAATACTAGAAATGATTTGAGTTCTCTAATTAAGGATTATAAATGTAATAAAATTAAGAGTACTAAGTTAAAATTGAGTATTATAAGAGAAAAATGTTCTGATATAGTATTGTGTAAGAAAGTAAATGGTGCCATGAAAACGAGTTCCGTGAACTTCAACACCCCTTCACCTATGAAGAGTAAATATAGACGGTTTGTGTTGCTCCGAAAAATCTTTGAGCCCTGGCAGTGGAAACGAAGGAAAAAGAGAAATCGTTTTGAACAGACGTCCAGAACTCTACAGAGGAAAATATCGATGCGTTCAACCAAAGATCAACTTGTTAAAAAAGACGTTCTTATGCCTGTGAAACACAATGTTTTCCTGTGGAACCTTCCGGATGTCGAAGAGGTGCCTTCACATGATGGAGAAAGTGTCTAGTTCAGCAGAATTATGATATGTTAAATCTCTATGTATTTGCCGTATAGTCCTTGTCTGTTCCGTCTTTTTTGTATGTTTCAGATTCTCCTCTGGTCTCGATGAAAAAGGAAAAAAGGAAGACGTACCGCTGCGGACAGCGTACAGTCAGGCTGGCCGTTGTGGCAGCCAAAGCCAAGCAGTCTTCGCGCGCAGGCGCAGCTAAGTGAAACAAAAACTGAAACGATGAGACTGTGAACCTTAAGAGAGGAGAAAGGAGAACGAGAGAGGTGCGCGAGCAGGCGTTTTCTGCATATCATCGTCAAACTTATCTGTTAAAATAGCTACCTTTTTAATTAATTTTTGTTTAAGTTTTAAAATAAAATAGAAGAAAGACAAACGTCTTGGACCCCTTGTTGTCTCCCACATATATATATATATATATAAATATAAAAAAAAATTACATTTTTAATTTTTTTAAATTTTTTGAAGTAAAAAAGACATATAACACTAAAATTAGATAGGGTTTAAAGAGTATGATATATTTTATAACTTTATAAAGTTTTATACATCAGAGGGGCTACCCATTTTGGAAAATATCACACGAACGCTAAAATTTACTTAAGAGTTATTACAAAAATGTTTCTTATTTTCATATGCTTATAATTTTTAAAATTATGATTGTTTTTTGATTATTTTACACGTTTTGAAATAACCTCAAAGAATTATATCTAGCCGAAAATTGTTTGTTTTCTGTTCTCGAGACAAAATTAACACACACTTGAGACCTGCATGTGTTTTGTTCTTCCAATTCTTCCAAGTAAAATGTAACGTTGTATTCTCTGCGCTCTATAAAAATCAATACTTTAAAGAGTTTTTCAGTGAAGTTAATGGTAAAATCACAAAAAACTTGTTGAAATGTCAAGTATATTTAAGTTGCAAAAATTCCTTTAATAAGCAACTATATCGCCGCGCGTTGTCTAAGCGAAACATAATCAGTTGCTATCTTGAAGTGATTACTTGTGACCGTGAGACATACAGAATCGGGGTCAATCCTTATTCAAGGACACGGGGACAGATAATCTTATTTCTGAGACAACTATATATTTTTATTATCGAAGATTTACTACAATAATCATTGATATGAAAAGTGTAAAGTTGTTTATTTAGCGGAACATTAATAAAACTCAAGTGTGAAGCTTTTGGAAAATTTCTGAAGAACATTTTTTAAAAAAAGAAGCTTAAAAATTGTTCAAATACATGTTTAAGAGTTGTTTAAAACTTAAGCTTACGTACATTTTGTGGTTATATTATTACAATATATATGGAAAGTGATAAAACAAAATCTGTTATATATATATATATATATATATATATATATATATAATAAAATTTCTTTAGAATTATTTTCAAAATTGATATTGACGGTATAAAATCTGTTATTGATTGAGATAAACTACTGCCTGGGGCGGTTACTGTCATGCTGTTATCTTTAATTGTAAACATAGATCGAAAGAGTTTGATCCTATATCTTGTTCTATTAAACGTTTGTCGGTTCATATAAATTAAAAAAGTGTAGAACTGTTTGATTCTAACGAACAATATTGGCGTAACTTCTCTCAAATACAAGTATTTACAAATCTTTTACCCTCAGGGATCGGGTATTTGAGAAAGTAAAGACATATCTCCACCCTTACAACATCACCCATAAAGGTCGAGTTAGGGTTCGAGAAGATTTCGAATGCCTTATCTGGAATGATCTCCATTTCAAATGATTCCTTCCTTACAGCACTGCCAGTAGAAGGAAGTAAACAACTTACCCACTTTGCTCTCATTCCTTTTTTTAAAAATTGATTCTTAGCTTAGCCACTTTTGGCACAGGGTAGCCAAGATAAATGAGGCCCGGTATGCATACAGAAGTATAAATACTTACAGAAAAGTAAATTACTAATACATATTATAATTTTTATTTAAAAGTGTTAAATACAGAATATTTTGAATAACAACATACTCTCTCTGATCATTCAACAGTGTTTCATACAGCCTTCTCGAGCGCTTGATTTAAATATCACGTAGAGCAGAGGTTCTTTAACTTTAAATCACCGCCTCCCCCCTCCCCTACTTTGTTGTATCAGCCTGATATTGCGGACCCTCAAAATTTTGAACACCTCTCTCTGACTCCCAACATATAGCTGAGCGATTAAAAGGTTTCTTAATAATTCTATGACTGATTCTGCTATTTATATATACAGACTTTTTTAAAACCTTTTTTTTTTCTTTAAGAAAACAGCAAACAATTTCGAAAAATGTATGAAACAATTTCGAAATTATTTTTTAAATTAAATGACCATATATATATAAGTAGCTAAAACAATTCTCTCGAAAAATTTTTTTATCTCGATTGCGGAGGATTAATTGATAAATAACAAGGAAAAGAAGATTATATACTTTATTATTGCTCATATTGCTAACATTAGTCAAAGAGAAAGGGAAGAAATAGGGAATATGTCGCAGAAATAGTTATTTTTAAATATTATAAAAAAATACATGCTAGGAAGCAGTTATATGCGGCTCAAAACTAAACGCAGCTAGAGCCCGTTTCAAAGAATTTTCCGAGAGCCGTATTTCATACTTTAACGATCAAGTTATCGTTATTCTAAAGAATATCTAGTTAAATCGTAGAATCTAGTAATTTTATATACTTTGACAACTTTTCTAGTTATTTCGTGAACTGTTTAGTTATTCAATGAAATAACGGATTTCACACTTTATAATCATGGTAACATATATAACTACTATAACTAACTAAAACAAAAAAGCCCCCTAGAAAGATAGCATTAATTTAGTAATCAAAAAGGCCATCTCAAAATTGATTATCTTACTTATTTAGTTATATCACAAATAAAACATGCTGGTAATCGAATACAACAAAACGAAGCTATATTTTCATAAACGGAATTTTTTTTAAAACAACATTGAACTTGTTTCATGCTTATTTAGAGAAGAAAAACTCTTTCGTTTCGGTCTCATTTCATTAAAACATAGCACAACACAAAAGCAAAGTTTTATCACAGAAAACAAATCAGGAGAAAGTACAGAGCGCAACTCTATTACGCTGCGTCTGAAAATGACAATTAAATCTTTAACATCCTCAGACAAAATGCCCATAAGAATTTACTGTCTCAAACATTTCCGCCGATAACGGAAGAACACTTAATTTCAGTTTTTAAAGGAACTTCTAATGTACGTAAAGCAATTTAATATTCGTCTGGAAGAGAAATGTAACAATTTGTATTTTTCCTAAACCACACTCAGAGTGTTTATTTAATATATATAAATTCGTGAGACGCATTACAGGGTTTACTTAAGACATCAATATACGTGACGTACAAAAAAATGTTTACCTTTTATCCAAATTCCCTGTTTATTATTCGAAGAACGAACAGAAAAGATGATACATTTAGAAAATCATTTGGAAATTGTTTCACGTTCATCAACAAAGAAGGGGAGTTTTATCTCTCTTGATATTAAAAGTAAATCGTGTACGTTGATTATATAATGTCATAAATTATACATGCTGCGATAAATTTCTTAATACGTCAACAACCCCCTTTTTTAAAATTCCCCGTCTCCCTTTAAGTTTAATTTAGATTTTCCATTCGTTCCCATGAAAATAGCCTTCTTCATTTCCGAGGTCGGATTCAAAAGTTTCCGGACTGTGAGTCCGAAACGTGGAAAATTTTTGCAGTAGAGCGATTACGATAACATTTCTGCGTTATTGCATTCTTCCACTATTCTAAAAAAAGTTTGTTCCGAATCACATGGGGGCTGCGGTAGCCCAGTGGTCAAGGCATCGGATCATGACAGGCATGACATGAGTTCGAGCCCAGTACACTAAAGACCCGCCGTGCAGGGCAGCGATGCACGCTAAATCTGTCGAGAGCTGAAAAGTCCTCCCGTGGGTGTGGTGTGGTAGTTAGGAGAGGAGGGTGCCAGCTCAGGGGTCGTCCACGTCACTTGACCATGGTTAAAAATTTCGTGGTGTAACATTTGAAAGAATAACGGTAGCGTATTCTTGGTTAATTTAAATATTGAATTTATTTACGTCACAACTATTTAATATTTATTACTGAATTATACATTAAGTTGTTAAACTTAATTAAAGATTGTCAGAGTCCAATAATTTGTGAGAGGAGGAATCGTTTGGCCACCGCTCCCGAGTAAGTTCAAAGCATCTCTCCTTCATCTTCCGGTCGACGGGGTTCGATTCCTCGGGGGTCAAGAAAGGGGTTGCGAGGTCAGCCACGTCGCGACCTTTTTTATCTGCAGCTGCAAGATGCACGTGTGAGTGTCGGGTCCACCAAAGACACCGATCCCCGTTGGAAGTTACGACGTTACAGTGGTCCGTCGCCTAAAGTCCTCATGCAGCTGAACAGTGCGACGTTAATATTCACTCACTCCAAATCACGTGGACGGTGCCTCATCACGGCGTCGTATTTTGTAGGCGGATGCATTTAGTCGTCGACGGTTGAAAAAAATTGCGTTTGTTGAGCAGATAATAAATATTAATTTTGTGTCTGTTTGGGAAAAAGTGCTACGGGGACTTATAAAACTTTGAAGCACGTGTAAGGCTGTTATACATTATCGCGAACTCAAGCTTTTAAGTGGCATCCACATTTTAGAGAAGGCAGGGAAAGTGCCAAAAACGACAAACGCCCTGGACATCCGCAGACTTCCCGCATCGCTGAAAACATCGGAAAGGTTTCTGCAGCGGTATGTAAGAACAGGCTTTAAACAATAGCAGTATCAGTTGGAATGTCCTCGGCCACATGTCAATGGATAATGACTATATATCTTAACATGCATAGGGTGTGTCAACACATCATTCCCCTCTTGTTAAACGAAGACCAGTCTGCAGAGGAAGTTATAAGACTAGGCTGAATTAAAGGACATAGCTAGAAATGCATTCCAGAAATATTTCGATGACCTTTACAAGTCATGGCAAAAGTGTGTTGTTGCTCAAGGGTCTTATTTCGAAAAAGGATGTATTTCAGAAGTTTAATTGATACTATTTTTTAAGTTATAGACTCTGTCCGAGAACTTATGAAACCTAATGCATATTTTTCTGAAGCCTCGATAGCCAAGATACCATGATCCCGAACTCGTAGCTAGCGTGTCATGAGTTCGTGCCCTAATGCAACAATGCTGATGTAATTGAAATCTGTCGAGGTTCAATGTCCTATTGTTGGTGTGGTATGGTAGTTAGGGGGGGGGGTTTGGAGAGGGACTGTCGGCTTAGGTGTCGATTTAGGACCGATTTTCGTCGCCAATAGCCCTCGCGTTCAATGGCGTAACTTACACCCCCGCATTGCGGAGGGGGCTAGGGACTCTAGGAGCCCAATGCTTCTCTGACACTAAGTACATATTTGGGCTTGGGGCCCAAAACCTGTTTGCAAGGGGGGGACTTAATTTTCTCCGTTAAGCCACTGCTCACGTTGCTCTGTACACGTTAATATGATTTTCACTCTCACTCAGTATACTAAAAATAACTGTAAACACAGTACATAATATCAGTGGCGCACACAAGGGGGTGTCCTAGGGGTCCAGACCCCCCAGAGCCCTTGATTTTTTTCGCGATTGGTTATAATCCTATGTATATGTTACGGAAAATTTAACTATGTATTTGTTAATAATAATTAATAGCATTATTATTATGTATTAGTGTATTATTATGTATTTGTTATGAATAATTAATTTTATTAAATAATGCTAATTATTTATTCAATAATTAATTTTGTATTGTTTTCGTTCTCCAAAATCGACAAAATCAAAATAATATGTTGGGCGGCGTATTGGAGCATGATACCAAAATGGTGGATTTTCGACCCTGGACCCCACCCCCTTGAAAAACTTTTGCGTGCGCTACTGCATAATATAATGAATAGTATTTATATTTGTTTCAAATAATATTTATTATGACTGTAAAACTATTTTTTGCAAATTTATAATAATTGCAATATGTCAGTAATGCTTGATTATTAGTTTATTATTATTTTTTTAAATTTCTGTGCGAAATTTTTGTACCCGAATATACTTAAGCTATATTATATGAGAAGTAAGAATACAATGCAGATTTCACACCTTCTCTACACAATTGGGTACTAAATCTTTCCGAAACGTTTCCTCAAATTATAAAATTACATTTATTTTTCTCATGGCTCTATTTTATTTTACATTTCATTCGAATGAAATTTTATTTGCCAATAAGTTCCGACAGACATTCCGAAATAAAGATAGACGTTTCCTTTTTAAAAGAAATAAGAGAAATTTGACCGAAGTGTATGCAGCCGAGGTTTGAAATGTCTCGTCATGTCATGATGAAATGTGTTTGTTCAGCTGAAAATATAGCGACCTTCTGAAAAACGCAAGTGTTTTGCATGACCTTGAAAGACAGGGAAGACATCAGTGGCCTTGGACAGAGCACTTAGAACAGTTATCAAGGCCCCGATTAGTCAAAGTCAAGGGAGGCAGCCAATCAATACAGAATGATGAGATGTGGAGTATATCTCATAATTGGACGAGTTAGGTAGGGACTAATTAATACCTTTTATGGTAATTTTTTGGAGAACAGTTAGTTTCAAGTTGAACAATTTTCAGATAAGTATATTAAAAGTTGACATATTGAGGAATTATATATATATAGTAATAAATTAATTATTTAAATGCTGTATCGATACACTCTGTCTATACTTTATTGCTATTTTTTTAACTTCTTCCAGGCTCAATTTATTTCTTGTTTATGGATCAAAACGTCAATTTTTTATGCTTATTTTCAAACATACATGTATTTTTAAACACAATAGCACCATTCTCATGCTAAACTTCCTAAAAATTATATATAATGTACAAAAAAAAATCTATTGAAATAAATGAGTAATTTAACTATATATAAAGTTGGCTTTCTGTACTGCAGAAATCATTAGGCTTTGAAGTCAATTCACACTAATTATAAATATAAAGTTAAGAAAGCGTAGCTTTTATCTTTAATTACAATTGAATTAACATCTTTTGCGTTTACAAAAAGGATTATGAAATTATTCATCACATTTGATCGTGTGAGATAAATTAGAAAACGCGGTATTGCAGTAACCTAAATCACACAATCTGGACAGTAGAATCTTGTTTCTTTTCTTACCTTTTCCCCTTTACTGTCTCTCTTTGAGCAGCAAATAATACGCTGTCGTGTTGGATTAATTTTCTTCTTTGTAGGGGAAATGTAGTCAACAAAGTGCCTTTGAAACACGCGAGAAGGTTTGCTCAGCAGAAGGAAGGCCTCTTTATATAGAAAATTCCACCGAGTGGTATTTGAAACCATAAAAAGCACATGTGAAATAATTCGGGAAAGACTGATTGCACAGTGTAAATTTTCACAGTGCCCGAGCTACACTCAGGATGTACAAGGGTGGTATGTTTTGCCTGCACGAGCTCAGCTCGAGAAAAGTCGAGAAGGGTTTTTAATACTCTATACTGCATTAAATATATTGGAATTCATACCATCATGCTGTAATTCCTACTGATAGAATTATTGTACCTATAATCTTTCTTAAAGCACATATTACAAGAACTAAGAAAGGCATATTATGAACAGTAGGTTATATTTTAATTTCATGAAATTTGTTTTTTTATTACATATTACTTTCCTGATTTTAATGAATTAAAAATGTTTAATTTTAAAATGAAACAGAAAGAATTTATAAATGGTGTATAAAATTTGAGATTATTTATTAGAATACCACTTTTATATCAGAGTAGAGCGTCCGTAGTAGTTGAGAATGATCCTTTCATGGCGGAAATTGTTTACTTCAAATTATTGTTTTAAGTTCAGATTTCTCTTAAGGTATCCGACTACGTTCGGAACCATGATTTTGAAAAAGCGTACAAATGGATAATATTTATGATATTTAGTGTCACTTAGATTAGAAAATGTATATAAAATTGTTTTAAGAATAGTATTACAGTAAAAAATCAGTACAATATTTTAACAAAAAAATGAACGTAGAGAAGGACCCATTTTCAAAATAATCTCCTTTTGTGAAAACTGCTTCTATTGTAATAATATTTTGTCTGTCTATAGCTCAGACCTCTGTACAGAGGCTCAACTAGTATTTTTGAAATATATAACTTAGAAGTAGATTTAACCATGTTTTACGACGACAGGGGGGAGAAATTTTAAGAAAAAAACGCCGATAACTATTTCAATGGGTTGTAACTCTGAAAATGTGAATTTTCAAAACTCATAGTTGAGCCTCTGTACGGAGGTCTGAGCTATATACAGGCAAAATATTATTATAATAGAAGTATTTTTCACAAAAGGAGAACATTTTGAAAAAAGGTTATTCTAAGCTAATTTTTTGGCGAAATATTGTATTTAAAAATTTTTTTTTGTCAAAATGTCCTTAAAACAATTTTACACGTGTATTCTAATCTGAGTGACACTAAATATCATGAAAATTATCCATTTATGCGCTTTTTAAAATCACGGTTCCGAACGTAGTCGGATTCCTTAAAGAGAAGCACTGCATAGATGGGATATTTCACATTAAAACAGACGGAAATCAAAAGGTTTTCACGTTGACATGATTGGGTAGTATTTATTAAAGTAGTACTATAAAGTAACAAGAAGGCTATTGGCGATGGGCCTCGTAATTTTGAACTATTATCAAATAAGGAGGACGACACCAGAGCTTTAGCATCCTCCTATTCAAACTTTCATACACTCCAACGGAAAGACTTTGAACCTCGAAAGATTTAACCTGTATCAGCCCCTCTATGTTCTCTTCTATCTTCAAAGGTACTAGGATTCAAACTAATGACACGCTGGCCACGAGTCAGTGACTATGACCACTAAACTTCCGTGGCCACGACATGGTATGGAAGTTAGGAGACTTGGAATTACCTTATTGTGACCCAAAAGTACGCAATCCTACACCAATAACTGTCACGATGCTTCAGTTTTGATTTTATTTTATTTGCGTCGCTCTCTGAGTGAGTGTGTGAATATTGACGTCGTACTATTCACCTACTCGAGGGCTTTTGGCGACGAACCTCGTAATGTTGAGCCATGGTCAAGTGACCAGGACGACACCTGAATTGACACCCCCACTCTCCTACCTTCTACACTGCACCAACGAGAGGACGTTTCAGCACATGAGCTGGCACCTCTTTCCGAACTTCCACACCATGACAAAGAGAAGACTATTAGCTTCGAATGATTTAACGTGCATCAATCTCTCAACAGAAGGTTTTCAGTGGCACTTGTGACGTTTGGGGAAATTAATGGTAGCCTGAGAGTTAAGTAATTAAAAAATTGATTTTGTTACGTCCACAGCTATTAGTTACAGTATTTACGCTTAAATAGAAAAGTTATTCATACTATTGATTATTCCAATACAGCAGAATAGGATGTTTGTGAGGGAGGAGATAAACACAACCGATATTCTGAGTGGCGTAACGGAGAATATAAGGGCCTCCCTGAAAAGCCATCTCTTGGACCCCAAACCCAAATACGTACTTGGCGTCAGTCAGGCTTTGGGTCCTCTCCCCGACATTGCGGGGAGGGGGGGTACGTTACGCCACTGGACCTTCTGGTGTTTGCAGGCTCCTTCCACTCTTCAGTCTTGGGGTGGGGGTGGTTACTCTCTTGCCCTTAAATTATACTCGAGGTTCCGGCTCGTGGGCGGAATGGTGTTTTTCTCACGGCCATCGGTTGTCGAGGCAATGTCAGATGTAATACCTAACAGCACTTTTGAGATGCACGTGTGCGTATGAACGGTGTTATGCCCTCCACATAAAGAAGGCGACTTTGAAACTGTGGGGCTCGAAAGCCTCACACACAAAGTTTCGAACCCGTGACGAGTTCGAGACAATAACTCCTCGGCTACAATAACCACAGATTTGTTTCTAAGTCCAACATTAATGAAGAATCAATCCATGTTAAAGTAAGAATGTATAAAACTTACTGCAGGTTCGGTGTGTATGTGTGTGTGCTGTAGGTAATGACGCACACAAGGAGGGGGAGCTCAGGTCCAGAACCCCCCTCCCATAGACCTTGATTTGTTTCGATTGATCATAATCCTTTGTATATAGACCATAAAATTTAATTAAGTATTTGTTATTAGTAATTACATATATAATTTAATGATTATATAATGCTAATTATTTACTCAAAAATTAATTTTTTTTTTCCAAAAATCGACAAAATTAAAAGAATATGTATGGCGGCATATTAGAGCATGATACGAGAATGGTGGACTTTTGACCTTGGACACTCCCCCGAAAAATTCCTGCGTGCCCCACTGGTTGTAGGGGATTTAATTACTTTTGTTGTTCACGCGAAAATAAAGAAAACATTGTTTTAAAATTTTTCATTTAGTTACTTTTTTTCTCTCATTTAAAAAATAAATAAATAAACGTGTTTCTAATTCAATTTCCCCTAACCGCGATAAAAATGTTATTTTACCAGCTTTTTCAAACGAAAAATATTTTAATGCCAAGGCTAACACCACAATCTTGCTCTTTTAGCTAGAATAGAATAATATAAACTGAATTATTAGAATTTCCACACAGCATTTACGCTGAATCATTTTGTTGCAAAAATCGGGGTAAGAAAAACATTCCGAAATATTCTGGAAACTATGGTGATGAGCAAGGTTTGTGTTTCCTAACACACGTATTTATTTCATAATGTAGCACCTTTTAATATGTAGTTGTATTGCGTGGGTATATTTTTAAAGAAGAAATGATGTAAAAACTCATCTCAAAGGCTGTACAGTGACTCTAAAAAGTCTTTTGAATGTTTAATTTCCAGCTCAAGATTGTTTTCTGCATCAAAAATTTCACGTGATCAAAAATCTTATCGCTTACTAAATCTTAAAACTAAAATCTTACTGCGCGTGCTAACTAATTTGAAATGCACAAATCAAATATTTATTTTATTCTAAATGATAGCAAACAAGTAAAATAAAAAAATTAAGTCAATTCCTACTTCGGTCAACAAAGAAATATTTTATTTTAGTTACTTTTTATTAAATAATTACAATTAATATAAATATACGTAGACATATGACAGAATCACAATATTAAGTGGCAAAATAGAAAGCGATTTTCCTTGTAATTTTTCCTTTTTATATGTGGTGGGACTATTTTTGTTTGTGTTTTTGTTACTATTAATTAATTCATTAAATTTAATTATTCTAATAAAATATAGTTTTGTAAAAAGAAATTAAATCCTTAGAAATTAGGCCTTTTCATGTGTAATTCGAACCCACGACTTTTGGATTAGAAGTCCAACACGCTATCCATTGCCCTACAGGAACAAAACGAACAATTTTTCTTTCTATATATGCTGTTGGGGTGTTATCATTGTTTGTTACTATTTATTCATTTTTTAATTTAATTAATGAATTAATACTTGAAAAAACTGTATTAACATCAAGTGTCATCCAATACAAGTTTTAAAAAATGTATTTGAACTTGATTGGATAAATAAAAAGTATTTTACAAGCCACTGAAAATGAGAACAGTATATATATATATATATATATATATATATATATATATATATATATATATATATATATATGGAGAGAGTGAACTAAAATAGTAGGAACTGAAAAAAATGAGAGTTATTTTTCATAGTAAATTAAAAATACTGTAAAATTCCAATAAATACTCTCCCTTTTACGGAAATAGAAAAACCTTCTAAATTTAGAAGCTCCTAATGCAATGTTTGTTCTACGTGTTTTAATTAATCCCTAAAAGGGCGGTAAAACACTGGGTGAATAATTTATTACATATTTAAGGATAAATGATAGTTTGCTTTTACGCTTTTTTTAGGGGGGGGGAAGGTAAAAGTAGCTTAGTTAATCAAAACTGGGTCGTATCACAGTTTGTTCCGAGGGTATTTCAAAGACAAGTTAATCTCCTTTCTACGAAACATGTAAAACTACCTCCCCTTCATTTCACAATCTCTCTTAAATCTCGCCTGCGTGGCTGGTATTTCCGTATTTTGTTCCTTCCCAGGAGATAAATCCTTTCGTGTTAAGCGATTTTCGTTTTGTGTTAAGAGAAAAAATTGCATGAAAATACATAACAGTTTCTCGGAACCGTTGAATTATTTCGTGTTAACCGATATTTCGTCTTAAGCGTTTTCTCGTTAAACGTATTTCACTGTACTGCATTCAATGGATATTTTTTTGAAAAAATGAATGAATGTTTATGTAATCCTCTTTAAACTCTTGAGTTTTTCTCTAGTTGTTGATCGTCGATAGTAATTTTCGGTACGATTATGGAAAGTATAATCAATGAAATAAAATAAAATATAAAAATTAGCTGACTTATACTCACAGCAGTGTTTTCTAGCCTTTTCATGCATTAATTTGAACATTGCATCAGCTCTTTTGTAATTAGCTCAGAAATAATTTTTTTCAATATAATCTCATATCCAGCGATTAGGTAACTTAAAACTTGCTTATTTGAGAAGTTGCTGGAATTATCAGTTACATAATGTAAAGGTGAAGTAATAATTCGTAATCAGAAAATAAGGCTCGAAAGTGAAATAAATTAAGAAAGTCACGTTGAAAATAATTTGCTTTAAAGGATTTAACAGATCGAATGTCAGCCTGTCTCGTAATGAATATTCCGTACCTCAATTTTTATTAAAAGAAATCCTAGACCGCAGCTTGTATTGCCACAGTAGACCACAGATAAAGTATTGCTTAAAATAGTTTGCGAATTTTTAGCGAAGAACTAATTTCTTCTCAACCCTCGGCCGATTTTTTTTTATTGTATGCTCTCTTCTGTTATTGTTGCTATTATTTTTATTGTTTATTTTTTTTTCCTATTATATGTTATTGAAAGTCCAAAATTGTGGAACCTTCTAGAAATTTTGATATTTCCAGCTTTGCATGTTATTAGGAAATGAACTGCTTCATATTATGCAAATACTTATATATATTTTAAATTAAATTTAGAACTCAATTTAACTTAAAAACTGAATTCTAGTTCAGTTATCATTTAAAAAAATAATTTTAATTTTTAAAACGTTACATCACAAACAATATACTGTGAAATACGATTAAGGTATCCGACTACGTTCGGAACCATGATTTAAAAAAAACGCATAAATGGACAATTTTCATGATATTTAGTGTCACTCAGGTTAGAATACGTAAAAATTGTTTTAAGGACATTTTGACAAAAAAAAAATTTATTTAAATATAATATTTTGACAAAAAATTAACTTAGAATAATCTTTTTTCCAAATTTTCTCTTTTTGTGAAAAATGGTTCTATTGTAATAATATTTTGCCTGTATATAGCTCAGACCTCTCTACAGAGGCTCAACTAGAAATTTTGAAAAATTCACATTATTTTCAGAGTTACTACCAATTGAAATAATTATTCGCGTTTTTTTCTTAAAATTGCTCTCTTCTGTTGTCGTAAAATATGAATATAAACCCACTTCTAAGTTATATATTTCAAACATTCTAGTTGAGCCGCCGTACAGAGGTCTGAGCTATATACAGGCAAAATATTATTCTAATAGAAGCCTTTTTCACAAAAGGAGAACATTTCGAAAAAAAATTATTCAAGTTAATTTTTTGCCAAAATATTGTATTTAAATAAATTTTATTGTCAAAATGGCCTTAAAACAATTTTATGCATATATTCTAATCTAAGTGACGCTAAATATCAAAAAAATGATCCATTTATGCGATTTTGCTAAATCACGGTTTCGAGCGCAGTCGGATACCTTAACGCGAGAACGCTTAAGACGAAATATAGGTTAACATGAAATAGTACAACAGACCCAACTAACCACTATATATTTTCATGCATTTTTTCTCTTAACATGAAACTAAAATCGCTTAACACGAGAATATATCCTTTTTGGGAATAAACGAATTACAGAAACCACCAGCCGCATTGGATTATCCAAAGAAATCGTTGCAGTAGATGATGATAATGTGCACACAGCCCTAATGATGGCAGACAAAGGCATTTTAGAGTTTGTTCAAAGCTCAAAGAATATCACACTGATGCAGATTTCTACGATGAAAAGGAAATGAATAATGCAGCTCCTGTTCCCACATCATCCGAAATGAAAAACTTGAAATTTTTATTTTATCATTACAGGTGCAAACAATTAATTGTAACTTCTATTAATTGTCTTTTATTTTATATGCGATACATTTATCTAAACTTTTCTTTAAAGTTGTTAAAAAATTTCTGTTAAATTAGGTATGCTTCTTGACTCCTCTAATAATTGAATTCTTTTAGCGGATGTCAATTGCATAAAAGGAGCAGGCCTGCCAAATTTCAAGTCTGTAGGTCTTACACTACTGGAGATCTCGTGATACGTGAGTGAGTGAGTCACTTTTCTCCTTTGCATGTAGAGAAAATTGCATTTAAATATGTTGCATCAAAATATAATTGCAAAGAAAATCTACAGCTTATGTTGAAAAGCATCAAATAAAAGGAAATCTTGACGTAATTAAGTGTGCTTCTTTCTTTTCTTATTACTTTGAGTAATAATACACAGATCATAACTGTTGTATTGAGTAACAAAAATCTAAAGGAAATTTCAGGCAAAATAGTATTTCTTAAAAATGTCAGTGTAAAAATCTTCGATTCATACAGTTTAAGTTGTTCTGTCAAAAATCCTGATCTTTGATGTAGTATTTGGCAGAAACAACTCACGTGACATAAATTTATCTCAAATACAGGGTGTCCCAAAAGTATCACCCAAACTCTGCACAGCCAGATTTTTAGTAGGGAGTACATAAAAAATGACCAAAGAACTGAAAAGAACGAGGAAAATACGAAAAACAAAGTAGCCGGTGCACTGAAAAAAGCTCCGTATTGAACAATTCAACAGCAGTACTTGCAAATATTTAAAAAGGCGGACATTCAAAGTATCCGCCGTGCATATCGAGGCAGACCTGAGAGCGTCGTGAAATGGATGAGTGCATACGTCACAGCAGGACAGTGTCCTTCAAAATACACGCAGCATACAGACGAGCAACTAAGACCGTTTCTGTAATCACACGTGTCGATTCAGTAATTCCCTGAGATTGCACTATGGGGTGAAATATAACGATGTGAGATTTTGCGATCGTGGTGGCCATGAAACCGGTCCACAACAGCCAAACTAGTAGATCGAAGTATGCCATATCCAGCCAATCACATACAGCAGCAAAGAAATGCACCGGAGCCCCATCATGCATCATCATCATTTACTGTACTTTTTTCGTAAACTATAGATCATACAGGTACAGTTCTTTGGGTCCTTTTTATGAACTTCTGACTGTAAAAAATTTGTACGCTATATATGAGACACACTTTTTTTTCGAGAAGAAAAATACAAGTAGCGCGTTATACAGCTTGCTGCTTAAAATAATTGTGATGAATTTTTTCAATTCCTGCTATTAGTTTACATTCTCCCTATATACCTTCATATTTATTTATATATCTTGTTTGAATTTTCAATCGTTAATAAAATACTTTTTATTCATCCACTGAAGTTCAAAAACATTTTTCAAACTTGCAGTGGATGACACTTGATGTTAATACGGTTTTTTTCAAATATTAATTCATTAATTGAATTTAATTAATAAATAATCAATCGATATTATTCCTCTAGATGGCAGAACCATTGGATAAAACAGCTTTTGTTAAATTCGTGAAGAAGATTTAACTTAATCTGTATAATCATATGGTAGTTAGACGTCATTTTTCACTGGGGTTTTATGATAAATTCTTACCTATTACATTCAACTTTTATTAAAAAACGTAGTTACAAGACTAATGTGGTTATAAAAAGTTTTTAACGTTAATTTAAAAAGTGCTTTCCCACTTTATATTGTGATTCTCTCATATGTGTGTAGATATTTATATTAATTGTAATTATTTAATAAAAAGTAACTAAAAAATTTTTCTGTGTTGATTTACCGTAATAACCGGCGTATAACGCGCACCTCTACTTTCAAGCTGCATTTTTTTAATTTTGAGGTATATTTGCCGTATAACGTGCACCCCCTTTTTGGCGAAGAAACCTTAAATGTACTAACGTGGTACTCTTATGTTTTTAAGTCATTTATTCGAGGCATTATCCTAGGCTTTTGAAAAATAGTATACTTATAGATTTTCAACTTTTAAAGTTCATAAAATATGTCATTTCTTTAAAATGAACAGTATTTCGATCTATATAGAAGTGAAACTTTCTTGATCTTTGTTTTATTTTTAAAGGTATCATTGTTATATCCGGTGTATAACGCGTACCCCTAAATTTCGATTTTATTTTTTGTGTTAAAAGTGCGTGTTATACGCCGGATTTACGGTAAGTAGAAATTGAGTTAAATTTATATATATATATATAATAATTCCCTTCATTATCCTTTTTATTAATTCTTTGTACTAATATTTAAAATAATTTTAATTCTTTGGTTTAAAAATAGCATTGCAATCTTAATCGTAATCGGCTAATCCGAAACCCCTGTCCTGCCTATTCTATCCAATCAGAACTACTATTACGTAATAATCACGCACTTGCACTGCTGGTATAAAAGCAAAAATCTTGTGTAATCGCTCTCTTTGTCTGCTTGCCGTCAGCATGTAAACGTCCACGTAAGAATGTAAATAACTGCAGCTCTCTTTGTCTTTGTGTTGTGCCCGTCAAGATGTCGCTTCTGTTATAAGTGTCTGTTTTCGTGTTTTTTAACAAATAGATGTGAAATATAAAAGAGATTGATCAGTTACGCTATGTGTGCTGCAAAATAAAAAGATGAAAAGTTATTCTGAAGATGTTTTCACTAAACCAGATATGACAACAAAGCAACACCGGCCAACGCTACTACAATACTTAACATATATATATATTACTTGTGGTTGTTATTTTTTTCAAATTTACGCATTCCAAAATAATTCATGGTTTCTGATTAAAATCCCCTGCAGTGTCCCTTGTAGATGCGTATGACCCTTGTATAATGACGAACAAAGCGTAACGTAATCTAGCTGTTAGAAGTTTTCGAGAAATTGTCCTTGAATAAGAAACACAGTCAGGATAATAAGCTCTGCTTCATTTCAATTACTTTGTAGCAGCTAAGTCCTCTCCTAGCTTGATATAAAGATTAAAAATTGAGTAATTTATTTGTCATCCTTGCTGTCTGGTGTGATTCAAAATTATGGGATCCATAAACTCATCTCATTAAACAGTCTTAGCGATTTTATCTCAGTATATTTTTTTTTAAAAAAAGAAGAAACCTGTTTTTACAGTTTTGCTGATTTCTAAGATTATATTTTTACATGAATAAAAATAGTGTTAGTTTACGAAATATTTAATAAAACTCATTTTTTCTTCTTTTAAAAAAAAGTAAGAAGTCATTTTTATAATTATTGTTCAATCCAGTTTGATTTAACTCTTACTGATTTTTAAATAATAAGACGGTGGAAAAGATTGTTTTCTTATGAACTCAAGAAAATTAGAATTTGATTTCGGTGTGTTTAAGACTTAAAAACTATATTTTAAATGAATTCACACAAAATTCTGATATAAATAATTGTTGAATATTATACGACGCTTTATCTCAAATTCTTGGAAATAAATTCGTGACAGGATATTTTCTAGAAAAATTAATAACACTCACAAGAACAATCAAGAAATTTTAGAATCGCTGCTAGACAATATAGCTAAACTGCTACACTTGAAAATTGATACCTAAGTAGTTGAACTTGGAGCTTGACGTTTCACACATCAAGAATTTAACTAAAAAATAGGGAAAGCATCTTGTTTAACATAAATAACTTGGAAAAATCTTACATTATAGCAGCATTAAAAAATACCATTTTATTGATGATACATACACCACATTCAATCCCGGGATGAGCAAAGTCGACTCAACCTTTCATTCCTTCATTGGGTCGAAGAATGAGTACCAGGCTTGCTTGGGAATAAAACAATGGGGTTTCGCGTCAGATTGATCACCTGATAGGAACATCTGTTCATGCGCCTAAGCGCCCACGGTAACGAAAATTGAGATGGGCACAGTGGCCTTGGCCCTTATGGGCTGTTGCGCCACTGAGTTTAGTTTATACCACATTCATCAAGGAAGAACAGGAGATGAACTAAGTTTTCATTGACAATACACTAATGCTAAGAATGGTATTTAGGTATTATACCGTCAACAAATATCGTTAATACAAAGACATCACCAAATGCCGTTATATATAACGAATAGTGTCCAATTATGGCAGTGTTTGGCGATACTTTTTGAATTGGCGACGTCTTTCAAATTGGCGAAACTAGTCGACGGTATATACTTAAGCACCCTAAGAATCATTTCAGTACAAAAAAGCCATCAAAACGATGCGTACACATCTCTCTTGTTACTCATGGTTTCAACAGAGCCAACAATCGCCATTGAAGCTTTTTTGTTGAATTAAATTGTTAACGAAAGATAATGAGAATGCCTTCTCAACCTGAAGAGAATGGACAACGTGTATTGGATTTTTCAAGGGATCGAATTAGTATAAAGAAAATTGGAATTGAAGACACAAGTTTGTGTGTTTTTGCACAATGAAGAGACGAGTCTTGATACAATTTCAGATTCTAAAAACGTTGAATGTTAAGAAAGCCAGAAACTAGAAATCTTTCAACTAATATTAAAATACATAACTATTGCATTGTCAGATATGATTATATGTAGTGATATAGAGAGTGTCAAATATATAAATGCAATGGTGTAATCAATCCTGTCCAG
The DNA here is from genome assembly GCA_019973935.1 of Trichonephila clavipes. Taxonomy (NCBI): domain Eukaryota; kingdom Metazoa; phylum Arthropoda; class Arachnida; order Araneae; family Nephilidae; genus Trichonephila; species Trichonephila clavipes. The sequence goes on from BMAU01005596.1 coordinate 306,640, forward strand.
TAGCGCACACAGGAATTTTTTAGAGGGGGGGCAGGGTCGAAAGTCCATCATTCTTGTATCATGCTCCTTTTGATTTTGTCGATTTTCAGGAACAAAAAACAGTAAAAAACTAATTATTGAATAAATAATTAGTATTAATTAGTAAAATTAATCCTTAATAACAAATATTTAATTCAATTTTGCGTACTATGTACTTAGAGTTGTAATCAATCGAGAAAAAATCAAGGACTTTGGGGGGTCCAGACTCCTAGGACCTCCCCCCCTTGTATGCGTCACTGTTCCTGTCATGATATCTGTTACTAACAGAAGAACACCCTCTGGCGACCATCGATTTTCAGTAGAAGCCAATTCTTCACCCATTATTTTTGTTAGTAATATATCTTGTTTTTTGTAACTTAAATTAATAATTAATTGCTATATTAAAGGACCCTTTATTGAAATAAAAATCTCTAATTTACCACCTTTAGTTTAATTTTTAACTTCCCGCCTCTACAAAAGATTGGTGGTTGCTACAGGGCGCTTCTGCTACTTGGTACAGTCCGTAACAATCATTATGACACGAGTGGTTACAACAGAAATTTTAAAAATAAATGTTTATAATTCATTTGAATTTAAGTACATGTTCATAATATGCTTCCTTTTTGCTCCAGAATGTTGAAAAAGAGTTGATATACTTGATTTTCTTTTGATGTAATCAAGTTCTCAACTGTTTGCAGTTAGATTTTAAGCTAAGCATATTCAAAAGCGGATTTCATGTCTTTAACCAAAGAATTTTGAGAAATATTTTGGCAAACTGCTCGTGTGAGAATATTCTATGTTTTCTATAGTGCCTAAAAAACCTAATGCTGATCATTTCAAGACCGATACCCTTTTCGAGTTAAACTACTTTGAGTTATAAAATATGAGTCAATGTATATGTATGTTATCCTGTTGAAAATTCCCATCTTCTCCTACTAAAATTTTACCAACAACAAACAAATTATTGGCAAGTTTATTTTAAGGTATCCGACTGCGTTCCGAACCGTGATTTTGCAAAAGCGCATATATGCATAATATTTATGATATTTAGTGTCACTTAGATTAGAAAAGGTATATAAAACTGTTTTAAGAATATTATTACAAAACAAATCTGTTTAAGTACAATATTTTGACAAAAAATGAAAGTAGAATGACCCATTTTCAAATTATTCTCCTTTTGTGAAACATGCCTCTCTTATAATAATATTTTGCCTGTATATAGCTCAGACCTCTGTACAGAGGCTCAACTAGAATTTTTGAAATATATAACTTAGAAGTGGGTTTATCTGTGTTTTACGACAACAGAGGGGAGAAATTTTAAGAAAAAAACATCGATAATTATTTTAATGGGTTGTAACTCTGAAAATAATGTGATTTTTTCAAAAAAAAATAGTTCAGACTCTCTGGAGTAGTCTTTACTTTATATAAGCAAAATATTATTATTTTAGAAGCATTTTTTTATAAAAGGATACCAGTTTGAACAAAGGTTATTTTAAGTTAATTTTTTGCCAAAATATATTGTATTCAAATAATTTTTTTTCTCAAAATGTCCGTAAAACAATTTTATACATGTATTCTAATCTAAGTGACACTAAATATCACGAAAATTATCCATTTATGCTCTTCTTTAAAATAAAGGTTCCGAACGTAGTCAGATACCTTAATAGCAATGCAGGTTCGAATGTAGCAGTTTCTTTCCAAATAAATTCTTTATTCAATATCATTCAGTGAATAGATACAATGTTTCCAATTTAATCTATATTTCGAACATATGTCTTGACAAAAAATTAAAAATAAAAAAACGCGTCCTCATGGGTTAATAGAAAAATAAACCTGTTATCTTCCGGAAAGTCTGGCATGTTATCAGTTCCTTTCTTTGGCAGATGTCTGACTCAAATGAAAACGTATGGCACTCGAGTGATAAAAACAGTGAAATTACTCACTGACGCAGAATGAAAGGAAATGAAACGCTTTTAAATTTTCAACTCAATTGAAACTTCATATCTGGGATCATTTTCGGCTCTTCAGATCTATTGTTTTCGAGTATTGATTGTAATTAAAACGGTTTATTTGTTACAGAGAGGCTGGACGTATTGGTAGCCTTGAAATGGTTACGTTTGTGCATTTTTATTTATGTGCGTGCCACTGGCATAGCTAGTCTTGAGTGGGCCCTATATCAAAATTCTTTGGGTGTCCTTTTTTGGGTCCCTTTAACATGTTACGATTCTTTGCTTACATATACTGGGGACCCTGCAGCTTGGAAGCACCGTATCATTGATACGGCGATGGCTACATCCTTGATTGGTACTCTTTTACTTAAAGTTTTGGTTGAAAATATCGTTGTTCAATCCCCTACTATTAGTTCACAATCTCCCTCCATGTTGTTCAAATTTTCAATCATTAATAAAATGCATTTTAAAGTGCTCGATTGAGCTGGAATTTTATATACACGTTTATTTTGGATGACAATACGGTAATTTAATTATAATAATTAAAAATTAATTGATTAAAACTAATTATTCAAAGAATTACAGATACACCAACGTTGGCATCATTTTTGGCGACTTGTGTCAATACTTTAAAAGATTTTTTTTTTCTATCACGTTTTGAAGCATTCGGTTGAACTGAAATTTTATATATACGATTTTTTTTAGATGACAATACAATACTTTAATGTTAATAAATACAAATTAATTGGCACTTAATATTGTGATTCTGTCACATGTGCATACATATTTATATTAATTGTAATTATTTGATAAAAAGTAACTAAAATAAGAAAAAATTTTGTTGACCTAAATAGGAATTGACTTAAATTTTTTTTACATATATTGCGCTTGTTTAGATCAATACGATGATGAGGACATGAGTAACTCTCATATTCTCATAACGAGAACCAAATCAAAGCAAGTTTAAAAATCATTTATGCGTATATCCATTTTGCTATACAAGCAACTTTTTCACCCTGTGACGTTTGAGAAAATTAGCAGTAGCGTGAGAGTTAAGAAATTAAATATTTGATTAATTTACGTCACAGCTATTAATTACAGTATAAACTCGAACATTTACATTGAAGTTATTCATAATATTGAGTATTTCATTAGATTTCAGATTATATTATTTGTGAGGGAAGAGGCAATACAACCGTTCTCTTCAGTGTTTTCCGCGGAAATCACCTTTTCCCTCCTTGGTCTTGGGATGGGGCGGTTTCTTGCTGACACCTCGAATTACACCCTGATTTTCTGACTCGCAGGTGTCCAGGCGTTGGGTTTTCTCAAAGTCATAGGTTTCCGGGGCGATGTTAGATGACAAGTCCCCGCAATACTTAAGGGTGCACGTGTGCGTAAGAACGGTGTTATCTTATACACAAAAAAGAAGTCGATTTTTCAACTGTGTGACGTGATAATGTCACAACTCCTTCACGATTACTATAAATACGAAAAAAATATGTGCTTTTCATTATAAACTTCTATTTATAACGTTTTAATGATTTTTTTTCTTTCATTTTAGGTGATAGTTAAAAATATATTTTGATTCTGTTACAGACTCCAGAAATTAAGATTCATTTTAATTTCAGTGATTTGGTTTTACAACTATTCATTGATTGAGCAATATATATAAAGAGTAATACCCCCTTTAAAAGTATTATTCGTGTTTATTATTTGTAGATATCAAAATATTTCTCCTCCTGTATAAGTATTCTAAGCATTCGTTTATTTATTATTACTCAAAATAAAAGTTGTTTGAAAGTGACATTTTATCGTAGATCTATCTTGATATATTCCGAAGATCGTTTCGATATTACATGTATATGTTCATGCTAACTCAGGTGTCGTCTTCGTCACTTGACCGTGGCCGCGGTAGCCGAGTGGTATGGGTATCGGACCGTGGCTTGCTTTGTCATGGGTTCGAGCCCAGTACCATTAAAGACCCGCCGTGTAGGGCAGCGATGCATGTTAAATCTGTCGAGAGCTGAAACGTCCTCCCGTTGGTGTGGTGTGGTAGTTAGGAGAGGGGGGTGCCAGCTCAGGTGTCGTCCACGTCACTTGGCCATGGTTCAAAATTACGTGGTCCGTCGCCAAAAGCCCTCGTGTTGCTGAACAGTGCGACGTTAATATTAAATCAATCAATCAATCAATCGTCACTTGACCATGGTTCAAAATTACGAGGTCCGTCGCACAAAGCCCTCGTATAGTTAAACAGTGCGGCCTTATATAATATTCACTCACGCATCTTTTAAATCATTTTCTATAAATCTCAGCATTATATTGTTTAAACTTATTCACATCTCATACCATGATTAAGTTTTGTGAACTTTTATTATTATTATTATTATTATTATTATTTAAATCTATATTAAGTGTAGATAACTGATGCTATTCATTTAAAAAATCATCTTTATCTTTATTTCTAAAACTTGTATGAAATAGTGGTCTCTTAGTCCGTTTTTTTTTTTTTTTTTCATGCTAAGATGTATCGATGGGGCACAAGCCCCCTTCCACTCAAAACGTGGACATGCGCTCGTTATACAAACCGTATGAAAGTTATTGGGTATAATTCGAAAGTTCAACATGCTTTCGAAAATTTCAGGGTTAAAATATCAGTGAATAGATAGAATAAAAATTTTCCTTTTTTTTTCTCTTTCTATTTTAGTATAAGTAATGACAGTATCATCTGGTATAATCCAGTCCGTATATACATTAGACTCCGTTGCTGTCCAGGTGAATTTATTCATCTGTTCACTTAAAAAAATATTCTGGATGTCTGAGTCCATACAGCGGGTGGTTAATTTTTTAAAAAAATAAAAACGAAGCGCACGTAATGCGTCAAAAGAGACAGATGTTTTTGTGAAGTATTTCTCAGTTTTTTTTATTAAATTTTTTATTCTTATTGCTTTGATTTTTATCATTTATAATATTTTCTCATTATTTAGTTTGTTAATTATCAACGCCTTACAAAACCTTACAAAAATTTTCTTTTATGTCTTGACATTTTTGTAGTTTGATAAATATTATGACGGAGTAATACGCATGAACCATCATTCATATATTTATTAAGAGGAGTTGGAAACCTCTCTGTTTCTCTATACTGACAATGTTAAATTGGCTGTTTTCGATGTACCTTTTCTCAAAATCTGTTTTATGTACATGCTTGAAATTTTTCATACTATTAAAGTACACCTCTCTCATTATACTAAAATTAGCTTTTAGCTAATTTTGAATTTTTTAATAAATTATGAAATATTTTATCAAACATTGCGAAATTTGACTCATTTTTTACTTAAAAAATTTGTAAAAATTAAATTTTTGAGTTTTTTACAAAAAGCTCATTTTAGTATATATTAGACATCATTATAAATAATTCATAAAAAATTTACATACCTGTGAATAGTAGTCTCTCAGAAAAGGTACATCGCACATTAAAATTTACATTTTGAGATAAATTGATTTTAATGTATACAGTGAGACTTCTAATCGACTAGGAAATAAAAAAATAAAAGGCTCAGTTTAAAATAAAAGATACATGTTTTGGTTTATATCAGTCGTTACACTTTTAAGCAAAAACAAAGTAATTTGTTTACAATTTTCGCCATTAAAATGGGCGTGGCCCAAATTCAACGATTATTTAAAAATACGTTTTAAGAGCTTCTAAATACCCTAGAGGTTAAAGTAAGGTGTTTCTAGAAAGGCTAAAATCTATACAGTTTGAAAATGTAAAAATCTCAAATTGTCAAAAAAATAAGATTTTAGCTTTCCAACACCCCTTAAGAATGTGTTTATGGTATTATTTGTTATACCAGGGCAATAAAACTCGAAACCATAGCGAATTTTTTTGCAGCACATCCAATATATCATCACACAATAATATATGATATAATAAAAAAAATTTCTCCCGAAATAGGAAATTAGAAGCTGAGAAGAGATGTCAAGTGTCAGGACGTAAACATTACATTTTTCTTGTTCTTTTATTTATGTTTATTATAATGCATTTTTTGAAATAAGCCTACGTTTTAATGAACATTGATTTATTTTACCGCCCACCTAGTCAAACCTTGTTTGTTTGGCCCAAGTTAAAACTTGAGTTTGACAGCCTCGCATATTACATTTTTCTCTTTTTTCTTCAAATTTTTGTTAGAGAATTCAGACTTGACTCTGTGAAATCCTTAATATCGCCAAAACTATTTTAAGAAGAACAACGAATTAAAATATATTGTCATGAGCAACATTTTTCGATTTCTCTTCTTCTATAATAATGAAACGAAACAGAAAAAATATGGATGTTGAATACACATTCAACATATGGAGTCTTTATCAATTTTTCACGTGCAAAATAATAAATTAACTTCTTTTGAACTTTAAAAAATTATCGTTTCATTTTTCCTGCTGAGATCAACTTCAATGCTTAGTTTTTTGTTCCCTCTCAATAAATGTTTTTAAACAACCTACATGCCATTTATGTGTTATGATATCCTATAAATATTATATTTGGAGATTGAAATATTTTATCGATGCTCCTTTATTAAAATCTTTCATATACTTAAAAAAGATTTTTAAATAAATTAAAAACTTCTAGATTAGTAGATTGATGCATTATCTCTTAACTTACAATTCACAGTTTAACAGAAATATTATAAAAAGAATTACCAAGAATATATAGGATCAAATCAACTTTTTAAGTATATATTTATAAAAACTATTACTTCTGTCGTATTGACCTCTATTTTCTTATCTTGAAAAGGCTTTTCTTTAGTCGCATGCTTCGGGGAAAAAATTCACAAAGTGGTTTAAGGTTTATAAAGGGTGTTTTTTTAGAGGTATAGAAATTTAAATTGCAATAAAACAACGATGTATTATTCGATTGACATGAATTTTTTTTATTCGAAAGATAATCTTGTGGCATTGCATTTTAAGTATGATTTCTGGCATATGACTGACACGGCTGGCTCGGATGTAGTCCAATCTGGACGTCCAATTTTCGATAACTTTTTCCAACATTTGTGGCCGTATATCGGCAATAACACGGCGAATGTTGTCTTCCAAATGGTCAAGTGTTTGTGGCTTATCCCCATAGACCAATGACTTTACATAGCCCCACAGAAAATAGTCTAGCGGTGTTAAATCACAAGATCTTGGAGGCCAATTCACAGGTCCAAAACGTGAAAGTAGGCGGTCACCCGACGTGTCTTTCAATAAATCGATTGTGGCACGAGCTGTGTGACATGTTGCGCCGTTTTGTTTGAACCACAGCTCCTGGACATCCTGATTGTTCAATTCAGGAATGAAAAAGTTAGTAATCATGGCTCTATACCGATCACCATTGACTGTAACGTAGTGGCCTTCATCGTTTTTGAAGAAGTACGGACCAATGATTCCACCAGCCCATAAAGCGCACCAAACAGTCAGTTTTTCTGGATGTAACGGTGTTTCGACATACACTTGTGTATTAGCTTCACTCCAAATGCGGCAGTTTTGTTTGTTGACGTAGCCATTCAACCAGAAGTGCGCTTCATCGCTAAACAAAATTCGCTTATGAAAATCGGGAACAACGGCAATCTCGTTTTGGGCCCATTCGACGAATCTACGCCTTGCTTGATCATATTTAAAATGTAATGCTACAAGATTATCTTTCGAATAAAAAAAATTCATGTCAATCGAATAATACATCGTTGTTTTATTGCAATTTAAAGTTCTATACCTCTAAAAAAACACCCTATATATGGTCTGGCACATGAATTTTCAAAAATTTATCGATTTTCATTTTTTTTATATTTCCTAAAAGTTTAAATTCTTCTGTATAAAATGATATATGATATAAAAAAATGTGAAAATTAGAAGAATTTGAATTTATTTTTTAAATGAAGCTACTCCTTGACGCGCATCGAATGAGCTCTGCTAGGAGCATCTGTGTGTTTCTTCATGCTTAAGTTTCTGATGAGCGCGAAACCGTATGATATTCAAGTGGAAAAATTAGAGTGATTTGAGCATACCAAAAGCGTATGGATACCCGTTTATTGGAACTTAAAAGCAAAAACAGAGGTAAAAAGTTAAGTTATGTGCTTTCTACTAGCCATATTATAATATGGCTAGTCCATAGAAATAATATCAATGATTTACACAGCATGAAAACTGCTATTTGAGCTGTATATTTTCATCTTCTGTCTTCAAACGAGAGCCCTCAACATGTATCGTGTCCTGCGGGTATAAGTTGGTGATGCAAGTTTCAAAAGTCCGAAGCTGAATGCAACGAAAGGCATTATGATCATAAACACATACACATGTGCCCTATAACATAACAAATTAAATGAAACCAATTCTTATAGATCTAAGTAATCCTATGTTATTGAAAAAATGTCTACTTGGAAAGACTCGGAACCCCCAATGAGTGTTTTCAAAATCTACTTTTCTAGAATTTAAAACTAGGTGTATAAATATGACTACTGTACAGTTCAATATGGATCATGCAGCAAAATTAATGATCTTAAAACATTGCGGTATTAAACAAGATTATAACTCTGTGTCATGCTTCATAGAAATTAGATGCATGTTGGATTCATATGGCCCAACGAAAGTATTTTGAGATGAAAAAAAAGGGCTAAAATTTATAAAAATAATGAACAAAAGAAAATTAGAGGAGTGTTTTGTAGAAGCTGAGTGTAAAGAATATATGCTTCATGTGCTACTGTAAAGTGCTAAAAAGAAAGTAAATGCTCAAAAATTACAAATTTTCACTTTAAAGCCTGTTTTCTCAAAATGAAATATTTTTCGCTTTATGTACCTTTTTCTAAAAAACGAATTAATATATAATTCTCAAATTTTGGGGGAGCAGACTTTTAACATTTTTACACATTTTAAAGGAAGGAATAAGAGTAGCCCATCCGGTATAGTGGTAAACGATGCTGATTGCTGTGCCGTAGAGTCTGGGTTCGAATCCCGAGGAAAATATAGATGTTTGACAATGTATAGTGCCTTCGCGGCATGGGGGTACTATAAATAGCCGTCAAGCAGCAAGTCCTCTCGTGAGGTTGGTGGACGAGGAAGAGAGGTGGGAAAGCCCCTGACCACCCCAGGTGTCCTCCCTCAAAATTGGGGAGGAAACGAACCAAATCGTACTGTCACCTGTATGGTACTCAAAGCTACGGTTGACGACAGGCGTCACTAAGACCTTTGCAATGATGAAATTCGGGGGCCTCGATCTGGCCTTTGCCGATCAAGTGGCATCTGTAACAACAACAGCAGGAATAAGATATATCAAGTAAACTTTTTTAGATTAGACTTTTTAAACTAAATTTTTTTTATTGGGGAAAATTATATATTTTTAAAAAAATTCATAATTACATTAGTTTTTAATAAAAATAAAACCTTTCATTAAAGTTTTATTAATAGTATACATAACCTACTGTTAAAATTTCATCCATGAAACGTAAGTAGTTTCTGAGAAAAAAGTCCATAAAAATATATGTAATTTAACATGGGCTCCTATATGGATGTGCCAGACCCCCTTAACATTATATATAAAATAGATTCTAGAAATTCATTTCTAACATCATTGTGTAATGAAATAGAATTTTATAGAACATGTTGCATAATAGGTTTCCCCGTCACATCAAGAGACGTTTTACCTTTTATTTGATTCATGAGCGTGCAAAGTTTGGCAGAGATCTAGCCATTTTTTTTCTCATTGAGAGATCTCTGATCCTTTTCATTCTGAAAATGTTGCATTACGTAGTGACACGCGTTTTGCAGTTGAAACAAACCTCAGAATTAATCACGCGGGATGCTACGGCGAGTACGTGTATTTCAAATGCTAAAAGTTGCACTATTAAATGTGCATATGCCGTAATGCTGTCTCCTTGACCTTGGAGTATAGCCAGAAAATTCTGAGCTAATGAATTCCTCATTTTTTTTGCTGTCGGTAGAGAATCATTCTCTAAAAGTTAGGAGAAAAATTACTTTTTTGTTGTTTTAAATTTATACTTAAGTAATACTTAGACATGTAATAATTATTTAGTTCGACGGGGTTCTTCAGTTACGAGTACGTTTTCCATGTCAGTGATAAAGAAATGAAATAACAAAGTAGAGTGACATGCGCTTAATGCGAAAATGCTTAAGACGAAATATCGGTTAACACAACATAATATAACAGTCCCGAAAAACTGCTTTGTATTTTCATGCATTTTTCCCCCTCTGAACACGAAAACATTTTCCTTCTAGAAATATACACTAGCGTAGTTAATTCTTTCGGGGCCCCTTTTTGGATATGAGAACATGTTAGTGGGACTGTAGTTATGGATGTTGGGAACCCTGAGGCTTGGGGGCCCCGTGTCACTGATATGGCTAATATGGTGGTTGCTACGCCCCTGAAAATACGGAAAGCACCAGCCACGCAGGTTCATCCCTAGGAAGAATTCGTTGCAGTAGTAGATGATGATATTGTATATACAGCCCCAATTATAGCAGACAAAGACATTTTGGAGTTTGTTCAAAGCTCAAAAACTATCATTGATGCTGATTTCGACAGTGAAAATTAGATGAATAATGTGCAGCTCGTGATCCCGTGTCATCCGAAATGAGGAACATCATGAAAAGTATGCACAGTTATTTAGCGCACATTCGAATGGTAAAATGAGTAACAAAATGGACGACATCGAATAATTTGTTGACAATATGGTGCTAAAAAAAGGCAGTGCAAATAAAAATATCAGATAAATTTCCAAAAACTCAATAAATGTTTTGTTTTACAAAAACTTGAAAGTTTTCTATTAAATTTCACTGTGAATGTTTTTATTCCACGGATCTTCACTAAATACATGCATGTATGTATTTCTATGTAAGTAAAATGTACTCTAATAAACTTAGTTTTGTGGAATATATGATTTTTGGTTTTTTATTTTTTTTTTTTTTGCATATTTTTTAACACGAAATTCTTTTAACATGAAAGAATATTTCAGTTCCATATCAGAATAACAACATATTTTCGTTTATATAGATCAGAGATCTCCTAAATTTTTGAATAACGTATCCATAAACTGAAGATAATTATATATATAAAGTGTACCCTATATCACACACAATCAGGCACTCGCGTATGTGTGTGTAAAGATCAAATTTTTTATTTCATTTAAAAAATACACACATTTATAAATCCCAAATAACTTATTAAATCTAATTAGAGTTTTTCATGTAAGTAATGTACAATAGTAGTTTCTTTTTGAATTTGTTAGAGGTATCTCCTTTCTGAAGACTTAGCTCTCCAGTCTTCCCACGCACACGCTTTAACCCCTTAACCGCCACCGACGTATATATGCGTTTCGCTCAATCAGTACTTTAAAGTGCCCAAGTCGTATATATACGTCTTTCCAAAATACGAATATTTTGTTTGAGCTGCTATCATTACAACTAATCCGAAGGCTTTGGAATGCAGTAAAATGACCCTGACAGTGTTTGCGAAGGATTTACTTATTTCAAAGAAATTTACTTATTTATGCCTTTCAACTTTCCTTATTGGCAACGGTCATGACGTTTGCAGTTTATGACTACATATGACTCTTAATAGCCAAGCCGTAGCTTCAAACCGTTCCGAATTTCGTTATTTTTATTGTTAATCAAATCCGTACTTTTTAACTAATTTCCCGTTGTTTTCAAGTCTTAATTTCTTGAACATTCATTAGTTCAACAGAATCTTCATATTCAGTGGAACCAAAAACCAAATTTTTGAAAAAATGGATTTCTTCAGACTTTTGTTGGTCCTATTCATTCTTTTCATAATTTATAATCTTCAGAGTTATTCTGTTACATTCTACATGATCAACATTTGGATCCTTTTCTTTTTTAATTTTCTCTTTTACAATGCTACTTTGTTCTACAATGTGAAACATTTTTTCCATTAAGTATAGATTCTCACACAGTACGCCAACTTCCTACATTGAAACTTTACTTTTCTCTTTTTCGATATTTGTGTGTGTGAACCAGACTGCGCTTTTCTCTTTTCGAATATATAATTAGCAGTTTTTCAACCTTATCTTAATTATTTTTGCTATTGTTATTCTAATCCAACCTATCTTTAAACGAGTATTGTTTTGAATACGTAACACTCATGTGTTTGCCTGGGTGATTCCTAATTTGAAATTTTTCAACTATTGCAAATCGGTCTTGGAAAAAAAAGACTTGTTTAAAACCTTTAATACCTAGTACATCTTCGAAAGTCACATATGAGTAGAAACATCAAGAAATAAATCTTCATTAATAAGAATCATTCGCTTTCATATAATACAATCGATTTTTATACTAGTTTTCCCCCAATTCCTGGTATTTTTTTCATCTTCCAACTCGGATCAATGAATTTTCGTACAAGTTTCTGCACAAATCAAGTTTGCAATGCTTCCACTATCGATCCATGCAGAGAGGATGGACACCGCTTCCTCGAATTTCACTTTGGCAGTAACAAATTAATTTACTTCTAATTCTCTGAATTTTCCTCTTCGAAACTTAAGTTATTAAAGAGAAATGAATTCTTGCAACGTGGTTAATTCTTGTATTTCTGTATTATCGTGAAGAAATTGAATGGGAGATTGAAGATTTCTTCCATCTTTTGTCTTTTGTAAATTGCCATTATTTGTAATAGTTAGTTTCATTCTTCAATTTCTTGTATAATTACTTCCATTCTTGGAACTAAATGGAAAAACTACTTAATTTTCTCTAAAACCAGTAGATTTTTTCCCTATCCTAATCATTGATGAAGCGGCATCTTACATCTGGTAGAACTCTTTATTTAATTTAATTGGAACATTTTATGTTTTGGATAGCTCAGGGATTCCTAAAGTGGTCTATATCGACCCCCAGAGGTCTATGACAACCTGCAAGGGGTCCATATCAGCGAAAAAATAATTTGGTAATGGAAGTAATAATTTGTAAATGGGGGTCTACGAGAATGGCTGTCATTAAACCAGATCTTGACTCTAATTTTAAACGAAAATTTAATCAAATATAAAACCAGATTTGACTTATTTAATAGATTTATTTTCAAAATTATTTATATTTTAAACACCAATTCAAAAGTGATGAGAAGGTATTTTTATGAAATTGCTGAAGCTGTCTTTTTTCCTTAGACTCATTGAATTTATCAATTAGAATCATCATTATGATTCATCAGTCAGAATAAAAATGAGTGAGGGAGATTATCTTACAAGTCACCTGTGGAAAAGTGAGAGTTAGGTTGTCCTGGTTTTCAATATATTTTGTGTGTTATATGTTTTAAAAAAGGATGTGAAAATCCAAAGATATGCGAATGAATTCCTCGTAAATAAGAATAACCTGCACAAATTTGAATATTATTTGGCTTCTTTTTACACATGCTTTTTACAGTGACGTGCACAAGGGGGGTCCCGGGTCCGGACCCCCCATAACCCTTGATTCTTTTCGGTTGTTTTTAATCCTATGTATATAGTACGTAAAGTGTAATTAAGTATTTGTTTTTAATAATTAATTTTATTAATTAATGCTAATTATTTATTCAATAATTAATTTTTTACTGTTTTTTGTTCCTGAAAAGTGATAAAATCAAAAGAATATGTTGGGCGGCGTATTGTGGTATGATATGAGAATGGTGGACTTTCGACCCCCTTGAAAAACTCCTGTGTGCGCCACTGCCTTTTTAAGATTGATAACTCATCCATTTATTAAATGTGCAGAGATTTTTAGCAAAAAAAAAAATTTACAGGTGGACTGACAGTACTGGTTCTACCAACATAACAAGTATGCATCTAAACCGGTGATTCCTTATGGAGTCCATATCGACCCCAAGAGGTCCATGACGACCTGCAAGGAGCCCGCATCAGCGAGAAAATAATTTGGAGGTCCTTGAGGTGTAAAAGGGTGTCTACGAGAATGGCTCTCTTTAGACCAGATCTTGACTTTAATTTTAAAAGAAAATTTAATCAAATGTAAAACCAGATTTAACTTGTTTAACAGATTTATTTACAAAATGTAATGAGGTTAATTTGCAGTTTAAAAGTGACAATATAAATTTCATTAAAACAAGGACCATCATTTCAGCGTTTCTTGCCAGAATTAAGCCTAAAGCTGCATTCACACCAAAGCTGTCAGCGTCGAGCATTGAGCGTCTAGGCAATCAGAGTCTTCATCTCGGGCGAGATGAAGTCTCTGATTGGCTAGACGCTTAACGCTCGACGCTGACAGCCTTGGTGTGAATGCAGCTTAAGAGGACTTGGTACCCTAAAAATCACAAACATATCGTTTTTTTTTTATTTTCATTTAATCTTATTCTTTGCATTATTATCTTTCGATTGATATATCACTTGTGCATGTCGGAAAGTTAGAAGTTGACTAAAACTTCATTTGATAACAAATTAGGCAATTCAGCCACACACCCTTTTTAGAAAAAAAAAAGCTAAAAAATGCTTTATGATAAAAAAAATCTATTTTAGAAATAGAAATAATAACTATAAAAAAGAATGTGTAGTATTAAAAGCAGAATATTTCCGAGGCAATACAATAATGTAATTTTTCTTCCTTGTGAAATGTGTGCATGTAAAATTTTTAAATTAAGGCATTTTATATTAATAATTTTATATAATTTCAGTTCTTCTTCCTGATATATTTTTCATACAAATGTAATACTTTAATATTATAAGAAGAAAAACAGCTAAAATTTCTGTCGTGACAGAAAAAAAAATTTTTTTAACATTTTTCTTGAATTTTCATGGGCAATTAGTACTGTCTAAAAGTTGATCATTTATATAAAAATGTGTGGGCTGAAAAATATGAAAATGCAATTATTTTAAAGAAAAACGTATAACTAATATCTTAAAGTGGTATTTTAAGTTTAATTAAGCTTATAATAATTATTTTTTCAGAATTATAAACTTTAAACCTGTTTTTCTCAGTTTGTGTTTTTCGAAACCTTAGTGCATTCAAAATGCTACTCCTTCGACAATTATTTACCAATCACTTCCATTTTTTGCGTGTTAAAAATAAAGCATGTAAATAAAATTAGGGATCCGTTTTGCTATAAACTGAATACTTTTTTTTAAAAAAAATAAAATGTAAGACATGTTGGCTTTTTCGTTGATTTTTAGCCTGAATATCAACATTTTATTTTTTTTCTCGAAAACGAATGAAGTTATTCTAAAATCGATCCCTAAAGTTGTTTAGATTATCCATAAGAGTATTATAAAAAAATTTCAGGTCAAAAAATTAATTTTTACAAAAGGAGTAGGATTTTAAAATTTTCCCAATTTTCTTCAAAAAATTAAAATTTTTAAAATTGTGTGAATAATATATGAAAATTTTCATCTGGAAACATTTTCTTGAATAGAAACATTGTATAAAATGCTAAAATATAATTTTTAAATACGTAAATAAAGAAGTTTGCTCAAAGGGTGCCAAGTCCTCTTAAGGAGTATAATATTGGACATCCCAAATTTTCCAGTTTCTCAATTGGCTACAGACAATCTGCTAGAAAAATGACGTTTTAAACTACGTTCAACATTTGAATGACATTTATTCAGGTTTTTAAACTAGATTTGAGAATGCTTTGACTATGTTAATACTAGAATAGGCAATGAATTTTTATGGTCACATTGAAAAAACAAGTCATATTATACAAAAGAAACTGATCGGAATAGGCACTAAAGGAGATATTAAAGTAAAATTTAGAAACGTATATCTGCAATTTTGACTTTAAAAAGACATACCTGTTATTTATCCCGATTTATGAAATATTATGAGAAAAATTTAATTGTATTGCCTAGTGAGAAGGAGTTTCAACACGGTTACCAATCCCTAAAATATAAAAATATAAAAAAAAAAGACTAGACACTTTATTAACCGAGGAGATTTAGGTTTAAACCTGACAATATTGAAGCCGATTGATGAAAATTAGTTATTAAAGCACAGATTCATCCCTCCCTTAATAAACATTTGTTTGTTGATCAGTTATTTCATGTAACAGTTTTAGTTTTGCATTAATTAAATTTTAATTTCATTAACATGGGATTCTTAAGTTTTTAATAACTATACTTTACAACAGTTAAAAATTTAAATCTTTTAAAGAAAGTACCTCTATGCCAGTTGTCAAAATAACACTTAATTTGTTAAATTTGCAAAAATTTTATATTCAGTAAGCAGGGGTCTACCCCAAACCGAAACCCTCGGCAAGGGTTATATGAGGCAAAAGGTTTGGGAACCTCTGGATAGCTGTTCAAAGGTTTCGACTTTTAAGCTCAATATCTACTCTGAAATATAATTTTTAATTTCGTAAGCATATAAACCCAAGAAATTTGTTATGATTCACAAAAAGTTATCCTGATTTTTCGGGAGTCATTTCAAACCACTTTATCATATTCGTTTGCAACTAGCTTCCTCACATTTTTTAGTTACAATGGATGCTATATGATTTGGCAGTACACCACATAGGTAAGACGCCCAAAACGTTTCGGAAATTCATTCTCAGAACCTGACGTCTGAACAAAGTACGATAAAGACTAATATCAGTCATTCACAGTCACACACTTTCACAGTTATTATTTTACAGGTTTCATTATGATAACTCTTATGTGTAATTCTAATGTGTGTACGTAATTCTATCCTAGGTGTGTTTCTAATTTAATTTTCTTTACTACGAACTTTATTTCATCTTACGTGCATTTTCCTCTCACTTGTTTTGGCATTTCCTTTTCTCGTCTTGATGTTTCTTTTTATGACCATCCATTAACCCCTTTAGCGGTCAATTTTTTTTTGTCCAAAATGTTCCCAAAAAATTCCTTTTTTTCTTATTGCATATATACCTCATCATGATACTTAATAGAATGCAAAAATTGAAGCATTTTATTTAATTTTAATTTTAATTTTATAATTGTTGAACTCAAAAATCCCTAAATGTTTGCTTTTATACGTACATGAGAACATCCTATGAATCTATCATAAGAAAATTTTCCCCTTACTTGCAAAAAATTTCATGTTCATACTTCTTTTTCGAACGGTTGAGGAATTTGTGTGAGTGTATGCATGACATGTTTCGAGTCAGAATCAGTCTTAATTTTTAAAAAAGATCTTTATTCTATGATCTTTCTACACTATCTGACGTTAAGAGAAAGAGAACGCCAAAGTGAAGTTTAAGTGTTGGTACCACCTAAGTCCAGATGTGGGAAGTACCTCTGATTTTATGAGTGTACTTGAAAGTTAATGCTGACATATAGGACTATTAAATACAATGATCTGGGATCAGAAATTTTTGTGGTTAGGCCATATATTTCGGAGAAATAATTGGGTGATTAATTTAATACTTGAAGAGAGAGAGATGTAATGAAAAATAAAAGTTAATTGCTATATATTGGGAATTTAATTTTAATTCTAATTTAATTATCCTTACATGCATATATAATACTCAGTCTTACATTGCAATGGGGACAAAGATAGAATTTGATTTTTTTGGATTATCTTTCCATTTTCATTTTTTCTCAAGAAACAAATTGCGCATTTTGCCTTGCCAAATCCTGTTCTTTATCGAATATTTTCAAACTTTTAAATTCCTGCCTTCAATGAAAAATTTCCGCCTTCACAACAAAGAAAATCCAGGATGGGAAGTATTTCAGTACCATGCACAAACTGCTTCCCTTTAAAACACTAGCACTAATAATCTCGCAATAAGAATTAAAAATATGTGCAAATTAAAGATAAAAATAAGAAAATAACAGTGCCCGTACAGCGTACGGGCAAACCGGCTGTGGACGGTTTTCGGTAGCCCGTACGGTGCACAGGAAAACCAGCTATGGGAGTAATGTGTGTGTGCGTGTACTCAACAATTCCTTCACAAAATCTTCTTTGCAGTTAGTCGTCTTTCAACAATCGATATTTTCATTTTGATAACATTTAAAGTATCAGTCTTCTCAATTCCAAACTAGAATGGCACTATTTGAAGGTCTTCCATTTAAGCTTTTCCAAGATATGCCATTTCGAGATAAGACACTTCTCAATAACATTTCAAAGCTATATTATGTGTCCGTTTTAAGTATTTGAAGGTCTTCCTTTAAAGCTTTTCCAAGATATGCCATTTCGAGGTTTTAATGAAACACTTCTCAATAGCATTTTAAAATTAAATTGTACGAATGCGTGTTATAAAATACATACTTACAAGTATAATATTAACTTATAAAACTATTTTGACGTAAGAATAAATATTGAAAACTATATTTCAAAACAATATTTAAATAAGTTACATCTAGTACAATTAATTTTGAATAGAAAATATAACTTAGCGACTGATATACTTCCATATTTATCAGATACCATTACTATCTATTAAATAATTAAACTGGCGACAAAAATCAAATTTTCTTTAACCTAATTTTTCACTTAATTAAAAATATTCGTCAACAATAAATTAACTAATAACCGAACTCTTGAAATAGTTCCAAACTTAAATACAATCGGATCTTGATTTATCGAATCCCTATTTGACGAATTTCCTGATTTTTAAAGAATTTTTCTTTTCCCCAAATGAAAATGAAGGCGAAAATCCTTATTTAACGAATAATAAACCCTAGAATCAATGAATTATTTTAAAAGCCGATTTTTTTATTATGTGGATTTGAAAAAATTGGATTTTTTTTTTCAAATGACATATTTTTTTTGTTTGTAACAGAAAAACTTTTCTTTTAAACAGGAAATTTTGACCGGAAAGAGAGTGCCGTCCGTTAATAGACTGTACAGGTATCTTTCTTTAGGAGAGAAGCGAGGTTTACTATACTTATGAAAATATGAATTTGAATTTTGGTTTTGCGAAACAGAACTCTTTCGAGTCAGGAATCAAAAAAATAGTCAAACATCTATCAATCGGTATTTCAAAATTTTCAATTAATAATCCATTAATAATTTTTTCAGCCGCAGGTTAAAAAGTGGGTAATTTCTAACTATGGACAGTTTTTGCGTAGTTGCCCATTGTAGAACTTCCAAAAAATAAGTGCAAAAAATTTATATTTTTTCTACCCCAATATTACGAATAACCCAGTGTAGCGTCGGCTCATAAAACGAACACTTCACGAAAATACTTGTAATGTTTGATGGATGGAGGTGAGTAGAATGAACAGATGAAACATTGTAATCTTCCAAAAGATACCGTGTATTCTTTCCTCGTGCCTGGTGGCAAAACAGAAGTTAGCTGATTTAGAAAACGTCTCTGTTGATACCATGCCTCTTCCTTCTCCGACACCCAGATGACGTTCAGCCACAACGATTTATAGAAAGAATCTTGTGAACAGTTTTCATTATCTCGTTCCTTCGCACATGTGGATCATGGATTATTTGAATGAAAAAGAATGTCGGCCTGTTGTGACAAAAGCATACCCTGGAGCGTTTTCCTTAATTAAAAAGTGACAAGTCAATTGATTTTCCCTCCACATGGTGTACGAGGTTCGGCGAAAGAGTTGATCTCACTCGGGACAGCCTATTGTCTCAAAGAACCAATGGAGTTGGGACGAAGACGAGGAGCACTTGTGCAGATCCGCTACGCTCGCCAATCAGAGATTTTGGGGAGCATAAAGAGGTTTAAAGGGTCAGCTCGAAAGTTGACGAGAATCTTCTCTTCATCTTCGGCATCAGCTTTTCTTCTTCTTCTTCGAACACACGTGATAGAGATTGCGGGCCAGCCGTACCCTGGGGACCAAGAGAAAGGGGAACTGAGATTACTACTTAAAGACGAAGTTCTGGAGTCTACGAAGCAGCCATTTGAAAGGATCTTGAACGAAACCCGTGAAAGGAGTTGCGTGGACAGCCGCACCCGGGAGACAACCCTGTTTGATCTAAGAATATTGTTCCCGTTTTGAACTTTTCTCCTCCGAAAGGCTATGATTAGCAAATTAATGATGCATTTAAATTTTGTATGTAACTAATTAATTAATTAATTGTTTTTTGGTAAATAGCTGTGGTAATCAACGAATTAAATGTTCAGTCCCGATCAGTGGCGCACACAGGAATTTTTCAAGGGGGGGGGGGCAAAGTCGAAAGTCCAACATTCTCGTTTCACACACCAATACGCCGTCCAATATATTCCTTTGATTTTGTTGATTTTCGAGAGGGGACGGTAAAAAATTAATTATTGAATAAATAATTAACATTAATTAAAAAATTAATGAGAAATAAGAAATAATTTCCCAGACTGGGCAAGGTCGACTCAGCCTTCCATCCCTAGTGTAGTGGGTTGATAAATGAGTACCAAGCTTGCTTGGGGACTTAAACACTGGGATCTTGCTTCGAAATGACCACCTGATCGGGATAGCTGCTCATGCACCTCGGCACCAAAAGATTACGTATACTGGGATGGGCACAGTAGGCCCTGGCCCTCATGGGCTGTTGCACTTCTGAATTTGAATTTGTGAGTAAGAAATAATTAATTTTTAAGTACTATATACATGTGGATGTCAGCTACTCGCAGACCACTTCCGAAGCCATGCATGAACTGAAGTGATTTGAGGCAGTCAGCCGAGATTGCGAGACAGTCCTCTTCCCGCCGCTATAAGCGCGAGATGAAAAACCTCCAACACGCATGATGTTTAAAATCTAACTATGTAAAGGCAGATAGCCTTATTCTTTTTTACCTGTGTGTCCGTCCTATAATGTCCTTTTTTTTCTATATTAAAGTAATTAACTTAAGAAGTCTCCTTTTTTGAAGTATTTAAATAACGGACACACTTACATGAGGGCTCGGCCAATGCCAGTTTTACCTTGTGTGGTAGAATAGAACATTATATTTTGAAGATAAGAAATTGATATTTTTGAAATGAAATGCTTAAATTAATTACATGGTGTGTGAAATAGAACTGAGTATCTTTTTCAGATATAAAACTTGTGTTGACTATACTATATAATATTGATATTGTATATACTATTTTGCATTAAAATTTTTGATGATTATGAGTTATCATTTTATATTTTAAACTTGAATTGATGAATATATAAGTATATTCATATTTTCAAATCATAGAATTCGTTTTGGTAATATAGGATTTGTATATTTGTGTATTTTATTTGAATAATTATCAGTATGAGTACCCTAAATGATTATCCAAAGTTATTTCAATCATTAAAATCAAGTAGCACAAGTAAAATTAAAATTCTACATCGTTTAATTTTTGGTGAGAATGGCGATAGAAAAAATCGTTCTAGATTACGAGAATTTTCCGGATTTCCCACTGATTTTAATGTTGAAGAAACAAAAACTAAAATTATATTAAAGAATTCACTCTTAAGGAATTAGTTGCTGTTTGTAATTTATTGCATCTAGAATTTACCACTGAATTAGAATCTTGCTGTGACATAATTTTAACGCATTTATGTGATCTCACTTTATTTAAATCTACTGTTCTCAACTCTGGAAGCGAAAGCGACCTTGAACTCAACGAAAAATCTCCGCCCGAAAACGGTCATTCACAACCAATTACGTCTGACTCAGACGATTTACATTCCGAAAACATGAAATCTCTTGATTTAAATGATTCAGCTCAAAATTTATTGCCGTTGTTGGATAAACAGAATACTTGTAACTCTTTCCTATCTTTTAATTTACGAGATCTACTGGAACTAGTTAAACCATTCACTTCTCGAGACAGTTATTCAATTGAAACTTTCATTTCTGATATAGAAGACATATTTCGATTATATAAGATCACAAATCCTATTCATCAAATAATTTTCGTAAAGAAATGTTTAAAGGGTCCAGCAGAAAATTTAATCCGATCGATTCGTGGAATCACAAATTGGTCACAAATGAAAGAACATTTATTAAACGAATTTTCTGATAGAATCAATAGTGCACAATTACACAGTATGATGCAAGCCAGACGTTTGAAACCAACCGAAACGTTGCAGGAATATTTCTAAACAATGCGAGATTTGGCTCACAAGGGTGCGGTTGATGATTCTTCTCTGATTGATTATATTATTGATGGTATCCCTGATTCTTCTAACAATAAAATAATTTTGTACGGTTCTAAAACACTTAGTGAATTTAAGGATAAATTAAAAATTTACGAAACACTTTTAAACTCAAAACATAGTAAGCAATTTCCAGATAAACGATTTCGAGATTATGAAAATTCAACATCTAATCAGCATAGAATTGAGCACAAGCGCTTTACAAACCAACAACCAATTTGTTACCTCTGTGGATTGAAAGGCCATAAAAGTACCCTATGTCCGAATAAAGAACGCGGAAAAAAATGTTACGGATGTAAAAACTTTGGTCATGTTCAGGCCGAATGCCCCAAGAATTCTCGAAAGATTACACCGATAACCAATCACAAAATCAATACGCAAGTTGATAGAACTGTAAATTCCATTTCGATATTAACACCACCGAAAAATCTCATGCACGTTGAAATAACCATTTCAAAAATTCCTATTACAGCACTTTGTGACACTGGTTCACAAGCCACCATAATTAATGAGAAAACATATCAAAAACTTGGTTACCCTACATTGAACCCATCACAATGTACATTTTCAGGAATAGGCCGAGACAGAGTCAAAAGCAAAGGTTATTTTAAAATTTCATAACAATTCAGAACACTGCATTACCCGCAAAAATTCATGTCGTTAATGATGAAACGATCCCTTTAGATGCAATTATAAGGATTGATTTCTTACAACAAACTAAATTTACGTTTGGACGTGATGGAATTCGTATATTCCGAGATGTTGATGAATGCAAAAATGATGATGTTTTGGTAAACCTTGCCAACCTTTTTGATGAACAACAATGTAAACTTGATCTTCCACATATATCGAACTCTAAAATTCGTAATGATGTTGAACAACTTTTAACCTCTTACAAACCTAAAAAAAATTTACGATACTGATCTTAAAATGACAATTTTATTGAGTGATGATATCCCAGTTAGTCAACGTTCTCGTCGACTTCCTTTCGTAGAGCAAAAAATTGTCGAAAACCAAATTCAGGAATGGTTAAACGCTAACATTATAAAACCTAGCTGTTCTGATTACGCAGCACCAATCATTTTATGCAAAAAGAAAAACGGAGAACACAGACTTTGTGTAAGATTATCGCAATTTGAATAGAAAAATGATTAAAGATAAATTTCCTTTGCCATTGATAGAAGAAGTGTTAGATAAACTCGAAAACTCTAAAGTCTACACTTCACTCGACCTTAAAAATGGATACTTTCATGTACCCATGGATCCTAACAGTACAAAATACACCTCGTTTGTGACGCATGAAGGACAATACGAATTTTTACGTGTTCCTTTTGGATTGTCAAACAGTCCAAGTGTATTCCAACGATTTATTTACACTGTCTTCCGAAAACTCATACGTGACAACATTCTATTTGTGTATATGGATGATCTGCTCATTCCATCACAAAATGAAGCAGAAGGTTTAAATAAATTACGACTAGTTCTCCAAACAGCTGCAGACTTCGGTCTTGAGTTAAACCTAAAGAAATGTAATTTCTTACAACGCAAAATAGAATTTCTTGGATACATAATCGAAAACGGAACAATAAAACCTTCACCATCTAAGACACAAGCTGTCCAAAACTTTCCACAACCTCAAACTCCGAGACAACTTCAAAGTTTTATAGGATTAACAAGAGTTATTTCCGGAAGTTTATTCCAAATTACGCTCGAATTGCAAGACCTTTAAGTGATCTTCTTCGTGATAATGTGAAATTTAAATTTGGCCCTACAGAAATAGCATCTTTTTCAAGAATTGAAAAACATTCTTTGAGAGAACAAGGTTACCCTTTAGAACTCCACACAGATGCAAGCTCCCTAGGTTTTGGCGCTGTCCTATTACAGAAATCTGATGGACTATTTCATCCTCTATCCATTATTTTAGTCGCAAAACTACAGTTCAACAAGAGAAATATAGCAGCTATGAATTAGAAGTACTAGCTATTATTGAAGCGCTGAAAAAGTTTAGAAGTTACCTGTTAGGTACAAAATTCAAAATTATCACAGACTGTGATGCATTCCAAAAGACAATGCACAAAAAAGATTTGCCTGCTAAAATTGCTCGTTGGGCGTTGATGCTAGAAGAATTTGATTATGAAGTCTGTCACAGACTCGGTAGACAAATGAAACATGTTGATGCATTAAGTCGTTACCCCATTATGATGATTTCCTCCCATGATATTACACAAAAGATTAAAGAAACTCAAAATAAAAATGAATTCATTTCTCAACTTAAATCAGCAATCAAAATTACACCTTCCGATGAATATTTTCTTAAAAACGAAATTTTGTACAAATTACACAAAAGTTCTGAACTAGTAGTTCCAGAAATGATGCAAAGAGAGATAGTACTCCATGCACACGCACAATGCCATTTTGCTTCTAAAAAAACTGAATCTATTGTTTCACAAGAATTTTACATTCCCAGACTCACGAAAATTGTTCAGGATGTAATTACAAACTGCGTCCCATTCATCTTATCCTCACGTAAAGCTGGTAAACAAGAAGGCTTTCTCCATCCGATCCCAAAAGGCGATCAACCCCTTGATTGTTACAATTGTGATTTTTTAGGACCATTACCATCCATAAAAAGTGTTACAAACACCTCTTTACTGTTATTGATTCATTTTCTAAATTTGTTTGGATTTACCCTGTAAAGTCTACTTCCACTAAAGATGCTCTCGACAAACTAATTTTGCAACAAACCATATTTGGTAATCCATCAAAAATTATTACAGATAAAGGTAGTGCTTTTACATCTACAGAATTTCAAAAATTTTGTCGGGAAGAATCAATTGAACACATTCAGATAACCACTGGTGTACCACGTGGAAACGGTCAGATAGAACGTATGCATGAAACAATTATCCCTGTTTTGACCAAGTTAACCATCGAAGAGCCCGAAAAATGGTTCAAGCATGTCCACCGATTACAACGCATTATGAATAGTACCACCACACGTAGCACAAAATTTACACCCTTTGAAGTTTTAATTGGAGTAAAAATGAAACAAAAAGAGGACCTTCAAATTAAACACCTTCTTGAAGACGAACTTAGCGAACAGTTTATTAACAAGCGAGAGACACTACGTAACGAAGCTAAAGAAAATATCCTACGTTTACAAGATGAAAACAAGAAACAGTACAATAAACATCGTAAACCCGCTTATAACTACAAACCAGGTAACACAGTTGCGATACAGCGTACACAGTTCGGAACTAGATTGAAACTTCGACCTAAATACTTTGGACCATATGAAGTAACAAAAGTCAACAAACACGATCGTTATGAAGTACAGAAAATTGGACAACATGAAGGTCCAAATGTAACCTCAACTTCAGCTGATAAAATGAACAAGTGGTGTGTACACATTGAGAAGCTAATATCACCAAAGCTATTTGTTATTTTGTATTTTCCTTTTTCTGCTTTTTTTTTTTTATTTCAATTCACTTGTTCCCCGAGCGCCGCGGACGGCGTGGTCATCAGGATGCCCGTGTGGATGTCAGCTACTCGCAGACCACTTCCGAAGCCATGCATGAACTGAAGTGATTTGAGACAGTCAGCCGAGATTGCGAGACAGTCCTCTTCCCGCCGCGATAAGCGCGAGATGAAAAACCTCCAACACGCGTGATGTTTTAAGGTATCTGTACACCTTCGAAGACATTTTTTTAAAAACTATAATATTTGCTATTAAAACATTTTTTACTGATAAAATATAACTTAAAACTATGAAAAATACATTTAATATGTTACTTGTAGTACATAAAAATTTTTAGTGAGTAAAGCATAGTGTAAATAATAATTAAATTGATTATTAGAATAACGCACATAACTCAAATGTAAACAAAAATATCCCTTTTCTGTAAATTTGATGATGATCATCATAACATTTCTTAGAGCTGGTACTATTTTCCTGATGATAATCAATTTATTACAATTTTTATCAAGTTTCGAGTAAAAGAACATTGAAAAACCATTAAAAAATTATTACGAGCATGATATATACCTTAGTTACTAAAAACATATAAACTATATAATTATGAAAGTAGTAGGGGTTCTTTAAATCTATAAAACAAATATATTTATAAAATTTGAACTAATTTGGTTCACAACTTTTTCTGATATTTGCGTTGTCAGATGTCAATACGTTAAACAAATTCATTTTGAGATAAACCAGAAATAAACTTTCAACTGCAAATTTTAATATTAAACACAATTTCATATACTTAAAATGCTCCTGATTTATAAATAACACCTTCTTTACTCTCTAAAACATTGATTTTTTTTCCTTGTAGCTCTTAAAATTTTTCTACGCTGCTTTACATTTGGTGTTGAATGTCGTTCTGCGTCGTTAATTCTATTGATGTCAAGATGTTTGTATGATTTTAAAGTAAAATAACCAGGAGTTATATTAAGTTTTTTAAAAAAATTTCAACACAACCCTTGTATCCATCATTAAATTGTATCACAGCATCCAATGCACCAGATTTTAAAGTTTTGAGGCACACGAAAACTTCCTTGAGTACTCTCTGCCATATAACGCCATTTAAACACTCGTTTGAATTTTTTGCCATGCAGGCATTTAGTAAGCAGTTCTTTGGTACACAACTCTAAATATGTAGGCTTAATCATGTTTAGCACTTCATTTGATAAGCCTTTATATTTTCTTTTGGCTTTTTGCCACAAGACAGTGCTCGCTGGTAGTAGCACCAACTATCTTTTCCGATGGGACACTGCCCATGCATCGGTTTCTCGACACTTGATGAGCAATGAAACAAAGCCGCAATAACATTTTGCTGAAGACCGGATAGGTTTCCAACATTGCTACGAACAGCAATCCCATAATAGTTTTGCAATCGGTCAATAAAAGAGTCGGTGAGTTTGCCTTTACCAGACAGATTTTTATTTTTAGACTTTAGTTTGCGCAATCTCGCACCTACTCTCTTTTGAACATGACCAATGCATTCATATTTTGTGATGCTATCCTTCCCATAAGTATCTTTGACACTGATAAAGCCCTTAGAGTCCCCGTCACCATAATAATGTGCATATTTAAGGCCTCGTTTGACAATAGAACGTTGGAAGATTCTCGTAGCACCAACAGCTTTCATTTTTAACGCAGAACCTTGAAAATTGCTATGGCACACGTGATCTGCTGCAAAAGTTTCCGACTCAATGCTTCTAGGCATTTTAGAAATCTTTCTGCAGGTGGGACAATATGATGACATTATATATTTCAATGTCTACTACTTTACCAGTGTCAACTGACAAAGCTGTGACACACCCATTCATGGAAGAGTAACCTCTACGCTGCCACGTTCCATCAACTGAAATGCCACATTTAACAATTTTATTTTTATTAGGATGTAGCACTAAAACAGCTCAGAAGCTGCTTTTTGCATTGATAGTTCACTAACTTCTGAAATCACGGACATGGGTTTATTCTCATGATTAGTGTACGCAGTTTTACTGAGCCTGGGTAAATTTAACGTACCACATAATTTAAACCCAGCAGAAAAACCTTTCCTAATTTGTCTCATACCATACACAAATCTTGTATTTACTTCAGGATAGTTTAAAGTTTTCTTTGAACTAGAAAACCCTGAGTAAAAGTCACAATGTTTACACCTGATAACAAAATTTGAGCACAAACCATATGTGGAATCCTCAGAAAGCAGGATACCTTCTTCGAAACATCTTGGGCAGCAAAGTTGTAAAAACAAATTTAAAAGGACTTCCATATCAATTATTCTGTTACCAGTAAGTGGTTTACGTTGATATTCTGCTATTTCTTCATCAAAGACAGCAGGTATTTTAATTTTTTTAAGAACTGGCGTTGGTAGATGTTACGCTGCTATTTTTTGAATGTTTAATGGTAGATCCATTACCTCGATATTGGCGTTTTCTCTTTGCACTAACTCTACGTTTAGCATTACCCATTTTAAATGACAAAAATTAAAATGTTCTGCTATAAAAAAGGATTAAACAAAAGCTTATAAAGAGCTACGCATTTCTTGCCAGATTCTAGATAAAAATATAAATAAAAACCTGTTGCCAATTACATTTTTGATAATTCTGAAAACTCAAATTCATATTTTAAAAAGTTTAAATTTCTTACTATTGCATATTTAAACGATACTTTGAAAAATAAAAATGTCAACAAACATTTTTTTCTACTTCGACTTGTACTTCCGGGTTCAAAAAGGTGCTATCGAATGAAACTCAAATCCCCATAACTGAAGTTCTAAATAAGATAGAAACAAAATTTAAACACCATTTTAAAGAAAAAAGTTCATATTTTCAAATAACATTTAAATTAAAAAAATCGAAAAATTTGACGAAAATGACGTTTTGAGGGTGTACGGATACCTTAAATCTAACTATGTAAAGGCAGATAGCCTTATTCTCTTTTTTTTACCTGTGTGTCCGTCCTATGATGTCCTTTTTTTTCTATATTAAAGTAATTAACTTAAGAAGTCTCCTTTTCTGAAGTATTTAAATAACGGACACACTCACATACATAGGATCATTATCAATCGAAAAAACGTGAAGGACTATGGGGTCTCCAGAACCGGAGACCCCCCCCCTTGTGTGTGCCGCTGGTCGCGATGAATTAATTAAATCGGGATCCGACTGCAGTTATATTCCATCTCTTACAAATAATAAATTATTTTCCTTATATTAGTGAAAAACTGCTACTAAATTAAATTTGTACCTAACAGTAGAACTTCGTTTATCCGAATAAATTGGGACTAGACACCGTTCAGATACGCGATTGTTCGGATAACCGAACACCGCATGCGATCCATGCAGTATATGCAGTATATGTGTATGATCCATGCAGTATTTCAAAACAAATATTGAAAATCATCACATGCGGGAAACGTGCTTGAAGAAAAAGAAAAATAGGTGCAAAATGTCGCAATTTTACCTTTATTGTGGAAAATAATCACTTATTTTTCGCTGTACCATTGTACACTTTCGTTTTTCGCTGCAAGGTCTCTAATTCTCTTGAGCAGCAGTAGTTGAGTAGGACAGCACTCTGATTGTTGTTCGTACTACACCATAGCTGTCTCTAATGCAGAAAACGCGTCAGCATTTGATGGACCTTGCTATTGTCGTTGTTGTTGTCCTCGTCTTCATCCGTTTTATCGTCGACAGGATCGGATTCTGATAGCACGGAAGTCACAATCTCGTCATCATTTAGCATTCTAAATCCACTGAGTCTTCTGCATCGATTGTCATCCAGGTTTCTATATCTTCATCGCATTCTTGAAATCCTGGGATCGATGGGACAAAGTCGCATTTTTCGCCTTCTAAATTAACAAAAGTTGACCAAAAAAACTGGTTCGGATATTCGACGTTCGGATTAACGACGTTCTACTGTTTATATAAATAAAAGTTTTAACTGAAATGATAAATTTCAAAATGAAACTTGTATAATTCAATATAATTCGTCAAATATTTAATAAAAAAGTAGTTAAGAATCTAAATCTGTTTTACAGTTCAAAGTTCACCTTATTAAGAAATAAACTCGATGATAGACGTAACATCATTAGCATATTATCATCTTTAAGATTGCTTTAAATCTTCAGGATGAAAGCCAAACGACTTGCAATTGCGTAGAGCCAACAGCGTAAAAAGAACAAATGGCGACCATAAAGATGAAGAATTCTCATGAAAATCGAATCAATTTCTCTTGACTTCTTTGTTCTTGTTCTTTCTTTCTTTTGTTTTTTCTCTTTAGACCACTGAAGATGGATTTTTAAACACATATTTAGTAGTGTCAATGATCATTTTTACAACGGTTATCAATTTGTAGAATTTTGCTCTGTTATTCAGTTTCTACTATTGTGTTCACACTCTTCCCATATATATTTATTTATATATTTGTATATATATCTTGTTCAAATTTTCAATCTTTAATAAAATACTTTTTATTCATCCTTTCAAGTTGAAATACATTTTTTCAAACTTGTGGTGCGTGACACTCGATATTAATACAGTTTTTTCAAATATTAATTCATTAATTAAATTTAAAAAATGAGCAAATAGTAACAAACAAAAATAATAGTCCAACACCATATATAGACAGGAAAATTGTTCGTTGTGTCTGTGTAGAGCATTGAATAGCGCGTTGGACTTCTAATCCAAATGTCGTGGGTTCGAATCCCACCTGGGGTGGTCTAATTTCTGAGAACGTGATTTCTTTTTTACTATTCTATTTTATCAGAGTAATTAAATTTAATTAATGAATAAATAATAACAAACAAAAAATAATAATTCAGCACCCTATATAAAAAGGAAAATGAAAAACTGCAAGGAAAATCGCTTTCTATTTTGTCACTTAATATTGTGATTCTGTTTTATGTATATATATATATTTATTTATTTATTTATATTTATATTTATATTTGTAACTATTTAATAAAACGTAAAGAAAATAAAATTTTTCTTTGTTGACCTAAGTAAGAATTGACTTAATTTTTTTTTATAACACTTGATTTTTTTAAACTTATATAGCATAATATAATTTAAATTTTTCTTTCTAGCTACTTAGACGGTATAGTGACGCTGCCTGCTGTGACGTAGAATCCCCCCAATAGAGATGAATGTTTATAAATGTATAGTGCCTGTGTGAGGCATGCGGCACTTGAAGCTTTCATCGAACCGAATTTCCTCTCGAGAGGCTGGTAGAAGAGGAAGAAAGTGAGAGGTCCCCTGACGATTCTCCAGGGTGTTCTCCCTCAAAATTGGTGTGGAACGAAACCAAAACGTACAGTCACCTGTGTGGTGCTCAAAGCTACGGATAACGACAGTCGCGCGTTAAACTAGCTCCTTGCCACGATGATTTCATGGCCCTCGATCTGACAATGGTGATCGGGGGCATTAGAAACAACAACAACATGTTTTACATTCAACCAATCTCATCGAACCTCCAAATGTCAGAGGTAATTTATTTAAAACCAATGTATCCATGTGTTTAATACTTAAATGCAAATCAATATAATAATAAAATTACTTATTCAATCACTCATCACCACATCTCCGGAACTCTTAGACTTACAGAATTGAATTTTGTCAAACATCTTTCTTTTGAGTAGAGATCCGCTAAGAATGGGTTTTGAGGAAATCAACTCCCAAAGAGGGTTTCGAGACCGTTATACGTAGAAAAAACAGCTTCGAACTATTAAAACTTAAGACTTGAAATTTGGTAAACATGTTTCTTTTGTTTAACAGAGATCCGCTAAGAACGTGTTATGCCGAAATCAACTTCCATGGGGGATGCTGGAGGCTACGGTACCGTTATAAATAAAAATTTCCCGTTTGTGATCTATTTGACCTGTAGAATTGAAATTTGACAAGTATGTTTTTATTGTCGATCCTCTAAAAAATCAAAAAAAATGTAAAAATTGACTCTGAAGGGGTTAGAGGAATTGATCTGGTTTATAACTTCAAGTCCTATCTTTTTTAAATCAAAAGAAGAGGAACGGAAGAAAGTTTTCGATTACTATCGAAAGATCTTTGCTGAGACTTAGATATTAACAACTTAAAAAAACAGTATATAGTCATACAAAAACAAAAAATACCCAGCGAGTCGGGCAGGTAACGGCTAGTCATTTAAATATATATCACTCTATTTTTAATGTGTTTACATTTTTGCAATTTAATTTAGAATATTTTTTGACAATAGGCTGCATTTGGGCAACTAACCCTTTGCAGACACGACAAGTCCCCAAATGTAAGACCCATTTTATGGAGTACCATCTGGTGGAGGCCCTCATTACCAAATTTTGACGCTTGAATTAATTTTAATTCAATCTCCGGTAGGTCCGATGCTAAATGTTGTGGCGTGATTTAATTTTGCCGAGAGTACCAGAGCCAAATTGATACTCAAATGATCTTTTATATGCCACATAATGACATACGTTTCGCATCCAGAAAATCTATCGATTCCAGCCAGGATTAATTTAAATATTGTAGAAAATAGTCTTCTTTGATACTCTTGTCGAAATCTGACTCCATGATGGTGCATTTAGAGATATCTCTCATCCCCGATAACGATTTTAAAAATAAATAAATAACTTGTTCTTCAAGAACGATGAACTCACTTCGGGAATGTAACCGTCTTAAAATTTGACTCCTGCCCTAATTTTGGACAGGTCATTGTCTAGTGCAAAAAATACGCTATCAGGGAGTTCATGCATCAGTGCGTCTTCTGTCAACATCCGGTACAGGATTGCAAGCATTGTTATCTTTCGCTCTTAGCGAGAACTTTCTATTAAAATTCTTCAACAATTTCTTGCTTTATTTATTTAGGCAATCACAAAAGCCTAAGTAAGAAGCTCGGTTTCATCTTATTCTTGTCGGCAGGATAACCAAAATTGGCGAAAAAGCACACAGATTTTAATTTTAACCATTTTCTTTTCAGGAATCGAAGCACAGTAGGGTTTGCAGCCCCGGGATACTGGTGT
The DNA here is from genome assembly GCA_019973935.1 of Trichonephila clavipes. Taxonomy (NCBI): domain Eukaryota; kingdom Metazoa; phylum Arthropoda; class Arachnida; order Araneae; family Nephilidae; genus Trichonephila; species Trichonephila clavipes. Next base: position 339,119 of record BMAU01005596.1, read on the forward strand.
TTTTTCCAATCCCGGGATTTAATTTTTGTCTGAATTATATTTAAAAAAAAATTTTTCTCATCAAAATTTTCTACGAATCTATTTCTTAGAAAATTTATAATTTATTTAAGAAATTTTTACTTAGAATTTGTTTGTGCAGTAAAAAGTGCTATAAGTAAAAGAATATGTGCAGCTCTTATTTCTTGTATGTGAGAACGTCACACAGATCTAAGTGGCTCACTGCAATACTTAGACAATAATAAAGGGTGTTTTTTTAGAGGTATAGAACCTTAAATTGCAATAAAACAACGATGTATTATTCGATTGACATGAATTTTTTTTATTCGAAAGATAATCTTGTGGCATTACATTTTAAATATGATTTCTGGCATAGGACTGCCACGGCTGGTTCAGATGTAGTCCAATCTGGACGTCCAATTTTCGATGACTTTTTCCAACATTTGTGGCCGTATATCGGCAATAACACGGCGAATGTTGTCTTCCAAATGGTCAAGCGTTTGTGGCTTATCCGCATAGACCAATGACTTTACATAGCTCCACAGAAAATAATCTAGCGGTGTTAAATCACAAGATCTTGGAGGCCAATTCACAGGTCCAAAACGTGAAAGTAGGCGGTCACCCGACGTGTCTTTCAATAAATCGATTGTGGCACGAGCTGTGTGACATGTTGCGCCGTCTTGTTGGAACCACAGCTCCTGGACATCATGATTGTTCAATTCAGGAATGAAAAAGTTAGTCATCATGGCTCTATACCGATCACCATGGACTGTAACGTTGTGGCCTTCATCGTTTTTGAAGAAGGATTCCACCAGCCCATAAAGCGCACCAAACAGTCAGTTTTTCTGGATGTAGTGGTGTTTCGACATACACTTGTGGATTAGCTTCACTCCAAATGCGGCAGTTTTGTTTGTTGACGTAGCCATTCAACCAGAAGTGCGCTTCATCACTAAACAAAATTCGCTTATGAAAATCGGGAACAACGGCAATCTCGTTTTGATCGTTTTGATGAATTGCCAAACCAAACTGAGAATAAATCACTTGACAGCTGTTAAATCGGTCGCCATCTTGGAAAGTAATGCCAACTTAAACTTCTATACCTGGAAAAAAACACTCTTTATAAGCACGAATAGATTTTGTCACCGTTCTTTCTTCAATTAAATACCGTTAAATAATAGCAGACCTGCTGGAAAGACTTGAGACACTTCAAATCCTATTACATTTCTAACAACTCATGCAACTGGATCTTTTATTTCAAAAAAGGTAATACTTGAAACTGATTCACATTCTGATTCGATAACTGAATCAATTTATACACAAAGCCTATCAAGGTATCCGACTACGTTCGGAACCGTGATTTTGCAAAAGCGTATAAATGGATAATATTTATGATATTTACTATCATTTAGATTAGAAAACGTATGTAAAATTGTGTTTTAAGAATAATATTATTATAGTAAAAAATTATTTAAGTACAATATTTTGACAAAAAATGAACATAGAATGACTCATTTTCAAAATATTCTCCTTTTATGAAAAATGCTTCTATTATGATAATATTTTGTCTGTATATAGCTCGGACCTCCGTACAGAGGCTCAACTAGAATTTTTGAAATATATAGCTTAGAAGTGGATTTATCCATATTTTACAACAACAGAGGGAAGAAATTTTAAGAAAAAAACACCTATAATTATTTCAATTGGTGGTAACTCTGAAAATAATGTGAATTTTTCAAAAATCCTAGTTCAAACTCTCTGTGGAGAAGTTATTACTTTATATAAGCAAAATATTACTATATTAGAAGCATTTTTTATAAAATAAGAATGGTTTGAAAAAAAATTATTCTAATTTAATTTTTTGCCAAAATATTGTATTTAAATCATTTTTTTTTGTCGAAATGTTCTTAAAACAATTTTATACATGCATTCTAATCTGAATGACACTAAATATCCTGAAAATTATCCATTTATGCGCTTTTTTAAAATCACAGTTCCAAACGTAGTCGGATACCTTAAGAAATTTGTACGTAGAATTTTTTTGTGCAATAAAAAGTGCTATAATTAAAAGAATATATGCAGCTCTTACATCTCGTATGTGAGAACGTCACACAGATCTAAGTGGCTCACTGCAATACTTAGACAATAATATAAGCAAGAATAGATTTTGTGATAGTTCCTTCTTCAATTAAATACCGTTTAAATAATAGCAGACACTTCAAATCCTGTTACATTCCTAACAGCTCATGAAACTGGATCTTTTATTTCAAATAAGGTAATACTTGAAATTGATTCACATTCTGATTCAATAACTGAATCAATTTATACACAAAACCCATTAAGTGTAGCAGAAAAATTAGATAAAAGTTATCAAAGAGGTATATGTGTTCACCAATGCGATCTATTAGATTTGAGACACTGTCATCAAAAATTAAAAAAAAAATGTCTCTTTTTTTAAAAAATAGAGGCAGAAGTGGTGTCTACCTAAAAAGAACATACTCCTATTTAATGATAACACCTACTAGTATAAAACTCGAACGAGCATTTTCTTCGGAAGGACAATTTGTAACAAAAATAAGAAGCTGTTTGAACGATGAACGAGCTGTGTTTTTAAAAAGCTTATTCACACACACAGAAACACAAGTTTTTTTAACTTCATTGTGTACTATTTTTATTTGTGTTTTATGATGTATTAAGTTTTTTAATTTGTTTCAATAAAATTAATTTAAACCAATTTTTAATTATATATATTATATTTTCAGTTTTATTATGCAATTTCAACTATGATATTGTGTAAGTATTTTTAATGAATAGTCGAATCCAAATGCAGGGACCAATCCCAGGATTTGGAAAATGTAATCCCGAAATCCTGGGATTGAAAATACGAGGTATATCCAGAAACTAAGTTCTGTTTGGTAATAAAAATAAATTGTATACAGATACAGAAAAAACATTTATTGGACAAAAATGTAAAACTCTTAAACTACCTTTCCACATAACTGCCGAAATTTTGCAGGCATGTGTCATATCGTGGCACAAGTTTTTCTATGCCTTCTTCATAGAAGGTTGCCGCCTGTGTCTTCAACCAGTTGGAAACATTTTCTTTCAGCTCTTTGTCATTGTTGAAGTATTTACCGGCAAGGAAAGACTTGAGATGTAAGAAAAGATGAAAATCGCTAGGAGTGAGGTCAGGGCTGTACGAAGGATGACCAAACACGTCCCAGCCAAATCCTCGTAGGAGGGTTTGTCCGTAAATTCACAAATTTGCCGATAAATTTCGATTGGTTTCATTTTCTTAGCATTCAGAAAACGAATTACATTGGTTTCACTTTCTTAGCATTCAGAAAACGAATTACACATCTGATTTCGCACGCAGCGGGATTTTCAATCAACACCGACATTGTAAACAAGCACAACAAAGCGTACGTGGCTGACAGTGATCTAAAAATGACGCATGCTTCTTCTCCTTGATACTGAGCGTCTGTCGGGCATGCGCGGAACTGCGATCGCTGCGCTGGAGCGGATATAAATAGAAACGGAACTTAATTTCTGGATATGCCGTGTTATATAACACGGGAATTGCAAACCCTAAGGTTCGTAGCGAATTGATTACAATTGATTAGGCAATGATTATAAGAAAATGACAACAGTACTTGAATTGCCATATTCGTGAACTTAGTCATCAATAATATTCAAGTCGAATCGAGTATTTGTGGTGTTATTCCACTAGAAACCCAGTGGCGTAACGTACACCACCGTAACCCATAGGGGGCCCAAAATGTGACTTTGCAGTGGGCCTCTAATATTCTCCGTTACGCCACTGTACAAATCGAAACCCTAAAAGTCCTCATATTATATAGTATGAAAGTTAAAAATATAAGGTACCCCCCTTATCTTCTCCAATGAATCATTGTTCAAAGTTACGAGTCATTGGCGTAGCTTGCTCTGAGGGGGCCCTGTATCGAAATTCTTTTGGGCCCTTTTTTAGACATGGGAGCCCTGTTAGTGGACTGTAGTTACACATGTAGGGTCCCCTGTAGCTTGGGGGCCCCGTATCATTGATACGACTGATACGGCGGTAGCTACGCCCCTGTTACGAGTACCAAGACGTGCTACTCCAGTTGATTCAAAATGTTACAGATTTAATTCAAATTTTCTTCTTCAATAGCTCAACAGCCCTGGGTGTGTCCCGGCCTTCTTTGAAAGTTTTCTCCATGCATCTCTACTTTTTGCAACTACTTTCCAGTTTTTGACCTTTAAAATATTTAGGTCTTTTTCGACACAGTCAATCCATCTTAACGGGGATCTGTCCCGAGGTCTATTTCCCATGGGTTTTGCCAGAAAGATTTTCTTGCAGCAACGATCTTCATTCGTTCTAGCCAGATGACCAGCTCATTTATGTCTCTGTAATTTGACAAATTTTACAATATCAGGTTGTTTTTAAATTTTGTAGAGTTTTAAGTTAGATCTTCTCCATGAAAATTCAAATTTTACTTTCGTAAAATTATGATTTTGCTCTATTGCTTATTTCATTTGTCGTAAGGTAAGGGGTAAGGGTTAATAAATCCACAATGATCTGTGGGCTAAATTAACAATGATCCGTTGACCAGAAGACTTTTAAAAAAAAGTAGTATAACCAGGAAAATTAAATAGGAAATAGAGATTCGTTTTACAAGACTACAACTGATTCTAAGGAAAGAGATACAGTGGAAAAGATTTTTATACATATATATAGGTTTCAAAAACGTTAAATGGAAGTCTAATTAACATAATTTCTGTTCGCCTTTTCTTCTATGTATGCATAGTCAGATATTTTATATTTAAATGTATTTAACCCTTTACCTATCGACGGTACTTATAAGTACCACTTGCTTTAAAATTACACAAAATAACCATTTTTACGAATACTCTGACGATACTCAGCAGCAATATTCTTTGAAATCCACTCTTCCCATATATGTGGCATCATGGGTTCTATGATGAGTATTTTAGCGAGGAAGGTGAATAGTTTTATAGCAGAAATTGCATTTTCATAGGATTGCGAAGATTGTCATTTCTGTTCCGAAAAAATAGTTAATGTCAAAAGATAAGTGTCTTACTTTTTTTTAATGTTAATGAAGACCTTAGAAAGCAATTTGACTATTAATTTTAAGTGAACAGTGTGTATAATTAATTTTACAGTTGAATATCTTTAATTAATTAATTAGCGTTTCTCAAACTGTGGGGCGTGCCCCCCTGGGGGGCGTGACAACCCTACGTGTGGGGCGTGAGCATATCGAAAACAAAAGATTTAAAAAATAATTAATTTACAGGAATGAATTAAAACAAAATATACTTTCAGACACAATAAAAAATGCACTTTTACTATGATATAATTTACAATCTCTTTCTCTCTCTTTCTTATCTGGCGTCATCAAAAATAAGAACTTCTTCAGTACCTAATTAGCTATCTTTGATCCTATAACCACATAAAAGAAACTTTCATTCGATTTGTTGTAATTCTATGATGAGAGATTTTTTATTACGTTTTCTTTTTAAACCTAAAATACTACTCTTTCATAGAAAAAAAAACAACACCCAGAACCGAAAAAATTCATCACTGGAATTCTTTTTGAAATACTAGCTTTAGGCAGCCGAATATATTTGCTCAGCATTTGTTTAACCTTCTAAATTGTTGGTACAGTTAGTTATGACCCCTCTCTTATGTGTTTGTTTCTCATTTAGGGAAGCTGTAAATAATGTATTTCTGTGGGGAGGGGGGTTCCATGTAAAAGAGTTTTATGATACTTGGAATACCACAGAGAGAGCACTTTGAAGGATTTATCTTTATGAGTACTCTCAAACGTATAAAGCATAATGAAAAACGTTTTACACAATTTTTTAACAGTAACACCCACAAATTATACTGAATACACTTTTAACCCAGAAGTGGTTTCGCGGGGCACACAGATCACGAAATCGTTAATTCTGGCAAAACTGTTTATTTTTTACCAAAGAAAAATTGAAAAGTCCTTGAAAGTAGGTAAGTTTACTTTCTCTTTATTAAATTATTCACTTAAATCACTATTTGCACCGTGTACAATAAAAATAATTATATTAAAAAAAAGGATTGGGGTGACTCAACCACCTCGCGAGACCATTAACGTTAGGATCGAGTGTGTGCCTGCTCCCGGGATAAAACATTTTGGAAATTTTCTCGCTTTAAATATTAAAGATAACACAATTATTCTTCATCGGATTTTTATATTGTTTATCATTATTCAACAATAACTCTAAATGATCATTCTGTGAGGCTTAAAATTACAGTTCGCTTAAAACTAATTATAATATGAGTATTCATTTTAAAATATCATTTACCATTTTTGTAATCATTGTCGCGCATTTGGGTTTACTCTTCTGACAGTTCAGCTATTATACCAAGAATGGTTTAGTTTTTTAAAAAAATGAACTCGTATGAAGAGCGGGTACTTCAGACAGTAGTATGCTTTTAATGTATGGATGCTACACAATGTATTTTATAACTAGTAATTTATTAATACTAAACTGAGAGCAAGTTTAATAAGTATTAGCGACTTCCATGGGCTTGTCTTGATTGATTGATTGATTGATTGAATATTAACGTCGCATTGTTCAGCTACACGAGGGCTTTTGGCGACGGACCACGTAATTTTGAACCATGGTCAAGTGATGTGGACGACACCTGAGCTGGCACTCCCCTCTCCTAACTACCACACCACACCAACGGGAGGACGTTTCAGATCTCGACAGATTTAACGTGCATCGCTGCCCTACACAGCGGGTCTTTAGTGGTACTGGGCTCGAACTCGTGACAAGGCAAGCCACGGTCTGATACCTATATCACTCGACTACCGCGGCCTGGGCTTGTCTTGAAGAGGAAAGTATTGCAAAGGAAGGTTTACGATTCGAAATTGGCAATATGAGTACTTCATTTATATTTTGCTGAGATCTATATTTTATCTTCAAAGCAGCCACCGCATTTTGCAATTGTTCCAATTTAAAAATTCGAGAAAGAAAAATAAATATTTATTACTTAAAAGTGTGATGGGCTCGCGCGTTTTTTCATTAACGTGTACTTTCGGGTTCTTTGGGACCAGAATGAACGGCAATTCTTTTCCAACCAACCCGAGAAGTAAAACGTGAAGGAAAGATGCAAATTAGGAAGCTTTTAAATGACAGATGTTTAGAGTAAGCAAGGTGGCATTTGGGGAATGTTATGATAGTCAGTTTTCAAGTATGAAAAGTATTTCGAGAAGTTAAGTGACAGTCAAGAGAAGTTACTCGTGACAGAGAGCCCTTAGTCAAGGTGTATACCATTGCAAGCCAGTGAACCGCAACTTCAGCAAAGATCAGATAGATTGATGCGTCGTTGGACATTAAAGGCAGGAGTAACCATTTAAATATTCGGATCTGTGTTGATATTGAAATTGAGCTTAGGCGAGTTAGTTATTGATAGTGGTTCGAGTTACGTTATTTCGGTATTATACATTGTGTGTTTAGCCACCGTAGATTCTCTTACATATCTTATTATTATATAATCTGTTATAGGGGTTTAAGTTAAGATCTTAATAAAGTCATATTAAGATTATGGCAACTTCTAGCTCTTCATTTATTCCTACACCTCTAGCTCACGCTGATAATCTAGGAGAAGGGCACCCAAGGGGGCGCAGTTATATAAAATTTAATATACTTATCTTATTAATTTGTACGGTTTATAATTAAGATCATATTGAAGTTTTAGCATCTAAGTGCATTATTATTGCATTCAATACATTATTATTGTATAAGGGGGGGCGATAAAAATTATGATTGAAAAGTGGGTCCCAGTATTGAAAGTTTGAGAAGCACTGCTCTGACTAATTAAATTTCCCAAAGTTGAGTATTTTGTTTATGTATAATCCTTAATTTTCAAGGTACTGATTCAAAAAAAAAATATTGTACGAAAAAAACTGCAGTAAATCATGATGTGGTAGATAAAAGGTTAAAATGCAATGAAATTTTTGAAAAATTCATCATTTTAAGAAAATTTTATCCTAAATGGATAGCAAGCATGTCAATAAAATGTTTCAAATATCAAGAATAACAGAAAAAAATGGCGTTTCTGACAACAAAAAGCAGACAAGGCAATTTTTGCTGAAATTGCTTCAGATTCAAATGAAGGACCACTAAAATGACCTCAGCAAGCCATCCATGCCACGCGGTCCTCAGGTTGAAGACCAACTATCCTAAAGTGAAGAGCAAATAAATATTTACCTCTTAAAATATTGCTTTCTGGCAATTGAGAAGATATTCTTAACTTTTAAAATTAATTCATCTGATTCACACATGACGAGAATTCTCAGAGTCCTCAGACTCACATCGAAAGTGTGTGACGGGGCTTTATCGGTATTTCTATTAATAATCCTCTTGGGATATCTTTGGGGCCAGAATGGCAATTCTTTCCAACCAAACCAAGAAGAGAACGCGGTTATATGGATTAGGAAGTATATATATATTGAAGTTTTAGTTTTCGCGAAAAGCTCAAGGTGAAATTCTAGGAGAAGAGTCTAAGAGAGTTCTATGAGTCGATCTAATAGTGCCAGTGAAGCTGATTTCTAAGTGGGTCCGAGACCAGAAGATTATCCCTTAGCCGGATCACGTTGGATCGAAGAATATATAGACGATATCGGTACTGTAGCTGTTCGCCGTGGAATAGCGGTAAGATAATTTAGATTAAGCTTTAAGACTAGAGCAGATTCTAGTAAGTTAGGAAATCATCTATAGATACAGATTCGGTGGTTTATGCGATATTTGTTAGAATTACAGTCTGTGTCTCATCACTTCTGATCATAAGCCTTCTAGACTAGTGTTGTTTTGGAAATATAAATTGAGATCATAATAAACTAATTTTAATAATGGAAGGTGTTAGTGATCCATCTTTCATTCCCTCAAACGTAAGTCGCGTGGATGATGAAGAGATGATACCCCCAGCCAGTAGCGCACACAAAAATTTTTCAAGGGGGTGTCCAGGGTCGAAAGTCCACCATTTTCTTATCAGGCTCCAATACGCCACCCAACATATTCTTTTGATTTTGTCGATTTTGGGGAACAAAAACAATAAAAAATTAGTTATTGAATAAATAATTAGCATAAATTAATTATTAATAATAAATGCATAGTTAAATTTTACGTAAAATGTACATAGGATTATAACCAATCGAAAAAAAATCAAGGGCTATGGGGGAGGGTATCTAGACCCGTAGGACACCCCCCTTTTGTGCACGACTGCCCCCAGCCATCGGGGTATCACAAGTGGAGAATAAACAGATTCCAGTATTACGTGTACTAATCTCGCAGATGAAACAAAGGATTCCTTAGAACAGTAATATTCAACCTGCGGCCCGCCAGCTTTTTTTGAGTGCCCTGGTAATGATCCATTGCACTAAGAAATTAAAATATTGGAGAACAATGTACAAACAATTTAACAGGAAATTCTATCAATCAAGCAATCAAATGTATCAATTTTGCTATCAATTGTTTTGTTTTTTCAATATTAGAATGTAAGCAAGAGGCTGTTGGTCGTAGATGAAAGAAAATATAGAAATTATACATATTCCATAACTCAGTAAAAATTCATAAAAATAAATATTTGTGTGTGTGCTCGATAGAAAAGTTAATACAGTATTAAAATAAAAGCCAAAAATGAGCTTTAATATTTTGATCAATTTTGTTTGTAAATGTTACTTTGATCTTATATGTGATTTTTCCATTATCTACATGTTGCGGCCCACCTGAAATGCCTATCATGTGTATGCGGCCCGGTGGGAAAAAAGGTTGAGTACCCCTACCTTAGAATATTCATTCAAAGAATCCCTGTTCCCAAAAAATCATTCAAAATTACAGAAAAAAAATGGATATTGAGCTGTAATATTTTTACATTACAGTATATATACAGAGTGACCCAGGATCATTGGGATAAATTTTAAGGGGAGGTAGGGGACATCACAAGGCTTCAGATTTGCATGCAACCCATGGTTGGAAACTTCGTTCGGCGCTAGGTGGCGTTCACAAGAGCATTCAAGAATGCATGCATGACTGCAAAACCTGACTCAAATGACTGCATTACCGCAGTCATTTGAGTTGCCATCGCCCGCAGTGGAGTATGGAACGTTTTACAAACAGCGAGCTGGCAGATGTGCACCTGATTTAAATATAAGCAGAAGTAAATGCCCGAGTAGTAGAAAGATTGTATCGTGAAAAGTATCCGCGGAGAGATGCACTGAGATCGGATGTTTGTTAATTTGCATCACAATTTGTGTAAATATGGATCATTACCAGGTAATAAGCTTAGTGAGGGCGGGATACGGTATCCAACTCATTTTGTTCCATGTATGGGACAAAGTGTGTTAGATACCGTTCAAAGGAATTCGAATACCATGTTGCAAACAGCATGGTATAACTATAACTCTTTCTTTCAGAAAGGAAACAAAAATATTTACTGGTATAGTATTATACTTCTATATTTAGCTTTTTTTATATACAAATCATATTAGTTATTACTAATTTTAGTTAAGTTCAGTGATTTTTTTTGTATGAGTAGTAAATTAATTTTTTAAAAACGCGTTAAAAGAAAAAGAATAGATTTTTATATCAGAGAAATTTCTAAATTAACTTTTAGAACATCATTTGATATACACGGATACATATATGAATAATCGTATTTCTTCACATTGATACTAAGATGTCTGAAAGGTTTTCTAAATTTGTGTCCTGTTCCTTATCAAGCAAAAGCTATATCGGGATTATCGACTCAATTTTTTGCTTTTTATTTCAAGAAAAAAAAATCTAAAAAAAATTTTGCCGCACGTGTGCTTGTGGGGCGCTTGTTATTATTATTATTATTTCTTTTTTCTTATCATGTGCTCTCCTTCATCTTGCATTTTCATATTTTTGTAACCTCGTAACTTTTATACGTCTTCTCGATAAATTATTTATTTTGGAGAACATTTTTAATGTGTTATTGTAATTTATGCAAAAAAAATTGTCGTTTTTCTCTAAATACTCATTACAAAAATATTTTACGATGCTTTCAAAAACATATGTTATTTTCCTTTTCTTTTTTTTTTAACTTTAACACCCAAAGTGTTAATGCACTGATCTTCATTTTTGATTGACAAAAAATATTTACCAAGAAAAACATTCACTGCAGTTCCGTGTGTGTTGCAAGTTATTAATAAATAATTCTCCGAAGGTTACGGAACGAACTAGGTCAAAAGCAAATATTGCAATCAAGCAAGCAAAAGAGTGATCAAGTCAACTGATTCATTTGAATTTCCAACAATTGTATACGAATTTTATCTAAAAAAGTAACCAAAAGGATTTTTCAAGAAAAGATATATTTAAGAAATTGCGAAAAAAATTTGTGAAATTTTATCGCTTATCTTTGTTCAGTTAGTTATATGATATGTGCTTAATGAATCCAAAAATAATTATGATAATACAACAAAAATTTCTATTTTCTTTGATAGTTCAATCAGTTAACTGTAATTGACGAGAGTATACTCGTCAGAGAAAAGTTGCTGGATTTGTCATGACGAGTATACTCGTCAAAAAAGTAGTGACCATTGGCTATTTAAATTGTAATTTTTGAGAAAAACTAAACGTATTCTTAAATTTTAAGATGATTCGAATATTTTGAGGCCTGACCGGAGTAAAACAAATAAATAAAAAAATAGAAAAATTTAAGATGAATTCACATGCATCCCATTATGCACCGGCTGAAACAGCGTATAAGTTCACCTAACAAATTTATTTATGTGCAATGATAATGTTTTTTAAATGTTAGCCAGATAGAGGCAAAAGTCAAAAAGTTGATTTATAAAAAAAATAAGGTTCTTTTAGGTATGGACGTCTTAAGGTATCCGAATACGTTCGGAACCGTGATTTAAAAAAAACGCATAAATGGATGATTTTCATGATATTTAGTGTCACTCAGGTTAGAATACATGCATAAAATTGTTTTAAGGACATTTTGACAAAAAAAATTTATTTAAATATAATATTTTAGCAAAAAATCAACTTAGAATAATCTTTTTCCCAAATGTTCTTCTTTTGTGAAAAATGGTTCTATTATAATAATATTTCGCCTGTATATAGCTCAGACCTCTCTACAGGGGCTCAACTAGAATTTTTGAAAAATTCACATTATTTTCAGACTTACCACCAATTGAAATAATTATTGGCGTTTTTTTCTTAAAATTGCTTCCCTCTGTTGTTGTAAAATATGGATAAATCCACTTCTAAGCTATATATTTCAAAAATTCTAGTTGAGCCTCTGTACAGAGGTCTGAGCTATATACAAACAAAATATTATTATAATAGAACCATTTTTCACAAAAGAACACTTGGAAAAAAGATTATTCTAAGTTCATTTTTTGCCAAAATATAATATTTAAATAAATGTTTTTTGTCAAAATGTCCTTAACACAATTTTTTATGCATATATTATAATCTAAGTGACACTAAACATCATGAAAATTATCCATTTATGCGCTTTTGCAAAATCACGGTTCCGAACGAAGTTGGATACCTTAAGGCATGGGCCAACTGGGCCCAGGCCCATGGCCTCGGTCCCCATTGGGGCTTTGTCTCGTTTTTAACTCGGCCTTAATAAGATCATGATTCGAATAATTTCAAAGGTCAAATGTTATTTTCGGTTCTGGAAATTTCGAACGATATGTCAGCTGACTAAGTCAATGTCGTCCATGTATAAGTCTATCACCGTACACCCTCATTACTCATTCAGTCAAAAGTTGGTAGTCTGTCGAGCCAGTTTGTAAGATTGTAAATAATGCTCATTTATTTGTTTCGAGTTATTGTTTGTACGAATATTTGACAACGTATACTATGTACTGTCTACTTCTAAGTCTCATAGGTGGAGCCTACATTTGTGTAGGGACCCAGGGCTTTAAGAAGTCTTATGACATCCCTGCTTTCAAATACGGTCAACCATGGGACAAATGCGTAATGCCGACCAGGCTCTGAGCCCATTGGTAGCTGTTGGCCCGAAATTACCCAGCTATCAAATAGTGTAAATGTCAATTGCTTGATGTTACAACCACGCGCTGACATTAGAGTAATGACCCAATGCCGTGCTGCCGAAAAAATAGTTATTTTATTCGGGTGAGAAAGGCAAGAATGCTTTCTGGTAAGAGAATCGTGATCAAATCTCCAATACCTACTCCAGAACTTCCTTAGTGTCAAGGCCGGTAGAAAATAATCGGTCTATAAAGAAGGAAATAAGTCAGAGTGTGTTAGGTCTCTCAGTCTGGGAGTTTCCATTGTCATTAAGATTCAAAGATATCCATATAAACATACGGTCGGAGAGACCGTCGGCCTCAAGAACCCACGACCGAGCTAAATTACTTTATACTCACTTACACAGACCAAGTGACCAAAAGCTGGAGGACCCTATTTCGGTGAATACCACTTCACAGGATGAATTTACACATACATGTTCCCAACTTTATATGTATTTAATTTTTCTCTCTCTTGAAGAATAATATATGCTATGTTAACCAAATGAATAAATAAAGGAGGGTGTTTTTTAGAGGTATAGAAATTTAAATTGCAATAAAACAACGATGTATTATTCGATTGACATGAATTTTTTTTATTCGAAAGATAATCTTGTGGCATTACATTTTACATATGATTTATGGCATAGGACTGCCACGGCTGGTTCGGATGTAGTCCAATCTGGACGTCCAATTTTCGATGACTTTTTCCAACATTTGTGGCCGTATATCGGCAATAACACGGCGAATGTTGTCTTCGAAATGGTCAAGCGTTTGTGGCTTATCCGCATAGACCAATGACTTTACATAGCCCCACAGAAAATAGTCTAGCGGTGTTAAATCACAAGATCTTGCAGGCCAATTCACAGGTCCAAAACGTGAAATTAGGCGGTCACCAAACGTGTTTTTCAATAAATCGATTGTGGCACGAGCTGTGTGACATGTTGCGCCGTCTTGTTGGAACCACAGCTCCTGGACATCATGATTGTTCAATTCAGGAATGAAAAAGTTTGTAATCATGGCTCTATACCGATCACCATTGACTGTAACGTTGTGGCCTGCATCGTTTTTGAAGAAGTACGGACCAATGATTCCACCAGCCCATAAAGCGCACCAAACAGTCAGTTTTTCTGGATGTAACGGTGTTTCGACATACACTTGTGGATTAGCTTCACTTCAAATGCGGCAGTTTTGTTTGTTGGCGTAGCCATTCAACCAGAAGTGCGCTTCATCGCTAAACAAAATTCGCTTATGAAAATCGGGAACAACGGCAATCTCGTTTTGGGCCCATTCGACGAATCTACGCCTTGCTTGATGATCGTTTTGATGAATTGCCAAACCAAACTGAGAATAAATCACTTGACAGCTGTTAAATCGGTCGCCATCTTGGAAAGTAATGCCAACTTAAACTTCTATACCTGGAAAAAAAACACTCTTTACATAAGTTCCCAACTTTATATGTATTTAATTTTTCTTGCGTATTAATATATGCTATGTTAACCAAATGAATAAATATTAGTAATAAAATTAGGAATTTTACAAATTAAACCCATCTTTTGATCCAATATTTTAACTGCGCTACTTATTCTGTGATTGACGAGTATACTCGTCATCGTTCGATTTTCGCGACACACATAGTTGCACTCTTTCAAACTGGGGTGCCACAGTTAACTGGTTAGAAAAATCATTGGAAATAAATTGGATGGAGGTGGTTATGTTCTAAAAAAACGTAGACGAAAGTGTGCCGAGATGCAACGTGTAGCAGAGAATATTGGTACACCCCTGTAAAGTCAATTTTTTTACCCCAAGCCGGATCTTATAAAAAATTTCAAAACCATAACATAACATCGACTTTGGGCCTTTTAGAATTCTGGGCTTCCTTCGCGATGCAAGGGTTGCGGAGGGTGTACGTTACGCCACTGCCGAGATGTAATATCTATGGTAAAAATCTTTTAGTCTATGAGGGGAGGGATGTTGAACCACACCAAACAACACCACCCTTGTACGCAACTTAATAATCTTATTATCCTAAAACTTGTTTATGTTTCAGACCATTTTAAAGAATTTAAAAAAAAAAGAAGAAAGTCTCATACAAAATGAATACCTCTTTGATGATGCTTATATATTGATTTATTGTGAAATAGTATTTACTTTCTTTCTGAGGTTATACAGGGCGTCCCAGGATTATTGGGACAAACTTTAGCGAGAGGAAGGGGACATTTCAAATGGATTCAGATTTGCATAGTTACCCTTGATAGGAAACGTCTTTGTTCGGCACTGGGTGGCGTTGCTCACTAGATCATTGGAGGAAACAGACCTGTATTACCGCAGTCATTTGAGCTGTCATCGCGCATGGAACATTTTACGAACATCAAGCTGGCATATATGCACCTGATTTAGGGATTGGCAGAAGGAAATGCATGAGCAGCAGAAAGATTGTATCGCGAAAGGTATGCCCAGAGAGATGCACCGGACCGCCGGATGTCACAATTTGTTTGAACATGAATCATTCTGGGGTCATAGGCATAGTGACGGCGGGACTCGAGTGACTCCAACTCCCAACATGACCCAACTTAGATTAATAAATATTTTAGATAGTCTCTGTCTTGTATCTCTTCGTTTCTTGTACCTCTCATACAATGTCGTAACGAAGAATACTAGGCCCCCCCAGCAAATTCAGGTTTTGAGCCCCAAGCCCAAGTACGTACTTGGCGTCAGTCAGGCTTTGGGCCCCCTAGAACCTCTGGGTTCCCACATTGTGTGGGTTCGGGGATGACCGTTACACCACTGCTCCCATACTACTTTCCCATGACGTTTTCGATCATAGGTTTCTGTGCAAATTTGAGTTATTGTGGTGTTCCCCACCTCCCCTTGAATCCTTTGTCCTGATAATCCTGGGACACTTTGTTTTAGCAATTCCAAGACCCCTTGAAATTATAGAATTCAAGATACTACAAGCAAGTCAAATTACAATTAAATTAATACTGAAGGCTACAATACACAAGTAGTTTATATACAACTTGCAAAGTATTCTACAGAAAAAAGAAAATTTTTAACTATATAATGCAGAACATTTTGAATTACGGTAAAAAACATGCCAACGTAAAGAGATAATCAACTTTTCGGGGTTATATTGAATCAAAACAATTTCAAACGAAAGAGAGAGCTAGTAAACTATATGAAATTTGAATTTTTTAATATTAATTACAATAAAAAAAGAGAATATTTATAATTTAAATATATCAAAATTACAATCAACCTTGCAACTGTGAGAATAATGTTCACGCTTTGAATGTATTGCATCAAAATAAACAATCTACCCTTTTTAGATAATTCTTATCTTTTTTTCGTTATTTCATTTATAATTTTTTTCGTTTAATAAAATATCTTTGTTGTATTGAATTCCAATGTTTTGTTTCCGTTACGAATAACGATTGTTTATAAACAATGTAAATGTCTTTTGTTTATGTAGCATTTAGAGAAATCACGCTCATAAATCATTTAATTCTACAAAGTCACAAGCAAAAAAAAAAAAAAAAAAAAAAACTTTAAGTTTAAATTATACAAAAATGCGTTTAATAACACTTTCACCGTTATTTTCGAATTTGTGATTCTAAATTCTACACTTTCAGTAAAGATTTTTAAATACTTAGAGTTACAAACCGATCCCCTGGGAAACAACCACACTCGCATCCAGTCTTTTTTGAACAAAATCAAAGTTAACATTTTTAAAAACATGACGGACCTCGCAATTTTGAACCACTGTCAAGTAATGAGGACGACCCCTGAGTTGGTACCCGAATCTCCAAACTACCTCACCAGCAAGCTAAAGGAAAGAATTTGAGCCACGACTGATTTAACATGCATCAGCCTCTCTACACGGTGTGTTTTTAGTGGCACTAGGGCTCGAACTCGTGACATGTCCTCGCTAACCATGACCACTAGGTGAGTGAGTGAATATATGCATCAACTATTCAGCAACTAGAGAGCTTTTGGTGACGGACCTCGTAATTTTGAACCATGGTGAAGTGACGAGAATGACACCTGAGCTGGTACTCCCCCTCTCCAAACTTCCACACCACACCAACGGTGTGAGGTGTGATCCACGACTTATTTAACGTGCATCAGCCTGCTATGCACGTCGAATCTTCAGTAGTACTAGGCACAACCTCGTGATACGCCGGTCACGAGTCTGTTACCTTGACCACTAGGCTACTGCGGCCTCCTCCAAAATACCACGCCTTAGAAGAAAATCCTGAATAGTAATAAGTTAATTGGTTAAAGAGAGAGAGAGAGACTGAAAGTCAACCAATTCCTTCTAACAAACAATTGACTTGTTACACACAATTAACCAGTGGCGCACACAAAGGGGTGGTCCTCGGGGCTGGAACCCCCACCCCCAAAGCCCTTGTTTTTTTTTTCGATTGCTTATAATCCTATGTATATAGTACGTACAAATTAATTATTTATTATTAATAATTAATTTTAATAATTAATGCTAATTATTCATTCAATAATTAATATTTTTACTGTTTTTTATTCCCGAAAATCGACAAAATCAAAAGAATTCGTTGGGTGGCGTATTAGAAAATGATACGAGAATGGTGAACTTTCGACCCTGAATTCTTCTCACCTTGAAAAATTCCTGTGAGCGCCACTGCATACAATTAAACATAAACTTATTCAAACCATTACGAAATAGTTAAAGTTCATTTATGAAAAATGAGCATTGTTCTGGTAATTAATCAATTAAAAATCTCTCGCCATTTCCCAATTGCAAACATCAGGTGCAACATTAATTAAAAACTTCAAAATAGAACTTTATCTCAAGGCCTGTTTCGCATCATGCTGTGCTTTTTCAGCAGCTCGGTAGGAAATGGGTTTCCTAATTAGTTTTTTTATAGAATCCGTTCTCTATAGCAAGCCCTCTCCACCTTTAACTGCTTCAGGGGTGGAGAACTTGTGGTCTTTTGGCCTTCGTCTTCTGAATAAATTTTTTAGTAGAAATCTTTTCATTTTCATCTGCACACACACGCATCTGTCTATTTTTTTCACCATCAGAAAGAGTGTTACTTAAAAATTAACAGCTTTGGAAACTGAAGTGATAAAAGAAAATTTTAATCATGAGTTTAATATTATTGTTTGTGCTAAATTTTTGTTTTATTAAGTATTTTTTTAACTTTTTTCATTAAAATTCTTGCTTTTCTTTAGTGTTTTAAGTGTGTAATACGACTTAAATAATTTAATTAATTATAGCTGTAACCATGTGATGTAATTTTGTAATTTTTCAATGAGTTTGAGTTCACAGGTGTGTGATGTGTGGTTGTTTCTAATGCCACTTGATCCCGACCGTGTCAGATCCAGGCCCCCGAAATTCATCAGTACAAGGGGCTAGATGTACGCCTGTCGTTAGCCGTAGTCTTGAGCACCATACAGGTGACAGTATTATTTCGCTCGGTTCCACCCCAATTTTGAGAGAGAACACCCTGAGGGAGGCAGAGACCTCCTACCTCTCTCCCCTTCCACCAACCTCACGAGAGGACTTGTGTCTAGATGGCTATTTAAATTACTCCAAGCCACAAAGGCACTATACACTTACAAATATCCATGCCTTCTTCGGGATTCGAACCCAGGTCCTACGGCACATCAGTCAACGTCGATAACCTCTATACCGGATGGGCGACTTACAGGTGTGTTGTGCAATAATGGCAGTGTCGTCAAAGCACCTCGCTAACTGGACGTTGTCCGTCTTCGGAATGTTATTGATGTATATATTAAATAGTGGTGGTCCAAGCAAAGATCCTTGTGGTACACCTCTGAGAATAGGGTTTGGTGTGGTGTGGTAGTTAGGAGAAGGGGTGCAGCTCAGGTGTCGTCCTCGTCACTTGACCATGTTGCAAAACTACTCGGTCCGTCTATAAAAGTCCTCGTGTAGCTCAGCAGTGCGACGTTAATATTCACCCCCTCACTGAGAATAGGGCGGGGGCTGGACATACTGTTTTCCACTTTTACTCTGAACTCTCGAGTTCTTAGTTTAGAGTGGATGATTTTATATTATTTGGTTCGAAAATCCAAGGTTTCATCAACTTGGATATTAAACCATCCTGCAAAACTTTGTCAAAGTCTTTGGCAATGTCCACAAATATCATGTCTGGGGCCTGATGATCTTGAAAGCTTGTGTGAACCCATTCAGTGACACTGAGTTAATGTGGAGCACTTTGTGACAAAACCGTTCTGTTCGGTAAATTCCATTAAAATTCGATTTTTGTTTATTTGGTAGATTTGTTTATTTGCTTTATTATTTTTTGTGCGAACGGTATCGCTATAGCAATAGTTAAGTAAGTATCTATAATTTATCTTCCTTGTTATATGCCTCCTAAAATTAGTACAAAATTTCCTAAATAAACATATGGAAACACGAAGTTAAATTTGTAACAAATGTGATTATTTTTTCATATTAGAGGTGTGGTAAAAATTTATAATCAATTAAAATTATCTTATTTCTTTATATGTAATTGTAATAATATTGTGTTGATTTCTTTATTTTAATATAATTCAGACACTCTCTACTGCGTAATTTTCTACCTTAAGCCCCGTTAGTAGAAAATTCCTACTGCATATTAGACCACAATTAATTAAAATTTAGCAAATGAAAGCAACTCTATTCCATTATATAGAAATGAAATCTCATCCATAAACTGCACCATTATCTCTAAGGATCAAATAATCTACAAATAATTTTCTACCTTAACAGAAAATTCATACTGCATATTAGTCCACATTAAAATTTAGATGATGAAAGCAAAAAACTGTGTTCCATTATATAGAAATAAAATTTCATCTATGAACTGCACCATTATCTCTGGGGACCAAATAATCTACGTGTACGGCCTCTGGACGCACTTTATACCATATGCTCTCTAAACATGACGCGCAAGCAAACAGTAGTGCAAGTACATCCTAACAATTTAATCGTTGCCCCACATCTCCGCAGTCCATTTTCGCAGAAAGTGTTTATTTGTTATCGTTCTAGGTCCCCACAAGTATTTCTCCCCACCGTATCTGGGTCATCCCCCACCTGTAAGCCTCCTTTTCCTTGAGATTTCTGTGTACGCCCTACCCAAAAAAGACCTACCTAAATTCAACTGACCCTGACCTGAGAACGTGCCACCTCCCTCAGCTATCGCTTTCTCTTGCACAAAAACACCTGTCTTTCCCTCCCACTCTCCCTGCGTCCAGGGAGAAAATCCTGCTGTGGATGTAAACAGCGCATTTTTTTTTTAGTCCAATCCCAACGATTTTGCAGTTTATCTTTCGTAATGTCTCATCTTGATGATAAGTAAGCTTCCAAACGTACAAAAATGTTTTCCATGAAATGCAGTATATATTTCTAGTTTTACTTAAGTAAATTCCTTCCATTTTCCATTCCACAATTTCAATATTTTGTAAATTACATTTATCTTTAAATAAATCGTTCGATTTTTTTAAAGATAAATGGAATAAAATCAAATTCTTTTCGAAAACAAATTAAAACCTTCAGAAAAAATTTTATTAAAATCGATCTTTTAGAATCAAAATTCCTTTTCGAAGATAAATTCTTTCATCAAAAGTAAATACTACTTTTTTTAAATCAAATGTGAATGTTTGAAAAGATAATGCAACTCTTTAAAAATCAAACGCGTATCCTTTTCTGACATAAATTCAATTTATTGAGGACCAAATTCAGTACTTTACAAATGAAATTTTTGAGTCATAATCAATAACTCTCTCTCTCTGTTTAACATGTTAGAACTATTATTTTAAAAATGATAATAATTCAACCAAAAGTTAAGCTATGGAAGCGAAAAAATATTTGCTATTTTTATAATATATGCAGATATTCTTAAATCTGATCATCCTTACAAAATTCACTAAAATTATGCTTTCCATTAAAATCTCTAATTAAAAAATACATTTATTAAGATCCCTCTTTATTTCAGACAATAAAATTACAAACAACATATACCAATTTAATTTTAAAAAATTGCAATGATATTTATAGTATTATTATAGCAAAATTAGTATTTAACTTATAAATATATATATATATATATATATATATATATATAGTTGCTATCCTATCATAAATTCAGTATCAAACAATGTTAGAAAGATCTTAACGGCAAATTTGACTTTATTATTAAGAAATTAGTATTATATATACATTTTACATTTTTAGTTTTTCAAGTAAAAGATTTTTAATATATTTTTGAAAATATAACCTTAGAAATATATACTTTCCACCAATTTAAAAAGAATAAAAATAGTATTAGCTTCAAGATGCAGCTTCAATGGCGCACACAGGAATTTTTCAAGGTGGGGGGTCGAGAGTCCCCTATTCTCGTATCATGCTCCAATAGGCCGCCCAACATTTTCTTTTGATTTTGTCATTTTTCGGTAAAAATTAATTATTTAATAAATAATTAGCATTAATTAATAAAATTAATTATAAATCACAAATAATTAGTAAAATTTTATGTACTATATACATAGGATTCTAATTAAACTCAGTCGCGCAACAGCCCATGAGGGACAAGGTCTGCTGTGCCCATCTCAGTATACGTGACTATTGGACGCTGAAGTGCATGAGCAGCTGTCCCAATCAGTTGGTCAGCCTGAAGCGAAACTGCCAGTGTCTTGCAAGCTTGGTTCTCATTTATCTACCGACTGAAGGGATGAAAGGCTGAGTCATCCTTGCCCAGCCGGAGGATAAAACTCCGCACCTGTGGTGTGGAAGCGCACATAGGATAAGAATCAATCGAAAAAAAATCGCCTCCCCCCTCCTCCCCCTTTGTGTGCAGCTTCATATGTTTTGTCGGTGATGTAATAAAAAAAATCAAGAAAACCTTGATTAAAAAGATTGATGAAGTAATCAAAAGATTATCAAATATTAAATACATGTTAATTAACAGTAGCTACATTTTCATTAATAATCTTAACCAGATTCGAAATTTTTTCATAAAGAATTTAATCCTTTCAGCATGGCCTCGGTAGCCGAGAGGTCAAGGTATCGGATCGTGGCTGGCTTTGTCATGAGGTCAAGCCAGTACTGCTAAGACCCGCCCTGTAGGGGAGCGATGCGCGTTAAATCTGTCGAGAGCTCAAACGTCCTCCCGTTGGTGTGGGTGGTAGTTAGGAGAGGGAGCGCTAACTCAGGTGTCGTCCACGTCGCTTGACCATGGCTCAAAATTACGTGGTCCGTCGCCAAAAGCCCTCGTGGATCTGGACAGTGCTACGTTAATATTCACTCACTCAATTTTTCATCACCAAACGAAATAAAATTCCATTAAAAACTATTTAAAGTGTGTATAGTAGAACTTGTATTCCTGATCCATGGCAATGTAATGAAAAAGGTCAGGGCCACAAAAAATGCATCGAGAAAGAGTTCGAGAACTACTATACAATACCAAAAATCATTGTCGCAAAATGCATAGAAACATTTTTACACAGAAAGTACGAATCTTACGAAACTAGAATGAACAAGAGAGAGAGAGAGAAGCGCACTTTTCTTTCCTTGTGCAATTGTTGAAGACTATGTGGTATTTATCTTTCATTGTGCCTCGAAATTTGCAGGAACATAAAATCTTGCAATGTTGTTGCATATTGCAAGAATATTAAAAAAAGTCGACAGTACCAGCTGTGCTCGACTTGGACACAAGAATATAAACGCTTTAGGAAACGCGTAGGCTGTGTTTGCCTTATGCCACAATTTGTGAATCAAACGCGGGACATATTTTTACATAGAAAAATATTCCTGATTTTTACTTTAATTCGGGCAGTAGTAACAAAAATAGGTGCATTTATAAAATTAAAAAAATTTCTATACGTAAGCTGTTTTTCAAGTGAGCATGGAGAGGATATATATTAAAATATAGGAGACGAAATACAGAATATATTTTATATCAGAAAAAATTTAATTCAATTAGAAATAAGTAAAATAATACAAGATGCTCATCTTCTATTAGATATCAAAGTTTTTAAATGTAGTATTGTGTTGGAACAATTTTCATTCATAATAAGTATTCCGAGTTTATGCCCAAAACTTACACAAGCTTAGCTTAAACTAAGTTCTTAAACTAAATAGTCGAATATAAAAATAGTTTTACATATAAAAGTGAATGTGATTTACGTTACTATCTTTTATAAATACTGGCTTCATTTTTTTATGATTGTCCTTAACTATCACTGGGTTTAATTGACTATATATCAGAAACTAATCCTACACAGAAACTAATTTACTCTTGCTCATTCATTCTAATTTCGTCTAGACGGTTAGCTTAAAAATTTTATCAGCCAATCATAAAGCTGTCTCTCATCTCACAACTCCATGTTACGCAATCTTTCTGAAATCTCTCTTAAGACATTGGACTTCTTTCCTGCACCTGGATTGGTTAGGCTTTTCCCTGTATTTTTCATCGAACTCAAAATTCTAATTATGTTAGCTTTTAAAAAAAGCTCTTTTTTTAAAAAAATTTTAATAGTTAAATAATTTTTTAAGCCAAATTTTCTCTATTATATTAGAATATTTCATTAGCACTCAGGGTAATGAAACTTTTTTCCACGGATACTCTCAAACCAAGGATAATAGATTACAGCCCTGCAGAATTTTTATACTTCATCAAAGTTTTCCAACGACTGTGTGTGTGTTTAGATCAGTGATGCTCAACCTGTGGCCCACGTGCCACATGGGGCCCGCTGGTCTTTTCTGAGTGGCCCCATCATAGCCTATTGCACTGAGAAATTCAATTATTTATGAACACAATGTAATAAATATTTAGCAGGAAATTCTAGCAATCAAATCTATCAATTTTGCTATCAATTTGTTTCTTTTTTAATTGTAGACTGTAAACAGAGGCTTGGTCTCATGGATAAAAGGAAATCATAACTACCCCACAAATCATTAAAAGATGCTTAAAAGTAAATATTTTTTTGTGTGTTTGACAGAAAGATTAATACAGTGGGTGATCGGTTAACGAACACTTTCAAGAAAGATTTTTGTGTTTGGACAACGAACACATATTCGGAGGTGATCAGGGACACACCCCTGAAATTATGGATGAAATTTCGACAACTGCTAGAGATCTGGAATTGGAGGTGATCGAGGATGAAATAGAAGATCTCATAATGGGACATGAAGATGAACTGACGACAGAAGAACTCCAAGAAATTTTGAATGAAGAACACCAAGAAACACAACGAAATGTGTCTCCTTCTGAACAAGAGGAAGACGAAAGAGGACCAATGCCGACATCTGCCATTAAAGATCTTTTTAAAAAGTGGGATGCTGTCAGAGCAATGGTCTTAGAATGGCACCCAAACCGAGCTGATGTCAGTAGGGTTGGGGATCTTTACAACGACAATGCTGTTAATTACTTCCGGAAAATCTTGAAAAAGAGAGAAAAGCAATCGACATTGGACATGTTCTTCAACGCCCCATAAGCAAAAAATGAAAATGACTGATTAATATGCAAGACTATATGTACGTATTATTTTTTTAAAAACTTACTAAGAAATTATACATTTTTTAAAATTTAATTTTTAGGGTCTCCAGAACGAATTAATCGATTTCACATAGAAGTCTATGGTGAATCGATGATCGGTTAACGAACAATTCGGATAGCGAACATAGTCTTGGAACGGATTATGTTCGTTAACCGATCACCCACTGTATAGTATAAAAGTAAAAAAAAGCCCTCCAAAAAATGAGTTTTAATATTTGTTTAATTTTTCTTTGTCCAACATTTTTTTGGTCTTACAGTGCCCCCATTATCATCATGGTGCGTTCTGCGGGAAATACCTGTCATATGTATGTGGCCCGGTAGAAAAAAAGGTTGAGTACCCAGTGGAGTAACGGAGAACATTTGGGCTTCCCTACAAAGTCAGGTTTTGGGCCCTCTAGAACCCTAGGTTCCCCCCCCCACATTGCGGGGGTGTATGTTACGCCACTGTGAGTACCTCTGGTTTAGATGCATACTTGATATGTTGATTGAACCCATATTGTCAGCACCCCCAATAAAGTTTTTTTTTTTACTAAAAATCTCTCATTTAATAAATTGGTGAATTATTGATCATAAATTCATATATGTAAAGAAGCCAAATATTTAAATTTGTGCAGATTATTCTTAATTATGTTCTATGAATTCATTCGCATGTCATTTGGATTTTATGAAAACAGATAACACACTCACACAAACTACATTGAAAACCACGCCAAGGTAACTCTCACTTTTCCTCAGGCGACTTGTAAGATAATCTCACTCACTCATTTTTATTCTGATTGATGAATCATAGTGATGATTCTGATTGATAAATTCAATGAGTCTAAGGAAAAAAGACAGTTCAGCAATTTCATAAAAATGCCTTCTCGTCAATTTTTAAATGGTGTTTAAAATATAAATAAAAAGCGCTTACTTTAGGGTTTGATGGTTTTTCAAACCCCATTTTTAAAGTAAACTTGTCGCATTTGAAAACTGGTTTTTAAGTTAAGGAAACCGTTTTTCAAAATTTATATTATTAGCATATCAGTAGCTAGTGAACGAGAATTTCAGGCAATATTGTGTCCAAAATAAGAACAAAACTTAACCACCTTTCAGTGGATATTTTATGTTTTTTAAAATCTTATTTTCTCAGGAGAAATTAAAATTAGTGTAAATAATACAAATATTCTTTGAAATTTGTGTTTGAGTTTTCCTTATATTGTGTAAATAATATGTATCCTTAAATTTGTTTTTATATTTTGACTTTGACTTTAATAATTGAATTCATTTTTTGTTGTTTTATATAAGTTTAATAAATATTTTTTCTTGTTCTATTTTGTTTTTTGACAAATTCAAAATCGGGCTGAAACCGGGGGGTTTTTTTTGGAAATAATAAATTCGAAAACTGATTTTTACAAAAGTAGGTTTTTGTATGAACCCTAGTTTACTTTTTAGAAATTTGATATATTATTCTTTTAAAAAGAGAAATATCATCACAGAATTGGTACGTAATCAGTTACACTAAATTAATAATTTAAATATATTTTAAAATCAAATTAAAATAAAATTTATAATATATTAAAAACACTTTTTTTAATCAATTATGCAACTTCTAGATTAAGAATGAATATTTTTAAGCAATTATATATATACTTATTAAACTACAAACCCCATTTTTTTCTGTTATTAATTAAATTAACTGTGTGTGTGTTCCCTATTTTTAATCCAAAAAAGTCTTTAAAAAATTTCATTCAGCTTAAGAAGTATTAGATTAAAATAGAACCGTATAAGGAGAAAATTTTCAGAGCTGTGTTTGTTGCTTTTTGCTTCGAATTGCGTTTATAAATAAATCAATGAATATATTACCGGTCCCCTGTCTTTCTCAAAATGCTTCTAAAAATAGATGTTGGAATGAAATTCTAAAAATGGTAACTTAATATTGATTCGATACTTTAAAGCTTATGTACAATGATATATTAATAACATCAAAATGTTAATGTTTATCTGCGTTTAAGTTTGACGTATCTTTTGATGTCGATGAAATATATGGCTACAAAATATGCTTGCCACTACTTTAACTTTTAGATATATAATTAAATTTCTGCTAAACAATAATGATTATTATGTTATGTTAAAACATATACAGGTGACTTCCACGTATCAATAAAAAATATAGGTGATTATCAAAATAATAGAAACATCTTACATTTATAAGGAATCCTTCATTAATATGGTGTAGGACCACCTTTGGCATGTTATACAGCTTGGATTCGCCTTGGAATTGATTCATACAAGGACTGTTGTACCATTTTTCACGGAGATTTTGTGAAAATTCTGGGGGAGATACTGGTGGAGGATAACAGATTCTCTCTCTCCGCACTGAACGCTTTAAAATAGATCATAAGGGTTCAATTATGATAAAGTCGAGTGAACACGCGGGCCAAGATAGATGCTTCACTTCATCCTCGAGTTCATCAAACCATGATTGGACAAGTCTCTCTGTATAGATCAGGGATGGCGAACCTTTTTGCATCAACGTGCCATTTTTTCTTTAAGATATGTTTAATGAGGTATAGACGTGCCGTCGAATAATTTTGACTTAATTTTGATTTTAATGTAATTTTGAAAATTATAAATCTAAATACCCACATCACAAAATTTTATTTACTACGAAAATATACATTTTGTACTCTGGATAGTAGTAAATGTTTCAGTTATACGTGTAATTAAATTTAAGTAACATTAGTGTTCTGTTGTTGCAGATTATATATATAGATGACAAATAACTTTTATTAGCATTGTAAAATGTTACTTTTAGCAGAATGCATGTTGAATTCAAGTCATATGCCAAACGGTTTCTATTGAGTCTTTAATGTTATTCATCTCTGAAAATAATCACTCGCAAGCATAGGTAGGTTAAAATATGGTTAAAATAGCACAAGCTAGCTTCTTCAAACAGTTAAATGTGTGTGAAATCGAATTCCATGTTTTCAAAATTTCGTTAATGGCATTTTTACTTATATTTCTTAATCTTTCTGTTTCAATCAATTCCAACTTTTTCCTTGTGCTTCAATAAATTTTTGAATCCATACTGAACCAGACTTGAAATCAATAAGTTGCATTTCAAATTTTTCAATTTCCAACGAATCGAATTGGAACAAGTTCGGTTTATCAAATAATGTCACATCAGGGTACATAATAAACTTGAGCGCTTCTTACAATTCTTTGAACTGAGATAGTCTCACTGAAAACTCTTTGATTGAAGAATCAATTATGGAAATTAATTCTTCAATAACTATATCTTAGTCTGGCTTCTCATGTACATTTTTATCTTTGAAATTGTTTTTCAAGTTTGGGGCTACTTGCAATAATATAGTTTCTGAACTAAAATACAAACCGTTTTCATGAGTGGCGTGCCCAAAATATTGTACCACGTACCACTGGTTCGCCAACCCTGGTATAAATAGATGCATTATCATCGTAAAAAATTCCATCTCTTGCCGGAAAACAAAGCAAATCAGGTCAGCTAAAATTTATCTGTACTTCTCTCTAGCGATCCTTACTTTCAGGGTTACGATTGGCCCAACGGAAAACCAGGACAATGCTGCACATATCATGACAGATCGACCTCCATGCTTGACAGTTGGAAGGAGACGATCATGATTATACTTTTGTACAGGTGTCCTCCAAAAGTGTACCCGTCCTGTTGAAGGGGAAAATGTGAAAGATGATTTGTCAGACCGTATTATTTCTTTCTACTAATCAATCGACCAGGTTTTGTGTGACACCACTATAGACGATGTTTTGCATTAATACGATGTTTTGCAAGTGACTTGGGAATTGCTGCTCTGGCGTATATGTTCTGTTTATGAAGGTATCCTATCAGGGCCGTTTTTAACCCCTCCTCAAATAGTTACGCCTCCCCCCCTCGCACTATTTCCGGAGCCCAACCCCCTCATTCAGTTCTTTAGAGCAGTGCTCCGCAACCATTTTATCGCTGCGGACCGGTCAACGTTTCATAATTTTACCGCGGCCCGCCGAGGGTGGGACACGTTTTAGATTGTTTTGGTTTAACAATTTTAATTTAGTTACATTTAAATATGCCTTCAGAATAAAATATAGTTACACACCAAAAATGAATAAAAGTGATTAAACGTGGAATATAAAGTGATTTCCGTGGAAAGTTGTGCAAATCCGAGAGAAATGTACCACTTTAAATAAAATGGCAATAGTTTAATGTTCTTTGGGCGACCCGGCACCATTTGATCCGCGGACCGGTCCGTGGACCGGGGGTTGCAGGTCACTGCTTTGGAGGTTTGGGTTTGAGAGGGATTTTCAAAACTCTTACTCTTTTTTCCCCTTTTTTTTTGCTTTTGCTGTTTGGAGAACTTTTCCATTATGCACCCATCTCCCAGCCATAAGGAAATGATAGTTTCATTGTTTGGTAGCTCTTCATCATTTCTTGCCTTTTGATATCATGGACAACCCACCCACTCCTTTGTAAATTACGAGGGCTGTTTTTTAAATAAGGTCCGTTTGTTTTTAAAAAAAATAACGACAATATTTTGTTTCAAAAAACCTTTATTTTAGGATTGTACATATTTTTGCTTATTTTTCTATAGTTGCCGAGTTTATTAATGCACTTGTCAGACCTTAGAACTAAGTTTTGAAAACTCTCTTTAAAAAAGTCTGCCGCCTGGTCGGACAGCCAAGAGTTCACGACCGCTTTCACTTCTTCGTGTCACCGAAGCGTTTCCCGCCAAGACAGTGTTTGAGTGGCATCAATACAACTGCAACTACGACAAGCTCTACAACTAGAATTACCCGTTCTAGAAATAATAAAATAGAGGAAATGGAAAAAAAAGACTTTCTATATGAACTGACGATGAAATTGAACGCAATATGCCATTAAAACATGAGTTAGAATTTTATTTATTTTTATGTGTATATTCGTTTATTATGTTTCTATATTTGTAAGGAATAAATTTTTGCTTTATTGTTAGTTAAAACATAATTAATAAATTTAATGGTAAAATACCTGACCAATTTTCTACCTGACTTCCCCTAACCCCATTATTTACATGATGAGATAACCTCGTTTAACGCTGTTTCGTATTACGCTCTACTTTGATGGAACGTATACCCCGCGTTAAGCGGGGTCTTACTGTACCTAAAATTTGAGATGTTACGGTCACACTTTCTCCAGCCAGCCGGGCTCCTTCAATTTGGCCTCTTTGAAAATCTGAGAGGTCCGACATTTCACGCCTTTGAAAAAAATCCGATACTTACAGAACTTCAATAAAGTTACCACATAGTTCCTGAA
The DNA here is from genome assembly GCA_019973935.1 of Trichonephila clavipes. NCBI lineage: Eukaryota > Metazoa > Arthropoda > Arachnida > Araneae > Nephilidae > Trichonephila > Trichonephila clavipes. The sequence goes on from BMAU01005596.1 coordinate 369,025, forward strand.
TATATACATTTCTATTTATAAGAAACCTAATAGATATTATAAGAATCTCTACGGTGAGGGGAGAGAGAGCTGGGTTATAAAATGTTTCAATGTATTACTCAGTACTCACTCATCAATAATCCTCGTCTTAGGTAACTTATATAGCAGAAAAATAGTCTAAAATAATGATTCTAAAATCATCTAACCAAAATTAAGCCTTTTTTCAATTTTTCTTCCTGATTTCCATATTAAAGAACATTTTTTCCACATAGCTAGGTTCCGATAGATAATATTTTTTTTCCTTCATATATAATCTTTTATTTTTCTTCGACACGCGGGATAAATGAGTCTATTTACAGTAAAGAATTAATGAGACTATTTACAAGAAAAAACTAATATATAAGCACAGGCTCCGTAAAGATAAAATATTATACATTTTTTTTTCTTAACGTAAAACGCAACAACATTTTGAATATTCCAAAAATTTACTTAACTAAAATTCTGATGTCAGATTCAAAGTGTAAAAACAAACGCAAAGCAAATATTAAATCCTGTTTGATATTATTTATAATATCAAACCGGGATTGTAGAACTTGTATTAGGAGTGACAACATAAAGCATGTTTAAGAATTTTTTTATAAAGTACTATTTCCTTATGAATTGAATACAAAATAAAATGTAAGATAAATATCTATTTATAAATCAGTCCACTTACAAATCAACTGCGGAATCAAAACTTTAAACGACAATATGCATTTTAGTTACTAGATGTTTAAAATTAGTCTAGAGGTCATTCGAGATGAATTTCGAAACGGGAAAAGACGGAATTTGGTTGTTTTTTTAATCTTATCTCGTTGAAAAATTTATTTCAAGAACACGCGAGAGTCCAGAATTGTAGTAAGAGGTTCATAATTCCGTCATGGACCCTAAACTGTACCTTGAAGAGGTCTAAAAGTCGGTTTGAATGGGCCGTTAGATAGATCTCTTACTGATTATTTGTCATTCAGAAATATAATTAGTAATCAATCTATCTATTCGAAACTTAAGCTAAAGAATCAATTGGTAAAATAGGCTTTTTAAGCAAATTCTACAATTCATAGTGAAACACCGTTTTGAAAGAGGAAAAATTTTCTTAAAGCTATCTTCACTTTATGAAAAAACGAAGGACTAAAACGAGGACCACAGTTTTAGGTAGAAAATAGGACCTAATTGTTGAAATCAGTTCGTGTAGTCGTAATCTGTAATTTAGGGAAAACGTGGTTAAATAATGGGGGGGGATTATTTTTAATAGGAACCTGACTATTGAAAAGAATGTTCTATAACAGGGGTCGGCAAACTTTTAGCTCTGGCGTCCCGAATCTACCAATAAGATTCAGCGTGTCACACAGTAGAACATGTATAAAACAATACAATCCCTGTGATAGTGCAAACAGAGTTAGAGAATAGAGGTCAATATATAAATATATATATATATATATAATATAGATTTAAGGTATCCGCGACTATACCCTAAAATCATGATTTTTTTCAAAAATTGACTTTTTTTATGAATTTATTTTATAGGCCATCTTATTAGCTTAAAAAAAATAACAAGCTTTTTATTTTCCATTCACTAGAACAAAAACTACAAGTGTTTTAGTAAAAGAAGATGCCATAACTTTACACAAGATGTCAAACTTTAAAATGCGTTTTACTCGAAATGTGTTTTTTTCTTTCGAAAAACTCAAACGGGGACAGCGATTGCTCAAAAAGTTTTGGAAATAATTTGCTGAAATTTTTTGTGAATGTTTTGTGTAACAGTAAAAATGTTTTGACCTTCAGATTTACCAATCACTGTTTTATATCAAAATTTACAGTTCTTTATGTGAATATAATCACTTTTTTTAAGCAATTTCATATAGTCACTAAGATAAAGTGCCCTAGTTCTTATAAAAATTAAAATATCTATTATTCCGAAGGTCAATTCAAACATGAATAACAAAGTAGCACATTAAAATTAAAAAATTGAGAATTTGCTCAAAAAATTTTTGTACAGAGCGGGACCCGTTTATGTAATTTTTTGTACATTTTCACCAGTTTTTTCCCTTTTTAATAATAACTTTTTTTCTATTTTTAATTTTACGATTTTTTCCTTAAAATATACTGTAACGTCGTGTATAGCTAATCATCCATAAATTGTTACAGCCTAATATAAAATAAAAGCATTGTGTGTGTTTATTTGCTAAACAATTTGTTACAGAAGCAATAGAATTCAGTTCATATGCCAAGCCGGTGCAGTCGGTCTATATTCTATTCTCAATGCCACCGGCGTTCATCGTCTTTCCACTCCAATCTCGGACTAAGCCCTTTTCTTTCGCGCTCTCTTCCCGTCCGTTCCAACCAGGGCTCTCCTCTCATGCCTTCTCCATCCAGGGCAGGGCTTTTCCCTTTTCTCCATCCAAGGCCGGGCTCCTCTCTCTCGTCTCTTCTTTTTTCGTCTCCTCAAAAAAAACCCTTTTAAACACCAGGGGTGTGTTCACAACACGCCCCTCATCCCGTCTTATTGGCAGGTCACAAAAGTCTCTCTTGGCCTCCCTCGTCCTATTTGCGCAAAACACACCCGAGCCGTCTGGCCCAAGGCGCCATAATTCCTTGTCCAACATCTGGACACACTTGTCCATCACGCCACCTGTTTCTAGTATCCCCTTCTCTCAACACCAGAAAAGAAGACATGATTCTTTTAAAACAGGCTTCGCCTATTGTCAATGGGGCACCGGCTCTCCTTTACCATTATGGCGACCCGTCTGGCTGTCGTCACTCCCCGAGTTCAGACAATAAACAATGGTCCCATGGCCCCATGCACTGATCATTTTACAGCTGGTTGATCTTAAAAATTCAGGGACAATCGATGGGTGTGAGTTCACAACAATCGAAGACGTCGTACTTGTCACTTAACAGTTGGTGAAACTATAAAATTTATCGTGAATCGAAAGATGGGGATTCACAACAATCGACGATGTCACAATACTAAACAAATCTAAAAATCACAAAAAAATTTCCATATCTTCGTTTTTTCAAAAAAAAAGTTGCCGCAAATAGTCGGATACCTTAAAGTTTTATTATATATTAATTTTGCTCAATTTAAAGATATTTCTTAACATAAAAATAAACAGCATAAAGTATAACTATTTTTTCTGCAAAAAAAAAAATCGAAAAATTAAAATTCTTATATATATATATAATGTTAGCCCAGTGGCTCTCTCTCTTGAATGGTTAGTGCATCGCGCTTCCACACCACAGGTCCGAGGTTCAAACTCCGGGCTGGGCAAGGTTGACTCAGCCTTTCATCCCTTCAGTGTGTCGATAGAATGAGTACCAAGATTGCTTAGGAACTTAACATTGGGGGTTTCACGTCAGGCTGACCTCCTGACCTGAACATCTGCTCATGCACCTCGGAGACCAAGGTCGCGTGTACTGAGTTGGCACAGTAGGTCTTGGCGCTCACGGCTTGTCACGCCACTGAGATTTATGTAATGTGATCGCAACTCTCAGACTGCATTAGCTAGACTTAAAAGTGGCCACCTTAAATGTCTATCCTTTCAACGCTGAAGAAAAATCCATCCCACTTTCAAAAATTGCTGTGACTATCCAGCCTCTCCGGAGCTCGTTCTGAATTGCGTCGGACTTTCCAAGGAAGACTTAATATCTGTTCCACATCTAGTCATTGACTTTTTGACGGCCAACAACCTAATGGGGTTGATCTGACTTGTGTCAGATGTGTAAAGAGGATAAGCAACAACAACATATGTTATGTACTTTTCAGGAAATTTTTTAAAATAAGAAATAAACGTAAAATGTAAGTATTTGCCTTTATTATAGTTAAATGAATAGAAATAAAATTTTTAATGCGAACCTAATGCTTGCACCGCTCTTCTTTCATATCGTAAAATCAGGGGTATGATTTGTGACTGTCAATTTGACACGATTCTGAGCATTCAATTGTTAAACAATTTCTTAGTGGGCTCGAAATATTTTTCGTACGAGGAAAGATTTTTTAATTAAATATGTAGAACCAAAAGCGGGAAGCAGAGTAGATGCAATTTTCTCCCTTCAAACCATTAAATCTCTCCAGCAATGACATTCAATAGTTTATGAAATAGCTGTAAATTTATCTCAAGAGTTATTTCTCAGATTTTTTCGCGATCCCGTGAATGTCCATAATTTTAAAGATGTTTATCAAATAAGGTCCATTACAAATTGATCAACTTCAATCTATTCAAAAATTAACAAATTTGTGGAGTATTGCAGAGTGCCACTGAGAACTGCACCACTTGCCATAGGCTGCCGATCCCTGTGCACAAATAATACACACGCATATGTATTCTTCATATTGTACTTTTTCTTTTCCTTTTATGCATAAATTCTTTTGCTGTTGGGGAAGGTTAGAATTCTCCAAGTTAAGCTTAACATTACTTAAGTGACAGCTTTAGAAAACATTTTGGATCAATTAACTTTTTTCGTGTAAGTCATTTTTCCTGCAGCAATACTCTTTGAGGGAAAACTGGATTTACAGGCAAAGTACGCTTCTCAGCGGAAACCTGCAAAATTAAGATTATGGCAACCACATAAGATGCCATAGGTTGCCGACCCCTGTTCTAGAACATGGAGATAAGGAGAAAAATAATTTTAAAATTTAATATTGCCTCAAAAAGAAGAGGTGGAATTTTGAAAAAAATGGAAAAATACTTAAAGTATCTGACTACGTTCGGAGCCGTGATTTTGCAAGAGCGTATAAATGGATTATATTTATGATAATTAGTGTCACTTAGATTAGAAAATGTATATAAAATTGTTTTAAGAATAGTATTACAATAAAAAATTATTTAAGTACAGTATTTTGACAAAAAATGAATGTAGAATGACCAATTTTCAAAATATTCTCCTTTTGTGAAAAATGTTTCTATTATAATAATAATTTGTCTTTATATAGCTCAGACCTCTGTACAGAGGCTCAACTAGAATTTTTGAAATATATAACTTAGAAGTGGTTTTATCCATGTTTGACGACAACATAGGGAAGAAATTTTAAGAAAAAAAACGTCGATAATTATTTCAATGGGTTGTAACTTTGAAAATAATATGAATTTAAAAAAAAAATAGTCCACACACACTCTCTGGAGAAGTCTTTACGTTATATAAGCAAAATATTATTATTTTAGAAGCATTTTTATAAAAGGAGAACATTTTGAAAAAAGGTTAATTTTTTGCCAAAATAGCGCATTTAAATATTTTTTTTTTTTTTTTTGTCAAAACGTCCTTAAAACAATTTTATACATACTAATCTAAGTGACACTAAATATCATGAAAACTATCCATTTATACGCTTTTTAAAAGCACGGTTCCGAACGTAGTCGGGTGGCCGCGGTAGCCGAGTGGTATAGGTATCGGACTGTGGCTTGCTTTGTCACAGGTTCGAGCCCAGTACCACTAAAGACCCGCCGTGTAGGGCAGCGATGCACGTTAAATCTGTCGAGAGCTGAAACGTCCTCCCGTTGGTGTGGTGTGGTAGTTAGGAAAGGGGGTGCCAGCTCAGGTGTCATCCACGTCACTTGACCATGGTTCAAAATTACGTGGTCCGTCGCCAAAAGCCCTCGTGTAGCTGAACAGTGCGACGTTAATATTCAATCAATCAATCCGAACGTAGTCGGATACCTTAATTTTGATTAGATGATTTTAGGTTCAATATGTAATCATTTTTCTACATTATAAATAGCCGAAAATGATGATGATTGATAAGTGAATAAATAATACTAAGTAGTACAATATACATTGCATTATTTCATATCTCTCTCTCTCCCCGCTCCGTCGAAACAGTGCGATCCAAGCTTTTTTACATCTTTTGCTTTATCGTGCACTGTCATTTCGACATTAGTTTTTTTTAAAGAAATTCAATACTAAAGAAGCTGTTAAATGTACTTGATGTTTATTTTTTTGAAAGTATTTAATAGGTGTCTCTCACTGTGCAATAAGTGTTAAAGAGTTCTATATTTACCTGTTCCAATTGAACAAAAAATTCTTTTACCATCAATTACCTTAACTCCAATCCATTTGTGTGGTAGTACTTAATAGGTGTGTGATAGTACTTACTCTGCAATACATTGTTTTTGTAAAATATATAAATTATACTTCGGTAAGTACACTTAATACAGTAATTTCATGAAAATATGTAGCGTACTTAAAAAAAAGATATACTCAGAAAATGTATTAAGCTAGAAATAATCCTACCAAAATCAAAAAAGTGTAATTGGCAGAATTTATTTTTCTTTTTGAGAACAGTCAACTAATGATATATTTCAGCTGTTCTTAAACTGTGGTCCTCGAGAGCCCCTGGGGGTCCGCGAAAGTTTCTCACCTAATGTTAAGATTTACCTCTTTTGCAGACTCTGAAAGACCTCGTGGAAAAATTGAAAGATGTGTGAGTCATCCGAGACTAAAACAATTAATTGTCCCCGAAAAAATATTTACTGAAACATGTGTTTTGATTAATTCAGTTTTTGTTATTGTTTGTAAATAAAGAGTGTTTTTTTTCCAGGTATAGAAGTTTAAGTTGGCATTACTTTCCAAGATGGCGACTGATTTAACAGCTGTCAAGTGATTTATTCTCAGTTTGGTTTGGCAATTCATCAAAACGATCATCAAGCAAGGCGTAGATTCGTCGAATGGGCCCAAAACGAGATGGCCGTTGTTCCCGATTTTCATAAGCGATTTTTGTTTAGCGATGAAGCGCACTTCTGGTTGAATGCCTACGTCAACAAACAGAACTGCCGCATTTGGAGTGAAGCTAATCCACAAGTGTATGTCGAAACACCGTTACATCCAGAAAAACTGACTGTTTGGTGCGCTTTATGGGCTGGTGGAATCCTTCTTCAAAAACGATGAAGGCCACAACGTTACAGTTAATGGTGATCGGTATAGAGCCATGATTACTAACTTTTTCATTCCTGAATTGAACAATCATGATGTCCAGGAGCTGTGGTTCCAACAAGACGGCGCAACATGTCACACAGCTCGTGCCACAATCGATTTATTGAAAAACACGTTTGGTGACCGCCTACTTTCACGTTTTGGACCTGTGAATTGGCCTCCAAGATCTTGTGATTTAACACCGCTAGACTATTTTCTGTGGGGCTATGTAAAGTCATTGGTCTATGTGGATAAGCCACAAACGCTTGACCATTTGGAAGACAACATTCGCCATTTTATTGCCGACATACGGCCAGAAATGTTGGAAAAAGTCATCGAAAATTGGACGTCCAGATTGAACTGCATCCGAGCCAGGCGTGGCAGTCCTATGCCAGAAATCATATTTAAAATGTAATGCCACAAGATTATCTTTCGAATAAAAAAAATTCATGTCAATCGAATAATACATCGTTGTTTTATTGCAATTTAAAGTTCTATACCTCTATAAAAAAAACACCCTTTACATACCCATTATTAAAAAGTAATATCTTTTTAAACCCAAATGCAGTGTTAAATTCGCATAGCGCGCCAGTACAATAACGACTGCATCCATCTTGATTTCCTAATCAAATTGCGTCTGTTTTAATTATTTATTTGCCCCTGCATCCTTTTAGTAAGATTTTTTATACACCGTAAAAACAGTGGCATAAGGGAGAACATTTGGGCCTCCCTGCAAAGTCAGGTTTTGGGCTTCCAAGTTGGATTTTACAAAGGGTAGGTACTTGGCGGCAGTGAGGCTTTGCTCCCCCTTGCTGTAATGCGAGAGTGTACGTTGCACCACTGCCCGGCGTATAACGTGCACCTACACTTTCAAACTGCATTTTTTTAATTTTTAGATAAATTCGGCGCATAACGCGCACCCTCTTGTTTCGAAGCAACCTATAATGTACGTGAGCAAATCTTATGTTTTGAAGTATTATTCGAGGTACACAAAGATTTTTAAAAAATAGCTTACTTTTAAAATTATAACCCTTTAAATTCATTAGTCATTTCATTTGTCGTTTCTTTTAAATAAACAGCGTTTCTATCTACGTAGAAGTGTAGCATTTTTTTAGTTCGCAACTCTTTTTTTTTTTAATTTATTTTTGAAGCTATTATTTATTTACCCGGCGTGTGTAACGCGCCCCCGAAAGTTTCTATCTTATTTTTTGTGTTAAAAGTGCACTTATTTTACGGCACATATGCTTACTGTTTTCTTAAAAGAAAAATAAAAGTGTTGAAATCTGTATAAATAGCAGAGGCAGTCTTATGACTATTGAGGAACATTTAACTAACTCACTCAGTCATAAGTCAGGAAGGGATGTTCCAAAACTCAGGGGTCCGCTATGTCAGGCTAATGCAAGGGAACCAGGACATGCTCGAAAGAGTAAAATACCAAAATTAAGACCCTTTGTTTATGAGACATATATCATTTGCAATTTCCAATAGAGCTTAGATTTTTTACGTTCTTAATAAAGATAATTTAATTATTCTGTAGAACTACAAAAATAACTTTTTACTCCAAAAGGTTTTTTTACTACTTAATTAAAGTAATACATAATTTTTGAGAACTCGTAATATATACTTGTGTTTAGGTACCATTTTTTAAAAAAGTATCCTTTTTTATGCAAAATATATTTTACACATATATAAAACAATACATAGAATACAGTGAACCCATTTTTTTAGTAAAATGTTAGTATAGTTTCTTTAAAAAAATTATGAAACTTAGAAATTTGAAATGTTTTCATTTTTCTGCTTTTTTTATGCATAAAACTATTTTTAAAAAATTAGGCACTATCTTAATAGAAACAAAAATAGGTTGACTATATGCATAGGCATCTTGTATAGAAGTATAAAAAATCTGGAATCATATAGTGCAATAGTTTTTTTTTAAAATGTACCTAAATGCAAGATATGCTTTTGAGAAAAAGGAAAAAAACTAAAAAAAAAAACAATATTTTCACATATTATACACTTGATTAGTATTTGCTTGCCTATTTTTATATGACTAATAATAATCCTTAATCATTTTCTAGAGTTACAAAAGTAATTTTAAATTCATGTCTTTTTTCCCTTTGATTTAGTTAACATGAGCATAATCTTCGAGATCTTGTAATACATATTTTCATGTAATTCTTACAAAAATATTCTTTGAATATACAAAAAAATTTACAAATATATTTAGAGTAACATATCACAAACATAATGGACCAGTTTTTTAACGAATTAATTGCGTTATTTCTTTAAAATAATCATAACACCTTAAAATTATGAAAATCTTAATTTTTTTTTGCACGTATAAATTTATTTTTTAAAATTTAGACATTACATACTAAAAGATATTTTGTTCACACACACACACACACACACACTATACAGAACGTTTATATAGATCAAACACAGGGGAAACTACATATTTAAAGTTCAAAAAGGTGCGTCAAAAAGGGCGTGGTCATTTGTTTACATTTTTATTTTTCATATTTTAGGGCTATTTTATCAACAAACATATAAGTATTATACATTTTTAGATTCAGAAAAATAAGCACTATTTTTTAGAACTAAAATTGAAAAATCGATTTTTTTGAAGTACACGATGTCCCTGTTACCTTAAAAGAGGGCCGAGGAGGTGTAAAGTTTAAAAACCACTGATATATATAATTTTTGTCCATTTATTCAAATATCATCAGAGATGTGTTATTCCTGACCTATCACTTCTCTCATATAGAATTCAATATATAACCAGTATCTATTTTTTATATATTTAGTTTCCTCATTTTACATACCGTAAAATACGGCTTATAACGTGCGCCTATACTTTTAAGCTCCATTTTTTAATTTTAAGTTATATTCATCGTATAACGCACACACCCTTTTTTTACGAAGAAACTTTCAATGTACTTTAGTAATGCTAAAATGTTTTAAAGCCATTTATTCGGGGTATTACCCCAGGATTTTGAAAAAATAGTATATTTCTAGAAAAACAACCCTTTAAGTTCATGAGGTCTGACATTTCTTTTTTAAATAAATAGTATTCCAATCTTTGTAGAAAAGTTAGTTTTTTTATGTACATCTTTTTTTTTTTTTTTTTGAAGCTATAATTTTTATAACCGGCGTATAAAGCGCACCTTTACATTTCGATCTTATTTTTTGTTATAAGTGCGCGTTATACGCCGGATTTTACGGTAATTTATTTAAACCGAAGATCAAGAAATTGAAAACTATTTGCACTCAAGATTTTGTTTTTATCAAATATATCATGCTTCCGCTCTATTGTTACAAAATGTAGAGCAGAATTTTTTTTGAGAAAAAGGTATGTATATAATTCATCCTGCGATATGAATGCTCCTGTGCGGTCCTACCTTATCTGATTTAACAGATTAGGTATGTTTTAGACCGACTAATGAACTTATGTTTATATCAGTCACTTATTTTATCTTGATCAAATAAGTATTGCTAATGAAATGTTCCCGAGTTCTAGATAAAAAAAAATTATATAAATAACCTTTTTAATATTTTTACTTATATTTTTTCTTTCGTTTAAATTTTTTATATATAAGAGTGTAGTGTTCTTTTAGTTTTCTAGCAGTAAAAATTCAATTATTTTTCCAATAGAAAAGCAGGTTTCATAAGAATTTCTTTTTAATTCAACATAGCATATTTATTTTATTGAAAAGGTTTTCGAAAAATTTTCACCCCATAAGCAAATATGTTTATAACAGTGGCGCACACAAGGGGAGGGTCCGGACCCCGTCCCCCAAAGCCCTTGATTTTTTCCGATTGATTATAATTCTAAGTATATAGTACGTAAAATTTAATTAAGTATTTGTTATTAATGATTATTTATTTAATAATTAGTTTTTTACTGTGTTTTGTTCCCGAAAATCGACAAAATCAAAAGGAGTATGATACAAGAATGGTGAACTTTCGACCCCGGACCCCCTGAAAAATTCCTGTGTGCGCCACTGGTTTATAACAAATGTATTTCTGGATTCTTATTCAAGCTTGTTTTCATCTTAGAAGAAAATTACCAAGATCTCTCTTCGGTCTTTGCTTGAATTAATTACAATTTTAATACCTTAAACGAATTTTTTAATATTTCATTTCAGTATAGAATGTTTTTTCCAGTTATGTTTTGCTCTCTAATTAAGTTTTCAAAAATAGTATACGAAGGTTTATAAATTGAAAGAGAAAAAAAAAAAGATTTATAATTTTTAAAATCACCGCTTAATTACTGGTCGTGTTTTTATTGTCGTAAAAATTCATTTTTTTCAAATTTTCGTGACTTTAACAATTTTTCTTTTAAATTGCATTTTTTTCTCATTTTATAAATGAATATTAGTCCACAAATAATTTGCTCTGAATCATTTTTAAAGAGAGTCTTCTGTACCCCCCCATAAACATTCTTACACAATTTATTTTCTTTTTAATCACACAAGTCATATTAAAAAAGCATGTTCCACCAGTGGTCTTTATTTTGAATACTTGTCCATTTTAAAGAATTGATGTTATCATTGAAATCATTAAAATTTTACGCTTTCTTGCATTTAGTTTATTTGGTAATGTTTTCATTTTATACTTCATTGTAATTTTTGTTAAACTAACTTAATATGCTTGTTGCATTATTGTTTGTGTATTGGTTACTCTTATAAATTATATTTGTTTGTATATATATATTTGATATGATATATAACGACACTAAAAACTGGCATTTTTGTCCTCTTGATACTTGGAAATGTTAAGACTTCCTCCACATAAATTTTAATTACTTTTCATGTGCATTTAAAATTTACGATTTTTTTTTTTTAAACTTACGATTTTATTCTCTTTCTTACATATATACTCTAAAATGATGCAATATAAATATAAAAACTTTTACTATTAAAATATTGCTTCTTATTGCTATTTTATTTTCAGATAAGAGTGAGATAAAATGTATACGATAAATGCAGTAGCGCAAGGGTCGAAGTCCACCATTCTCGTATCATGTTCCTTTTGATTTTGTCGATTTTCGGGAACAAAAAAAAAAAAAAAAAAAAACTAGTTTTTGAATAAATAATTATTAATGATTAATTTTATTAATTAATGCTAACAAATATTTAAATTTTACGTACAATAATATACTTAGAATTATAATCAATCGGGGAAAAAATCAACGGTTTTGTGGGGGGTGGGGGTCCGCCCCCCCTCTTTGTGTGTGCCACTGGATAAATGTAATTCTAAAATGATGCAGAAACATAAATTCTTTATTAGTTTTTATCCTGCTTTTTTTCTTCACGAGTTAAAATCAATTTTTGATACACATTTTAAAACAGAGATAAAATGAATAACAAATAAAGAAACAAACAAATTTTTCATTCAGAAGTTTTTTTAATGAAATGACATGATCACATAACAGGCACAGAGCCACACCAATGTATGATCTTAGAGATCAGCATAATTAAATGATTTTTAAATTAAAAAGTTTGATTGTACTACACAACTGTTAATAAACAGTATTCATCATTTTGGCTAAAGACCTTAGAAAGCACAACATAAGGATCGATGCAGACAGTAAATCACAAATACCAGAAACAAAAACAATTTCATACCATTTCTTTGTTAAGACAAAAAATAAATTATACTATCATTCCACTTTATCAGATAAAGTATGTAATGTAACTATTCTGATGATGAAGTACGTTATATAAATAACTTATTAAATATGCATATAAATATTTCATCCGTCGATCAAATAAATAAATGATTTGTTTTTAAATTAAAGAGAAAATTTAGAGAGAGAATAGTTTGTTTTCGTTTCTGGTATTCGATTTCAGAGTTTGCTCCTAAAATAACAGATATGCCTACCATTTATTATAACAATACTATGGAGCAAAAACATTTTTGATACCACTGCACATATGCCACTCACTTGGAAAAGGAAACATTAAATTACTGAAATGTGTGCTATGAGAAAAATATTTACAGTAAAGAGAACCACAATATTTCACTACCCAAAACTTTCTAAAATATGGCCCCTTTCCTAGCCCTTTGAATCTCCAGACCAGAATTAAAGAATAAACCCTTTGTACATCTTCCTATTTAATGTTTTAAAATAAAACATTTGATACTTGTCCCTTTTAAAACTTTTTCAAATAAAAATTAACTTAATGATTTTCTAATAAACACTTATCATCCATTCCATCATAATATACCAGTCATTTTTTTTAAATATAATTTACAACATATCATTTTTTGAAAACACCTACATAATTTTCTTATGTACAAAATGAATACAATGTTTTTTTGATACAAACAATATTTACAAACGAGAGTCCAATGAATATTGTTCTTGTCTTTTCCTTTCGCTCTCTTGCAGTTCCAGTGCAAAAAACAGAAAAAAACAAAACACACAGCCTGCATGTGATCTCTAAATCTGGAATGGCACATTTAATATTTTCAACATGGCAGCTGCACCATTTGATGCGGTTTACAGCTGCACCATTTGATGCAGTTTACAGTCTCCAGTTAAGACACAACAGGTGCATGATCACAAGGTGGGGGGGGAAAGAGGAGAATTGTGAAGACTTTGGGAGAATGCACTTTCTGCAGTCCACCACAAATTTCATCCTCAATGATGATTTGATATATGTCCAAATTGCATAGATGATCACGATTCGATTTTCAACATGGGAGGAGAGAAGAGTTTTTTGGATAAGTTCAGGGGTTGGGATTCACCGGAAGGTTTGTAAGACCCTTCAGTCTGCACCGGCCTTGTGTCGGATGGGCATCCCGAAGGAACATTGGATGAATTTAGTCCGTTTCCATTCATGACTAGAGGAGACGTGGAGGTTGGAGGAGAAGATCTTGGATTGTACAACAGCCTAGGAGAACCTGCTCTCGATGTGACCACTGGTGAGGAATAGTAACTGGTGGTGTTGTTTTGATGAGAGCCAGGAGAGTTCTGTGGCATGTGCGATGAATGTTCATATTGGGTATGGACTTGAATGGGACTTGCTGACGTCACTGTGGCCACAGAAGAAGATTGTTGTTGTGTGAATTGCCATGATACTGGAGTCACAGAAGAATAAATAGATGTTTGTTGAACATTGCCTCCTTGTGGGATGTAGTAGCCATTCGGGCAAACTAGCAAGTTTTTGTGCGTTGATGCAGTGGAAGCTGTAAAATTGGAAGGAGGTGAAACAGGAGGAGGATTAGGAACACTGCTGAAAGGATAATGATTATTCTGCATGCTGGGACAAGAAAACGACTGTGTATCAGCATGATGTGACTGTGATAGAGTCTGTTGATGATTTTGCTGATGCTGTGTTGGAGAAGGTTGTTGTTGCTGGCCTGGAAGGGTTTCCTTCTGCATGATGATATTGTGAATTAAATCAGTTCTTTTCAGCTGTTGCTCACTCAGGTACCTAGGTGCCTGTTCTAATGTTCTCACAAGTGTACTGTGGGTGCTAGCCAGTGTCATTTGGCTAGGACTCGCAGGACTCTCAGCTTCCCGTCTAGCAGCACGGAATTTTTTGTGATGGCGATAGGCTTCATCCATCAACATGTGTGGATTGATGATAGGAGGCGCTTGAAGAGCTCGCTTCAGAACAGGCATGTCTTCAATGGTATCATGTTTCTCCTGAACATGATCAGGATCCATATCTTTCACTTTCTCATCTACTGATGATCTTGGGCTAGAGCAAACGGAAATGGTTGGAGTTGTGCTAGGTCCATGTTCTTTCCCACTTTCAATGCCAGAGTCTGTAGGAGAGTCTACCCTGCGTAGTTTTGGGTAAATGGGTCCCTTGATTGGACTATCAATGAAATATCCTTCATCTCCAGAACTGCTTCCATGTTCGGATCCAGGATTTTCAGTTGACCTTTTTGGTAGATTATGGTGATAATCCACCACATTCTGGTTGGGTTCAGATGGCCATGCTTCTTCATTCACATAGCTTCTGGAGCTGGAGAAACTGGAAGATCTAATAGGACTCTTCACATCATCAACACAAAGTCCACTGCCAATAGATCTGGGAGAGCCTACTAAATCATGCTCATCTTTGGAATCAGTTGTACTCCACTCACTACCAGTGGTGCTACCTCCATGTTGACTGTGTTGACCAGGAGAAGTGCTTCTCATATCTTCTTCTGGAGCAAGGCAGGGTGGATGGGTTGCAACCAAGGAATACGTACTCCAGATATCATGAGGGATTGTGGCATAAGCACTTTGGTTCGTCACTGAATTGTCAGCAATGCCATCTATTGCACCAACTGCTCTCCTATTGCATGGTTCCATTTTGTAAGCCAAAAGTTTCTCTGAGTGCAGAGTGTTTAAGGTTCGAAGATCTGGAATCTTCTTCATTAAATCACTGAAAATGTTTGGATTTTCAGGATGCTTCGCCGTTACTGCTTTCTGCAGAATATCCATCATCTTTTTCTGAACTTTCATAACTAGATCGGTGTTCCTCAATCCAGGTCGATCTAAAAAAGACAAATGAATTGTCATGAATAACAGAAATACACGAAAATATGACATTAAATATATATATTATATAACGGCTTATGTAAATACGTGATCTCTAACAAAAAAATAAATAAAATGAAACTTACCAGCAGCAATAACCACGACAGCACAGAAGAGTCCAACTTCACTGTCATTTAGACGAAGTGTATTCAATCTCTCAGCAAAATCGAACATAGAATCCAACAGAAAACGGGCATTGCTGGCTGAATGCAAAGATTCCCGACGTAAAACTTGGCCATTGAGGCAGATTAATGAATTGGCTTGAGAATCGAACATGCAGGCTAATCTCACCAACAGGACTTCGAACACTCCAGCCTGGAAAGAAACAAACACACATTTAGAAATCATTCCTTGTCACAACAATTTTTTTCAATTATGAATGTTTACATTTTCAAAATTACCATAAATTTATATGAGCTTGATTCTTACCTTCAATAACGTAACTTGGTCATCTTGAGACAAAAAGCCAAAGCCTGGTATACGCTTTGCAAATTCCACTACTCCCTTGATTGCAGGAGCAAATCGCTCTGAGAAATCTTCCATGTAATGGGATGCACCATTTTCCATAATATGAGGGGCTGGATTTAATGGACAAGCCTATTAAAAGAAAAAATATTTCGTTAAAAAATTATACCTAAATAAATAGTATTCAATTATTAGAATTTAAAACAATCGCGAATGTGTTCTAAGTCAATGTTTTTTATTTCGGTATCTGTAATCATGTAATAAAGTGTTAACTACTTTTAATATATTTATATACAAACTGTTCAAGTTTTATTTCAGATTTAATGTTTTATATGTATAATTCTACGATATTCTTCTCATTTAGTTTTTACAAATACGATTTATTTTCGGAATTATATACCTCGACATTCTTTTTTTATTCTTTCTTCTCCTTGCTTTTGAAATATTCAAACTTTTTCTTTTATTTCTCAATACAAATAGTTTCCTCATTGCAAATAAAAACTTTGGACATACAAAAAAGAAAAATTGTAAATTAAGTCGCAGCAAGGAAAAATAGCAAAGAGAAGAGGATCCTAAGAAGAAGCGCAGTCGCCGAGTATTATTGGGTAACCTTCGGAGCCAGCGAGGTCGCCAGAGACGCAGCTAACGATCTGAGGTACGGAATTGTGTGAGGCGACCTTGGCCTTGAATAACAACCGGCGATTGGAGGAGGCTCCTCGTGTCACACTTTTATCATACCCAGTCGTTATGGTGAAATGGCTCACGCAGTGACGTCACACCACTGTCGCGCACTAGCTTCCTTGGAATGAGAAGGAAAAAGAAAAAACTAACCATCTCATCGTTTCGATATCGATTACGATATTGCAACGGATATTTCGTTTGATAATTGTATTTCTACACCCTCCCCCTTAAAACAGAGTCTCAAGTCTAGACGACTGGTATTTTTATCTGTCTCTTCTCACCACTGCTTGCGAAAAAATGGAATTCGATTCTAAAAACAGAATATTTCCAACAAACCGAAACTGTTAGTGAGAAAGAAAAAAAAAACTCTTCGAACTTGAAAATATTTTTTAAAAAAACCAACATACTGTATAATTGATAATGTAAATTGGACAAAACGAGAAATTTAAAAAGTATTTGAAAACAATTCACCGAAATATTTTTCGAATTCGTTCTCAAAAAAATAATTCGAAAATACCTAACGACTCTTTTAGAAATTAAATAATAAAATTCAATGTCAAAAAAATAAACCGAAATCGAGCGACTATTGATGAATAAGATTATTAAGATAAATAAATCCAAGGGCGTTTTGGCAGTCATTTGGCGAGGATTCTCCGAATATTTCATTGCCAGATTATTATTTTTATCGCCAGCATAATGCAATAAACCAGGAAGTAAGAAGAGTGGAAACGTTCGAAATCGCGCGTATTCATTTCACTCACGTCAAATCAAGGTCTTACATTTGAGCTGACCTTGCGGCTCCAGATTGATAGAAAGGAGAGAAGACGACAAAATGGAATGAAGAAAATAAAAAAAAAAACCCATAAAAACAAAAAGTAAAATCTAACATGGCGGATCCCAAACGCTATTGCCTTGAGCAATTATTAGCTGCGAGATGTTTACAGAGAGAAAACGTTTGCACTGGCCTTGGTTTTTGAAAGCTTCAATCCTAGCTTTTTTTTTTAAATATTTTTTTATGTTTGCTTTTCAAGTGGATGGAAAAAATGGGGTCAAGAGCTATTTCACAGCGATAGGTTTGTTCGCTATCTTTATTGTTAATTGATCTATATAGGCGCCTGTTAAAAAAATCTCTTCCGGGACGTTGTTAAATACAATGTCCCATATTGACGATTATGTCGCCAAATGATACTTAATTTAAAATTACAAATCTAATTGTTTTTTTATACTGGATGAAGATTACTTACGAGTTGTGGTGGGCACTGGGTGTAGACGGGTTGGTTTCTGGCTTTTTCAACAAGACCGACTACTTTTTCTTTTGTGTAATCACAGGTCTCACTATGGGCCCGGATGATGGTGTTCATGAGACGAAATTCATCCTCTAATTCGGCATCAAGAGCTTTTTCCTGAGAATTGGCGTTCACTTTCTGCATGGCAGCGAGGATTTTAGCCTTTTCTCGCTTCGGGACGCGACCAAATCGGACAGCTGCAAGAAGAAGAAAAAAAAAAAAGATTATGGTGACGAAGTTCTTCATTAAGCATCAATATTACAAAAAAACATTTACGATCCTCAGTACCGGCTATTAAGGTTCACAGTTCAAATATAATTTAAGAGTTCACTTATAAGTTCCAAAACTCTATTATTAGAGAAATATGTTGAAGGCAACGACCGAATTTTGCAGTTGAAAAATAGCTGAAGTAACACTGTAGGCAGTGGCGTAACGGACAATATTAAGGGCCCCCTAGAAAAGTCATGGCCCCAAGCTGAATCTTACAATGGATTGCAAAACCACAACCTTTGGGTCCCTAGAATCCCGTCCTCCCCCTCCTCCACGATGCGGGGTGTACGTTACACCACTGATTGGTGATAAATATTATTTCCCACGATTTTTGTACCAAACCAATAAGCATATTAAAAATTTTAGTATTTTTAAATAAAACACTGCAAGTTAATACCCCCAAACATATAAACATTAAACTGCCCCCAATACTTTTATTTTGCTTTATTAATGTAGAACAGTATAACCCTTAAACCGTTGGACATTCCGAATCAAGTTAAATTTTTTTAGTTACTGCTAATGTCTCAAGATGTTAATAACCAATAAAATAATATCCATTCCTTTAAAATTAATTCAACTTTATAACAATGTAAAAAAAAATCTACAATCATGAATACCGAATAATATTGATTGTCGCCAACGTATGTAAATAACGGTCTCCAAAAAATAAAGGCACTTTAACGTAAGATATTCAAGAGACGTAAGTATTTTTTCATGAACTGCACTAAATTATCGTCTGCTGTAGCGACGTAAAGAGAGAGCCCACCCTTGACATTACAAGGCCGTCCATACGGCAATTTTTCCTCCCCTAATTTGGTTACCGTGTGACGTCATTTCGCTACGCAGAATGAGACAAATCAACACAAAGAGGATAAACAATTGAGTTGTAAAATAAAAACGATATGCGGACAGCCTTCGGCTAGGTTTTATTACTAATTTTTCCTCCCCCTACATGGCCGTGAAAACGAAAAATTTATATACACACACAAGCCACTTTTCTTTCTTTTCTTTTCTTTTCCAAGGAGAAAATATTTGAAAAAGATGAATAGATTTTCTCACGACGCATAAAAAATCGAGTAGGGAAGTGAATCCAACGGTGTTGCATCATCTTTTGGGGGAAAGTAATAAAAAAATTTTAATAATTTTTAACTGAAATTTTTAATGGAAAACGTTAACAATACAATCAACCAAAACATATGCTGGATACTTCCTAAACACCGAATCATTCACTTCTTATAGTAATAATGAAAGATATGACTGCATTTATATATTTATTATAGTCTTCATTTTTTATATTACAACAAAAGAAAATAATTTGTAAACTAAATTAAAAAATTTGATGTAGAAAAATGGCAATCTCTCTACCTGTGTAAGAAAAAATTCTTTCAAATCAACTATTTTTAAAAAAATGTTGAACGTTTTAGAATTGTCCCTGTGAAACACACACGTCTCACTTTTATTTACTTTAAAAAACACATTAAGAGTGACAAGCGGGTTATATCACTCATTGGTTGATGCTACATCCACGTGTGTTGGCAACATTTACCTGAACTTCGGCTTCTAGAGCGAGAGAGAGATAGAGCCAAATATAGCATGAGACAAGCAAACGCCATAGAGCACACACACTACCAAATAACCTTGAATAATAAAGAGCGATGACGTCTCCGAGATTTCGAAAAATCGAAAAACATTACTTCAGCGTTCAACCTTGAAAATATGAAGCTCCGATAGATCCTCAGTCACACTTCCTTCTCCCGTTTAACGCTGGCAAAAATCCAGCAAAAAATGCGAAGACAGTTTTACACATCGTAGATTTTTTTAAAAAAGAAAAAAAAATCAATCGTGAATTTTATTTAAATAAAACATTTTGGGTAATTTTCATTTATTAGTAAGTGTTCTTCTTAGTATAGTATTTTAAAGCCCTGGTGGGCAACTAACCGCAACTACGTAGTAGATCGTTTCGAATTGCCTCTGTGTGGGGCAATGACGCACCATGCGCGTGGAGTAAAATTTGAATACATTTTAATTGATTAACTGTATCGGTTCCATCTCGCACACTACCACATAAACTACGTTTAAATTATTCAATTATAAACATAAGAATTGATCATAGTATTCATACACAAGCAGTAGTTTTTTTCGTATAAAAATTTAAAATAAATTATTAGAATACAAATTAAAACAATTATACTATGAAAAAAATAGTTGTCCAGTAAAAAACCATTTTCAATTATTCAAATCATAACTTTCTAATTATATCATTACTGCAATACGAATGCAAGCGTGTGTGAATACATATACACACATATAGCTTTATAAACGAGTAATTAGCAGACGCTATACACATCAAACCTAAGTCAAAATTACATGTTATATTTCATCGGTAAATATTTAAAATTATTACTTACAAAAAAAATATTACGATAACGTTAAATTTAATAAAAGAAATAATTCAACTTTATCGAAAAAATTCGATTTTATAAGATCAGTCAATTTAGTATACATAACACAACTCTATAAAAGTTTACACACAAATTCTCACCCCTAAACTTAAAAGGTCACAATTAAAAATTTACTATTAAAATTTTCTAACGTACACTTCTATTTTTTCAAAAAAATTCCTTCATTCTATAACCAAATTAAAAATCAACTATAACAATGAAATATTTTTTGCTCGTATTATTTTTCTAATTAATCACTTTTAAAAACTTACGCGTATCCTGTGACTTCCTGGAAGCTTTTTTTCGTCTTCCGGCCGGTACTTGAATTGGTGGAAATTCATTCCCACTGACTACATTATGTTGTTGGGCCAGTATCTGATTACTGGAGGTAACTGACTGACTATATATCGGTCTTTGTATTGGCACCGGTACTGTATAAGGTGCTGTCCATGGTTTATCAGCCGTCAACAGACGGCTCAAAATACTTGTCATTTTTTTTCTTCAACGGCTATATCAGTTATTTTTCTTTTAAAGGTGAAAAAATCCACACCAGGAACAAGAAGATCAAAGCGTACCGTTGCAAATTAGATCATAAGAAGAGAAAAGCATAAGCGGAGAAAGTTAGAAACGAAAGTAACAAGTGCTTCTCAGGTAGTTTCCCTGCTTCCGCGTACAGATGGAAAGAGTATAGTTATGGCAATCGCCAACAGGCCGAGCACGGATGACTCGGGTTATCGCAAAGCGCCTCGCCAATCTCGCCAAGGTTATTTGGACATCTCCCTTTTTCTGACGCGCGCGTGGAATAACGGTTAAGGAGAATTCCCCATTTACATGTTTGAGGTCGCGCATTATGTAATTTGTTTAAAGTGAAGTGTCATTTGTGTTTTGAATAATTAAGATTAATTTATTTGTTATTCAAATTAAGATGTATCTAATTTAAAATACGGAATTTTAATGTTCGTTAATTTGAAAATGTTTCTGTACGAATTTGTTACAATTTTAGCGTTGAGAAAATGCTTACGAGGAAAACGGATACATATATATTAGCAACTGAGAGTTCAAACACATTTAAATCTTCTGCGATGATATTTTTGTACTGTTCAATAATTTTTTGAGTTAATTAAATTTACAATATTTTCAGATGAATTTTTTTTAATTGAGAAAAGTGTAGATTGTTGAAAAAGTAAGGTTTTGCTCAAAACTAAATAAAAATAAATTTATGTAATAAATTAATTAACAAAAGAAATTCAATAATTAAATGCATAAAATGTATGATTACAGAAAAATTTATTGTTAATTAAGTAATAATGATACATTGAGCTTAATGCTAAATGTATCTGTCGTGTTTTTCAAAACAGTCGCTTTATATTAATCTCATTAACCTCAAAAATTATTTACAAAATAAATTAAATAATCCAGAAGCGAAATAAATCATTAATTCGAACACAAGAATTGGCGAATTGGAAATGTCGCCAAAGTGAGGATGAGGAAGAGAAAGCGAGAAATGACTTCACCATCACACACACACTCACCAGCGCCCCCTGGAAAAAGACAGAGTAGCCTTGAACTTGTTTCCTCCCTCGTATTAGCGACCTACTTTTACAGCAGCCCGACCTTCAAGCAAGCTGTTACCTCTGGCGACAATATCGCACTTTCAGGGGTCGATAACAGAGGATTTTGTCGCCAAGCAGAAGACACTAACCAAATAGAATGGTGAATACGATTCGAATGAGGTATGTATGTTCGCATAGCATTGCACATCCTGAGTGAAATTCAGTACACAATAAATGCTTCTAAATCCGTGAAGAATTAATAGAATGATTAATAGGTATGTTGTGTGAAAAAAATAGTAAATAAAATGTGTGAAACGTTTCCCAAATGACAAAATGTTTGTATTACGCATTATTCATTACATCTGTTTTCTTCTCTACGCATCTTAAATCAGACGCTTATAAATAAAGTTACGGCACTACGTACGTTTAATTAAACGTAATAATTTTTTATAATAAATGAATATAAGTGTAGCATATTACTTTTCACACTTTTAAAAAAAATCATTTGTCTTGAGGGATAGGAAAAGAATTGTGTGTGATTCTCAGGAAAGAGGAAATACTTTAAGATAAGTCTCCCAATCAAAAATAAATTAAGAAAAAAAAATTAGATGTTACAGCAAATGACCACTTGACCTTTAACTTAATGTCTCTTTCCCACGGAAACCCAGTCGCCCTTTTAAAAATACAACAAGACTGCCTGAGAGAAACAATTCCCAATAATTCACTTTCTGTGGAAACCATGTGGCATTTAACAACGACGCCTATTAATATTTCCTATTGAAGTAGCCAAACTAAAATTAGATCCTACTGTCAAGGGAGAAAGGAGATATATATAATTGGAAGTGCATCGCCTATCGAAACCAACGCCCGAAAATCTGATAACTTCAGAAAGTGAATGGATGAGGTTATACTACGCTCCGAACCGTCGCCAAACAGCAGAGGCGTTTGGCGATGGAGTCGGATCGATATTTTTACACGTGAATGCAGACTAGCATGTTTCTTTTATTTTTTGCTGGAAAACCTTCAAAGACGCTACAGAGGAACTTTCACAAGTAGTAAACAGCTAGGCTGCACACGACTGACCTTGTCCTCTAAATGATATTTTTTCGCTTGGCGTGTGCTGGATTCTTTTTTTTTTGCCTTTTCCTAGCGATTTATTCTTTTTCCACGATCAATGACGGAACCCGCTTGACCTTTTCAGGTGCAATGGAAATTATGTTTTCTGGATAAAGATTGTTTCGCACTGTCTGTGCAAAAGGACACTTTTCAATATTATATAAATTTTTTAATTGGTAATGCGAGAAGAAAAATAATTGCTTGTGATTATTTTTGAGAGGATCTTTTATTAATAAAATTTGTATATTTTAACACTTTTTTACGGAATATTTCCAATTATGATTGCCAACATATCGATATATAACTACATCCAGTAACACACACAGGAATGTTTCAGGGGGTCGGGGTCGAAAGTTCGCAATTCTTGTATCATGCTCCTTTTGATTTTGTCGATTTTCGGGAACAAAACACAGTAAAAACTAATTATTGAATAAATAATTAGCATTAATTAATAAAATTAATCATTCATAACAAATAATTAAATTTTACGTGCTATATACTTAGAATTATAATCAATCGGAAAAAAATCAAGGGCTTTGGGGGGTCTGGACCCATAGGACACCCCTTGTGAGCGCCACTGACTACATCCAATTAATTTAGGATACGTAGAAAAATTTAACTTTGAATTATTAAATATTAAGCCCATTGAAAATAAAATAATATTCGAACTGTACATTTTAGAAAATGTTAACTTAGAAAATGTCTCTTTTAAACATATATTTCTTTAAAATAACATAATTAAAATGGGTTGTTCATCGGTTTTGTTCAAACAAATACCAAGTCGAAAAACATCACAAATTAAAATTATGCGATCCACCAAATAAACGTAACCTAGAAAAGGTTTTTTTAAGAGAAAAATAGCAGCATTTTTAAATAAATTATTTTTTCTTATCTGAGGCACATGTTAGCAGACGACATATTGTTTACTTTTTTAAAAACAAGATTTTAATAAAACAAACACTCCAAAGTTCGAAAAGAACTACTTCTGGGGAAAGAATTGAAATCGCTGGTGAGGCAATTTTTCGTGTGCAACATGCTTTTTTGAAAACTTATCGTCTGCAGTCTGGTTTCGTCATCCCTGTCGCGTTGCATTAGTATTCGACACACACTCGCGGTATTTTATCAGTGAACTTTCTCGTCAACAAAGCGATTCTAGGGAACTGTTTACCGAGCGCCCACCACCACATTTCACGCCAATAAGGAATTCGAACGCCAAATTACGTTATCTCGCGGAAATGACAAAAATAACGTCGGATTTGTTGACATTGAATAGTGACTTTTCAAGGTCCGAAAACAAACTTATACCAAATCATGGTAAACACACATAAAAGCGACATCTATTTTGTATCTGCGTCACCGATTCAATTCTTTTTGGCGTTGTAGTTTGTGTCGATTGTTGTACATTTACAGATTTTCAGGAGGGGAGTTGGACAAAAATAATTAAAATTTCAATCAAGTATTTGTCCCTTTGTATGTAAAAAAATACTTAAAAAATAAATTTTTAAAAACCTTAAAAACGTTACTTTTTTTTACTTGAATTTCATGTTAAAAATAATCTTTGATAACAAGAAAAGATTTGACGCATTGGAATAGAAATCATGTACTATTATATGCTCAAAACTTTGAAAAACTTTTCTTTTGCGTACTTTTTTGAATCATTAAAAATTAAGAGGAAAAGACAAAAAAATTCCCACAATGCAGTATGAATATATTTAAAAATTAATCAGAAATAATATGAAGATTATTTTGTGAAGCAGCATTGATCTTTCTTTCTTCGAACATTTTCGAAATTTAATTTTCCTATGCAATACAGAGCGGCGCCTAAAATGCGATAAGAGCGCAATTCTGGAACGCCGCAAACAATTCTGATGAAAGAGTATTAGGAAAAGTGCATACAATGAGAGCGCACGTTGGTTTGACCTTGAACTGCGGCATATAAACAGTAGTTCCAAATTGGGAAACAGCCCCCAACGCCTATACCCTGTCTCACCCGAGATCGTTACGTGACTAGAATTCACCAGAAGCAAGTGGTGCTGCCATCTATCGGTCATGATCGGAACTAAAGTATCAGTTCATAAAAAAAAATAAACAAAAGAGCATTGTTTCCTTGAAAGACACAAAAAATCTTATTTTTCTTGTTAAAATAATACCATTTTGATGCATTAATTTTAATTCTTATAAATTAAGCATCAAACATTTTAAATGAATAATGAACAAATTTATAACTTATAATTTTTAAAGCTTTACTGAGGATCGCAAATATACATTAAAATGGAATGCAAATTCTATAGAAATTCCTGAATAATTGCAAGACACTTACCGTCCCTGGACATTCCAACAGCAATACACTTTTTAAGGCGACAATACTGGCAGCGGTTGCGGTTAATCCGCAAAATGGCGCATTGTTGATTTTTTGTGCAAGGTCTATACTGTATCTTCTGTTGAATGCTACGCCTAAAAAATCCCTGCAAAAAGAAAGGAAAACCATTCCTTTAAAAAAATCCAAGAGATTATTCAAAGAATGAAGGGAAAAAAGTTCATTTTAGAAAGAGTTTTAATTTATTCCTTCACCACAAAAAGTATTTTTAATATTTATTAAAATGTTAAACACTTTTCAGACATAATAAATTTTCATCATGCATCATTTAGTACTCATGGAAAAAATGCAGATAATACATTATTGAGATCTGTTCCGAAAAAAATTTCCCAAGTATAAAACTATTTATAAAAAATTAAAATTTTCTCTGCGCTGCATTGATATTTTAGAGCAAAACCGAGATGAAAAAATTCGTAAATAAAAACTATTCTGTTCCAATAATAGCACCATAATAAAAAACCAATGAATTAACGTAACTATTAATTTAAAATAGTTCTACATAATATGAGTACAATATTTAAAGAATACATGTTTTATAAAAAAAATATATAAATTAGATAATTTTATAAATAAATTTGTAAAAAAAATAATAAAAATAGCATCTAAGACAAATGTATATAAACCAGCAAGATATAGTTTAGTACTTACTTTCTTGGGATTATTTTTCCCAGTCTGGGGAGATTTGGATTTAAGATTCTTGAGACACATTTAACGTCGAATAATTAACCGATTTATAGTTCGTCCTTCCTTTCCTTAATGCAAGTCCAAAATCACAGGGTTTTTTTTCTTATAATCACCACAAAATAGATATAATAACTTCGGAAATATTAAATAGAAGTACTTTGGTATTGAAATAAATAAATTGAGCTACTAAAATAAATTAACGATTTGACTAGTTAAAATAATTAAAAATCTTGCTCGCAAGATTGAATTTCTTGACGGCACAAATTTCCAGATGAAAGTCCACACAGAACAAAGAATCCTTTAAGAAACACGTTGTAGTTAGCCATCACTCTTTAAAAAGTTGAATGCGGAAATAAAAGGCTCCGAGGCAACTCAATCCACAGCGATAAAACTCGATTTCTTTTTAAAACAACGGACCATCAGAAAACGTGTGCACGTTTCACCACAGCGAGAACACAACTGAAGCACAAACCGCTTCCTACTTCTACAGTTTTTCTTTTTTTCTTTATTATTTTGTTCGCGCAGTCCCCAATAAACTCCAAACAATTTAGGTCAGGCCAAAACGACTCGTCTAAAAACAAGGAGGGGGGAGGGAAAAAATCTATCATATAAGTTACACAAACCTCCCAATGCACTAACATCCATTCTGACCCGATTCCGTGGAGTTCAGTGACCGGGCAAAACGTGGCACACTTTTCTAAAAAGTGAAAGTGAAAGGGGGAGGGGAAAAGAAAGATATAACAGTGTACTACAGTGATGACGAAAAAAGAGAGGGGGGATCAATCACGTGATACATATTCAAGTTCAGTACAAACGATCCAGGCCGGGCGGAGGAAGGGGGGGACTGTTCAATTAAAAAAAAAGTAGAATGGAAAAAAAAGAAAATAAGTGCAAGCGCTTCAGGCCGTTGACCTCAATGGCCTGGAAGTTGGGTTACATTCGGTCATTCAACCCGAATGTCACTCTGTGACGTCACTGCGAGAGGCAGTATCCCATTGGACAGCGGTTTCACCTGGGTTGGAACTGCTGATTGCGCTAAGTTGAGGTTACTAGGTGGAACACATGCGCGCGTTTTTTTCTTTGTGTTTTCTTTTACTGTTACTCAATAGAGTTACCGTTCTACCTTTTGTGGGGGGATAATTTTCCTCCCACTCCCCTTTGAACCGAGCCGTAAAGCGAGGGTGGAGGATTTTAATTCAGAGGATATTTTTCCTTTTCGCTTCCCGTTACGAAATAATTGCTCGATTCCCTTTCACAACACCATACTTTTGTTTTAAAATTTTCCCCTTTCAATTGTTTCGCAACATCTTTTTACTTCAAATATTTATCATGCTTTTTTAGATACGATTAAATTAAAAAAAAATATTTCTATTAATAAATGTTTTGCTGCATCAACAAATAAAGATTAAATTGCAATTACTTTCAAGAGATCTTTCAAATTTAAAATTTTAACTTTACATTTCTTACGAAATAATGGCAAAATGCGATGCGAGAGAAGAATTACCACAATTTGTAACATAACTGTGAAAAAGTCATTTTAAAAAGAAAATAGCAAGTTTATCGTAACATGTTTGTTTATTCTTCCCCCCCACTTGTCCGATTAATCTATCCACACAATTCAATTACTCAAATTATACAATAAGAATAACTTAGAAATTATTTAACTAAATAGAAATTTTGAATAAAAACAAATAATTTATAATTACTAGCTTCATATAACTTAGTACATTTTTAAGAAATATTAACTAAATTAAAATGCTAAAAAATCAATGAAAATAAATTGGTAAAAAACACATATTTAAATACAATTTTAATCTTAAAATATTATTACACTAATATGGCCTCAAAATATCCAAGCAAATAACGGATTTACTTTAATTAATAGATTAACCATTGAATATACATATATATTTGATTAATAAAGACAAAATTATTTTTGCAGTAAACATAATAAATATATATTATATAAATATACAGAAAAAGGAATCTAACCTTGCAACGATCCACAGTCATGGACGCAGGATAAGTTAAACAATTAATTAAAATCAATTTAAACGACGAGTCAAAATGCACGCTTCGATCACGTTTCACAACACGAGTATAACTACCGTTCCAGAAAATTCTCGCAACAGCCGCAACTAAACTCGGAAGCACCAACTCTAACGGCGTTGCCACCACTAGAACAAAAACCTACATATGAAAGAATACAGGAAGCAGACGAACTCGGAGCGGTTGTTGAACCCGAGCATCATGGGTAACCCTGAACTTGAACAAGAACCAATCACTTTCTTGACTACTTCCAGGGCAATGACCAATGAGCGACTCTCGTGAGACTCACGTGATTTAAGAGTTAAGAGGAAATTTACATATAGAAAAATGTGTTTGTGCTAGAAATTAATAAATAAACAAACAACTATCCACATTATGTAACAAATTTTTAATGCTAACATTTACTTTTTTATCTCGAAGTTAAAATATTTTTTACTAAGTCTTATAATTTCGAATGCTATTTTATGAAGAGAGAGAGAACTTACGTAAAAATAAGCGCGATAGAATAATACCCTTTAGGATGAAATAAGTATCATTGATACCACTAAATTCGTAATTTATTGCATTCCTTCAAAAACTAATTCTATAAAAACTGCAAATTAATTTTTTTATCTCAATACTATTTAAATTATATTCTGTAAACTTTTGAAACTTTGCTTATATTGCTTTAACTAAATAGCAATATTTTAACAAAATGGTTTAAGAATAAGGTTACTTAAGTTTTTTTTAAGTTTTAAGTTAAGTTTCACTATATAAATGTAACATTATCTAACGTATTTACAATATTTCCATTTAATTAAATAATAAAAAGTATTTCTATAATTGAATTTATTAAAAATTAACTGGACTGAGAACTAAAAAAAATATTTAAAAAATCTACTCTATAATTCATTTGTTGATTGTCAAGATTTTTTTTTTCACTGCTCCATTAAAAAAAAAATCTAAATTATTTTATAAATTTACAAAATAATTTAACAATTAATAAATAAAAAATTACAATTCTGGCCTAGAGAAAAACAAGAAGTTATTTCTCAAATCTTTTTAAATTGAAACAAGGAAGTTCAACAAATAAAATGAAATCAAAACAAATCTAAAGATAATTATTTTCAAACGGAAAAACTTCCATTGCTAAGGTCACATCTTAAAATTCAATTAAAATTACTTTATTATTTAAAACAAAGGCGTGTTGAAAAAGGGGAGAAAAAAGGAAATCTAAATTAAAACTATTAACAGAGAGGGAGAGGAGAGGGTTATTTCTGTGCATCGGTCAACGACCCCGTGAACGAGAGACGACTTCACTGAAACACATTTCTTACGGTCGTTCACCTCGCCTTACTCGTTTTTCAAGGCCACAGGACGGATTCGCAGGTAATCCCCCTCCCGGGCACGAGCATACAAACATGGTTTTGTTTTGAGAGAGAAAATGAAATTTTTTTTTAAAACCGTGATTGATGTGCTGTTTCGGGGTGGGAAACACGTTTATTACGATTTTTAAAATGCCTTTTAATGTTAAGAAAGTGTTTTACACATGTGCTCGTGTAGTAAAACATTACGTAATTTTCCTGTTACATCCTGATTACGTAATTTATATCTTGCATATGCTTAAATTTTATACAGTACAAAAAAATTCGATGTTTTTAAATTTTGTAGTTCTGAAATAATCGTTTCACCGTGGAACTTACTATTTTTACTTTAAATATTTATTTTTTTTTTTAATTTTATAGAAGAATGATTTTTTTTTAACTAAATATTTTAGGCTAAAAATGATAATTTCGCAACTTAGCATTAAAATTATATCACAAAACGAAAAAAATGTGCAAAATGCATTTGATTGTTTTGGGAACAGATCTCATTAATGATTTACTTTCCACAAAATATCAAAATTTACACACTCAGTAGAATTTTATATAAAAAAAAATATAACTTACCTTACAACCTTCACATGAATGAACACCATAATGAAATCCACTAGCCTTATCACCGCAAACTCGGCAAAGTACTGTGGTTCCATCAAATTCTGCAAAGAAAAAGAATACCACAATAAGACTTTGAAAATTACATATGCTTAAACATCATGTTACATAACATATAAACAATAAATACAATCAATTTTCTTGAAAAAATTTTAATAATAGTTCCTTTTCATTTCCCTTTATATAAAAAATGCCAACAAAACTGACCGAAATATGCTGTACCTTTGAGCCTATTATGTGTATAATTACCAAAAATAATATATCAACATTATTTTTGTAGTTATACCTAATATACCTTTATATCAATATATTATATTATTAAAAAATAATATATTAATTTATATATAGCGATTCTGTGACTTCAAAGCTCCTTCAATACACAACTAGAATCTTAAAAAGCAAAACTAATAGTCTCAATAATAATTATAACTAATTCGTCAATAACAATAATAATTAGTAATATTTATAAACCTGATAAAAAGTTAGATATTTAAGTGTTATTTATATCTGGGGGAGTCTTTGCCTCATTGATTGAGATCAGTATCTTGAAAAATCAGATAAAATATTTCTTAATAAAGCTTTAAAAAGTATTTTAGGACAAACAATACACATTATGATATAAATTACAAGTTCATTTAATTAAATTAATAAATTGTTGCGTTTATTATGTATATAATAAATGTATTTTTATTGCGTATTACTTTGTTGCTAATCGAATGCATATTAATGTTTAAAATGTATATCAAATAATCGAAAAGTGTATTACATTGGGTGTATATTGTATATAACTCTTACTTTTTTACCTTAAACGTCACGTGTATTATTTGCAAAATAAATATGTCACTATGTAATATGTAATTTGTTTTATTAAAATTGTTCAGCTTCAGTTTTTCCCTATAATAAACTAAATCAACAGTTAATGCATATTTGGGGAGTGAATAAGAGGTAAATGTAAGGCACCCTAAGCACACGGGTCTATCAGATATCTCTCTCAGAGTTCATCGACCCCGATGGAAAGCTCGACAAAATCGGAAGCGCATGAGATAACAATGCGAGTGGGAGAAGAGAGGGAGGGCAGGGAAAAAAATATAGAACACCAGATCGTTTGCCAGCTTTCATCGTCGTCAGAGTGTTTCATTTACGTAGCACGACTTCAAGTGGGACACTTAATCGTATTAGTCCACTTAAAACAGATAAGAGAGGGGAAATTACGGAAACAAACAGTCATACTTTTTTCCCCTCCTCATCAGAGACCCAGTTTTTCTAAGTGGAAATTAACAGATCGGATATCAATACACCGTGCACCTCATGTATATCTAAATATATTGATTTTTTTCTACGCAATGGGAAGTAACTGCATTGGAGAAGATATTCTTTTTATTCGCGTTATAGTATTATTCGCACTCCTAAAAAAAAGAAATTCAAATTGAAATTTTAAACATTTATTTAAAAAATAAAATGCTCTTAAATGTTAATAAAATTTAATGTGTGTTTTGTATAGATTTTACCTCCCTTCTTTTTTTTAACAGGAAATTATATCAGATATGGGTCATTGAACTTTATGTATACGTTAGTGTGTTTAAAATTAAGAGTTCAATTAAAATATTTTCCATGAAATACGATATTATTTTTAATTAGAAAAAATAATTATTGGATATATTACAAGCTCACTTTTTATGCTCCAAATATTTATTTTGTATTAGCTTTGATGCTATGTAACTGCAGTTACGTAACGACTTATCTCTGAGGTCAATGACCTCACTCGATTAATGTTCACCAAAAAAATATTTTAAATGTTATAAATTCAACCTTTAATTACGATACGGTTTAATAAATAAAAGAATTTGGACCAATTCAGCATGTAAAACCGTATTTATAAATATAATCGATACAATGTAAAAATAAGGCGCTAGGAGCCTTAACTCGCTACATTGAGTAAAAAGCCTTCGCTACACACACTTTTTATACAATAGGAATTAATTTGATAAAAACATTTCAAATTTTTAGTTACATTCATCCAGTACAATAAAACTTTACAAAGTTGTGAGTTGTTACATTAATTATTTAATTAATAATTACAATAGAGAGCAGTGTGTGTGTGACTGTAATACTCAGGAGGAATATTTAGCCACAAAAATTATTTAACAACTTTAACTGTGTGCTTTTTTCCACTACAAGGAGATTTATTTCCTCAATACCAATTTAAAATAATAATCATTAAATTTAAAAATATTACTTATATATATATATATATATATATATACATTTAAAAAAGTGTGAAGCAGCATACTAACTTGACAATTTGACAGCCAACTTGAGTACAAAATAACATGAGTCTTATCTCCAAAAAATTATAAAAGTAGGATATTGTACGATAAGAGCTCCACACATAGATTCCCATAAACATCTTAAAAAAGGAGATAACACTCGAGGTTCAACGACCTTACCATCGACCCCCTTCCCGAAACTTAGATGAGTAAACCTCAATAAACCATTGAAAAATAAAAAATATATTATAAATGATTTTTCGCCTTTTAAATCAGATGATTCTAATGATTATATATGAATACCTTAAAGATTTTATTTTCGAGTATACTAAGTTTTCACCCCTCCATCCAAAGTTTTATCTCAAGTGTTGACTTAATAAATTATTTACCATACGTGATAGAAACATCGTAGTAAAAACGAACCGTGTTTAATATGTGGTGATAAAAATAATTCAGATTAGTCAGTTTTAGTCACTGGAAAGTCCATTACATCATTAAGAGAAACTTCTTGAAACACGAGCGCGTGTAGCATTCGATCGCCCCGCTTTGACCTGACTTATAATGACGTCAAGAACAAACAATGCTCTATGGTATTGCGGCTGCGCAGTTGACCCACAAGCAATTAATGACGTCACGAGGGGACTACCACAGTGAGAAATGACCGGTAGGTGTTATTGCCCTCAACTGAGAAATAAAAATTAAAATTGATTTTTTTAACCAATAAATAATATACATTACATCCAGTGTAATATTAACATGTATTAAATATTTTTTAAAGATTTCTTTTTAAAAAGAATATAATTTATATTTATTAAAATTTTAATTCGACTGGTAAAAAAATTGTATGAAAAATAATATATATAGTTTTCATCTCTTATATAAACAAAGTTTTGTATTTCTTTAGCACGAATATATATTACTCAGTGGCGTAACGGAGAACATTTGGGCCCCCCTGCAAAGTCAGGTTTTGGGCCCCTTAGAACCCTGCCCCCCCGCGATGCGAGGGTGTACGTTACGCCACTGATATTACTATTATTATTTTTCATTATATATATAATACTTATATATTTTCTTTCTACGAAATTTAAATATTTATTTGTGGTGGGGGGTTTTAAAAGTTGGAAAATGGGGAATTCAATCATTCACGAATGTGAAGCAAAATTTCCTTATGTAAAAGAAATACTTTTCTATGCTGAACACAGATCACAGATCAAAAAATTCATTATTGTTAAGTACAAAGTTATTTCACAGTATATCAAACTAAAATTCAAAATTCACCCAGTTTGCTTAATTTTTAAAAAATTTTGAAAAATTTGCACACTAAATATAAGTTGGGTACTTCGAATGAATTCTTAATTTTATATATAACAGTATTAATAAATATCACAATATTCATATGAGCAAAAAATTAAAAGAGTTCAATAACCCGTCACATAAAATATTTAATAGTAACAAATTTTTTAAAAAAAAAATTTCCTAGAAAATATAATATATTACACCACCAACTATCAAAAATGTATACATTTGAGGGATATATAAAATATATAAATGATAAAAATATAAATTGAGAGATAAGTTCACGATCTTATAAAATTCTGAAGATAACATTATCAACATGAGTAGGTCATTGACCTATTGAGCATTTTGTTACAAGCTTTGTATTAATAAAGATTTATCAGTGCTAAAATTTTGTCAAAAGCAATTTTACTGATAAATATTCTAGAAAACAGTGGGTCAGTAACCTGCAGGTCACATTATAAAGAAGGGAGCATTGACAGCAGTACAACTGTGAAATATTTCAACTCCCATCTTTATCGCACCACGCCACCATCTTCGTTTCCATGACGACGGTGTTGTCATGGTAACTCTTCATATCCGGCCATTGACCTTGGAAGCAGTTTACCCGCCATGCAATGCGCCGGGTACGATGACGACGCCCGAGATAAAATAAACGGAGGGCTTTTTCGATTTTACATGCATTGTTTTCGCTTTCAAACATTTAATTTTAATCAAATTTACAAAAAATTCGTTCTACGAAGAAAACTTTCATTTTAAAGAAGCATTATTACCTTGCTACTCTTTATAACTGAATAACTGCCACTCATGAAAAAAAATATATCATTGTTTATTTTTTGACAGTTCAATATTTCCGTTTTTAGAGAATGACAACGCACAAGACTAGGATATTAACACTTAAAAAAACATTTAAAAACAAAACTAATGCAATCATTGATCGAATACTATAACAAACTTAAATAAATATAAAAATTACTTACTTTCGAAAAAATTGGTTTTTTTTAAAAACTTTATACGGAAAATCATACAATTCGATTTTTCTTTTTCATTTTCATTAAAGTAAAAATTTAACTTAAGATGTTAATCTTTCACTTTCTATTTGTAACTAATGTTTTGACATATTCAATATTTTATACTTTTGGAACTTATATTATTTGACTTAATACACTTGTGGGTGAAATTTATTCAGAAATAACAATTAGTTTCAACATAGTTTATTTTTTGCACTCAAAGTAATACAAAACCAATTTTTTTGTACATTTAAAAAAATCCTGAGTTCACTTATTTAACTTGTAAAATAATTTCAAAGGATTTTATAATTTAGTACAACATTAAACATGTTTTAACAACTAATTTAACTTTACTCAAAAAAAAACCCCACAAAATATAAATGGTAAAAAAGATAAAATTACGAAATTAAAAATGCAAAACGAAACTTAACAAATTTCCCCAAAAAAACCAAACAAAATTGGACAACAATTTTAAGACTTAAAATTCACAGTAACAAATAATATAAAAACTAAAATTTATCAAAAATCATAAAAAATTATTACTTATCAAATAGATACTAAAAAGCACTTCTACAACATTTTAAAACCAAGACCAAAATTTAAAAAACATATATTCACCTATTTTAAGGTCATTTTCACGTTTTTCTTGCTCAGGCACTGATGCGGGAATGGAGCTCAAAAGTTGCAAGTCTTTTTCACTTAGAATCATTTTGATGATATAATAAAATCCAAAAACAGATCGCAAGAAATCACAAGAGAAATCCTCTCTATATATATCAATATAAATTCTCTAAATATAAATATTCTTAAGTTTAAATATCGGAGTAATTAAAATATATCTCCACTACTCTTCCTTGATCAACACTCTTGACTATCAACATCCATACATGCACGTTGTCCAGCAACGTGTGATAACTGAAGTTCATGAAGTATTCCAATCATAATAATGACGACGATGAGAAAGTTAGAATTATATCCAGCGGCAAGCTATCGGTGAAGATCCGGCCAACGCAACACGGCATTGGGCGCAAGAGAGAAAACAAAACCAAACGCCGGTTCTGATTTCAAGGTCCCAAATGACAGCGAAAGTTGTTAGGTAAGCTAGGTTATTCTCGTGAGCTCGCTCAGGTGTGGCACTGCAAAACCGGTACAGCCAGAATCTAGAAACTGAATGGTTAAAGAAGCCCCAATGTTGGCTTCCCTCAAGTTCAGATTATTATTTTTCGATTATTTTTTTCGAAGACGTACGAAAACCGGCGAAAAGCTTCCGGAGCCAATCAGCGGGCGAGTTAGTGCCGGTTCGGATATGTAAGGCTTCCGCTCATTGGAGGACGGAGGAGTTTTCGGCTAAAGCTCCGCCCCGCGGCATGGAGGTTCAATGACCGTAGGTTTGAGAGACCAGTTCTCTGTTGCTACTTTGATCAGTGTGTCACTTAGAACGGAGCGCGCTTTTTGGCGCGATTCACTTGGCGAAAGTCACAATTTTGCCAAGGGCTCTCTTCTCTGTGCATCCACTCTCGATTTTTTTTCTCCCAGTCTTCCAGAGTGCGTTAGAGACGATCTCAGTTTCGCGTTGTTTTCGAATTTTACCTTCGATTTAGAAGTTAAAAATTGTGTTTTAAAGTGCATAAATGTGTAAAAGTTTGTTTGTTTACATTTCGGAAAAAATATTTTTGCCAATTGGCTTTTTTTGTTCCTTGCATCCCATAAGTGTTTTTAGTTTCGTTTGAGCCAATAAGATATTAATTTCAATGAAAAAACAAGTAAGAATGTTGTTTTGTTACGTTATATGTATATTATATAGTTAAAAATCGAATGTGATGTTAATGTTTTTAAAATCCCCCCGCCCCTCTTATTTACAAATATTACTATCATAGAATTCAGTGTCAATTAGAAATTTTTTAACTATCTAAATGTTTGGGAAAATAATGCTCGCTTCATCTATATTGTTATGATTTGGTGGAACCAATTTCTTGCATAATTTTATTGGAGTCGTTTGAACCGTAAAATTATATGCAATTTGGAAAAGAATTTATAAAAAAAACCCACAATAATTGTGAATTATTTATCAACCTTTCAAATTCCAATTATGTATTTCTTCTACTTTAACTCGTTTTCTTTCAAATCAGAACGAATGATAAAAATGGAAGGCATTTCCATATCTTATCTCTAAACATTGATAACTTTTAAAATATTTTTGCACAACTCCCCCCAAAATTCCTTTATTTGAAAAATTCTATTCTTTTCTTAAATCTTCAATCGTAAATACTTTTCAACACAGTAACAATTTAATCTTCTTTTACCATTCAAATAAATGGCGGTTAACCAGATCACAAGTCACACGAATCTTATCACCCATCTCTTTCACAACCCCTTTTAGGAGAAAAATAAGTATAAACCTTAACCTATCTCTCTTCCACAACCCCTTTTAGGAGAAAAATAAGTATAAGCCATTCCGTTTTGGGCAAAGGCCTTATCAACACGCAAATATCTGATCAATTCCACCTAAAAAGAGGGGTTCAAACAAAAGCGATACTTAGTCTAAAAACGGAATGCCTTATGAGTCAGTAAGCACGGGCTTTGGTCTTCTTGACCTTGAAGCCTGTTATCGCTGACGATTACAGTTGGGATCAACCAACTCTCTCCAGTTTAAAAGGATGTTGGAGAAAAACAAAAACGCCAGGATGGCACACAGAGAATTCGTTTTCAAGGGCAAACGATGCAATTCCGTTAACCCTTTCGCACAGTGCTGGTATCACGTTCGCTTGCTCGCAAGGTTTCACTTCACAAGAATCGTAATAATGTGAAGAGGATTTACATAATGTAGTGGAAAGGGAGATTAATTATGTGACTGCGCAGTTCAGAGAAAGGAAAGCTTGCTCTAAATAAAAAGGCTAACGTGCAAATAAGGTTCGACAACAAATATGTTATGCATTTTGACACACGTGTACCGTGAACTGGTTTTATAATCAGTACATGAAATATTATGATGGATTTCTTGGCTTTAACTTAAGGCACAATCAAATGATCAGGTTTTAAATAACATAGGAGTAAAAAAATATTATAGTGACAAAAAAACAAAGAAAAACGGTGGGATACTTATATCTTCAACATACCTTATATTTATTTATTTGATTATAAAATTTTTCGGTAATCATTAATAGGTTAAAAAAATGTAGTCATAATTTAAAAAATACTCATTTTAAAGAGCTTTTTTAAAAAATTCACATGCTTTCAACTACAGTTTATTTTAAAGATAATTACTACATGGACAGAATAGTTAAATGGGGGAGGGGGAGCGAGTACTTTAAAATATATTCACAATCAGTGGCGCACATAATAATTTTTCAGGAGGGGGTAGGGGTCGAAAGTCTACCATTCTCGTACTATACCTCAATACGCCGCCAAGTACATTCTTTTGATTTTATCGATTGTCGGAAACAAAATGAGGTAAGAAATTAATTATTGGATAAATAACTAGCATTAATAAATAAAAATAAATTAATAACAAATACTTAATTAAATTACTAGATACACTATGTATATATTCATGTGTATAATTCATGCAAATTACCAGGAATGTATGTATAAATTGCGAAATACACAGGATCATAATCAAAAGGACAACGCGGGGGTGGGGGAGCTTTCGGACCCCTCCCCTCTATCGTCTGCGCTACTGTTTACGATATATACAAACATTCAGCCACAAGTGTAAAAAACAAAGCAAGTTTTTTCTTTTGTTTACAGTAGAAGAAAACTGTTAATAGTAATTGCGCATTTTACGGAATTTTGACAGTTAACGAAATATCAGAGAAATTAAATAATTTATGCTCATTTTCTTTTTTATCTAAATTGTGATGCAAGAGTAAAATCATTTGTTTTCAAGGAACCTCGTAATTTTTGTGCTGTGGGCATTTTAATAAAAATTAAAGAAGCATTTCATAAGCCAATTCCATCTTAAAGATTTCCCTTAAACTAAATAAAACAAATGACAATGATTTTAATACAGCTCCGTATCATAGGATGAATTTAATTGAATAATTGAACTTTAAAAAAAATACACTAATTTCTGTATAAAAAACATAAATTTTCATTTAAACATATTTTAATTAATAAAAAAATTAAGAAAATAAATTCCAAACAATCAAGTAATTTTTTAAAAAAAAAATGTAATGGTACTAAGAATAGAAATTATATGAAACATTCTAAAATTTCCATTAAAATGTCCATTCTATTTCTCCCACACATGTTTCTCTCCGGGTTCTCCAATTGAGTAAATAAATATTTCAAACCTTTATTAAAAAAAAATTTAGTTTAAAAAGAATTTAAGCATTTTTCAGTTGGAATTCTTGAATTCCGAAAATGGTCGACAGATGGGCTATATCATTTGGTTTGATGACTGTGGCAACGGCTTGATCGATCGAAAAGTAGCGTGGCTAGAATACAAAAAATCGTTACAATGTCAACGCACTGTGATATTTAAAGAACGAAAATTGGCAACTATTTTAGTGACCAAACGATTCGCTCCATAAAATACTTTACCTGTTAATTTTCTTTCTCCAAATGATAGTTAGGTGGACAAAATAGATAGTTAAAAAAAAGTTTGTGAGCATATTTTTATTTAAACAAATACTAATTTTAAATCCAGTATTTTTATGAATAAATAAATTTTTAATAACAAAATAAACGATTATGTGTATAAAATGCGCTTTATATAGATAAAGCAAAACAAACTAGAAATAGCAAAAAACTTGAAAATTTGAACTACTGATTTGGACACTATTATAATAGTATTGATCTAATTTCTTTTAAAATTTACTGTTATATTTTTTAAAGAAACCTGATAATTTGAATGGAAATTCGAAATTTCTCTTGGGAATGTTCATTCGAAAATATAACAAAAGTCACAAAGACTAACGGATAATACAATGTTATTGAAACTGATTTGTTCCAAATGTAAGACACCTAAGACCCACCGAGTACAGGGGGATGACGCATTTTAAATTTGTCGAGCTTAAAATCAGCCTGTTGGCGCAGTGTGGTAGTTTGGAGAGGAAGTGCCAGCTTAGGTGCCGTCCTCGTCACATGTCCGAGGCTGAAAATTGCGAGGTACGTTGCCAATAACCCTCGTGTTGCGTTTTTGAACGACGTTTTACTTTCACTCGCTCAGTCCAAATTTATAAGGTATACGTTATTGTATTTCATTGTTATGTATCAAAAAATTGTAGTTTTTAATATCAAATTCGATTTTTTATATTTCATGTTCCCCATCTTCATTAGGTTACTTAGCAATTAGATTGCAAACAAAAAACTTTTAAATATTTTTGATTTCCTTATATAGTGTACAACTTCGAACGATCCAAAATGGAATATAAGTAGATATAATTAACTCTAATTGATATTTTCAAACATTTTTATTTTTAAATCTGCATTACAAAATTGGTAGTCTCAATTTTCTTCATTCCGCTATCAATAAATGAATTGGAAACCGTTTAACGAGCAAAATAATGACTAATTCGCTAAATGCAGCGTGAGGTCTCTCTCACCATGTGGTATCCATCACCATGGCGACCAGATTGACCAAATAATTATGCCGAAGTTTCCGAGAATCTAAGCGACATGTGTGTGTCACTGACCTGAGTGTTTTAATGCAGCGACTCTCGATTGCGCGAGTTTCAAGTGTTCTCTCCCGGTTGGCCTTTTGGTTGTTCACCCCGAACTCAGAGCTAGCTGCTTTTGCAGTAAATAAATCTTCGGGTTTCGTAAACTTACTCGAAGAAAAAGGGATATTACACATGCCCCTCCCTCTTTTAAATGCATTTAAGAAATTCAAATATATTGGAGAAATTTCAAATTCGTTTTGAAATTTAAAATATAGAAATACAAAAGAAAACGTGATACGAAAGTTTTTTTTAATGTATATAACAATGGTGTTTTTCCCTAATGTAATGGAGCAATTATTTTTTTTTCCTGAAATAATTCATTGTTGCAAAGGCTGTTTTAGTGTAATGTTAAATAATAGGGCCAGTGAGTGAGTGAGTTAATATTAACGTCGCACTGTTCAGCTACACGAGGGCTTTTGGCAACGGACCACGTAATTTTGAACCATGGTGAAGTGACGTGGACGACACCTGAGCTGGCACCCCCTCTCCTAACTACCACACCACACCAACGGGAGGACGCTTCAGCTCTCGACAGATTTAACGTGCATCGCTGACCTACACAGCGGGTCTTTAGTGGTACTGGGATCGAACTCATGACATGCCTGCCATGGTTGGATACCTTAACCTCTGGGCTACCGCAGCCCAATAATAGGGCCAGAAACCCAAGCATTTTTACAGAAAAAAAAACTCCCACACTAATACAGCATTTTGATTTCATTATCCTCTGTAAACAGTATAATTTATTGTAACTTAAAACTCAGTGGCGCAATAACCCATGAGAGCCAAGGCATACTGTGCCCAACTCAGTATACGCGACCTTGGGCCCTGAGGTGCATGAGCAGATGTTCCGGTCAAGTGGTCAGTCTGACGCGAAATAATATATTATTACTTATTTTTATTCCAGTTGATTCATTTTTTAAAGTTTAAATTGTATTCCAAATAGACTTTGTTTCCAAATTCCTAAAAATTTTAATACCCCACTAAAGAATAAATTTATTTAATTTCGATTTTTGTTAGGGAGTGGGAACTCTTTTCCAGGTTAAATTTCAATTAAAAATCATTCTTTTTAAAAGAAAATAAAAAAAGGAAATGCGCTGAAAATTTTTTTTAATTTAAAGAAAAATATATATTCCAAAACTCCTTTCCCTCAATAAACAGATATTAATAATTATAATAGATTTTAATAATATTGCTCTGGTCAATAGGTTTGTTGGGTTTTACTAGAGCAAGGGTCAAATTCTAAGTGAGATAACATGAGTATATTTATTGATATTTGAGCTAAATGTTTATAAATACACACAAAAAAAGCAACGTAGAAATGTGATTTATACCTTGATTTCTGTAAATGTACAAAAGGAAGAAATTGAAGATAAATTATTACAAGTAGTAGGTCGCCAAATCATTTTGGGGAGGGTCACATCTTTGTTAACCAAAAGAGTTGGACACTCCCCTAAACACACCCCTCTTTCTCATGACCATTACAGTGAGCGGGACTCTAGTATTGGCTACCTTGAAAAGAAAGTTAGAAAACCCTCATTGGTATAAAGGGGGTAACGTGATTGGTTCTTACTGAGACTTTTTAGTATAGGGTTGATGTTAGAGCTTTAGGGTTGACTCGGGTACGCAATACATATTCAATAATTGGAAGCTTTATTCTTACAATTTTTTTTCATTTTAATTGGAACTATATTTTTAAAAAATGCTAGAATAACAAATCAATTTTTCCCCCTTATTTGGATTTTTTTTTTTTTTTTTTTTTTTTTTTTTGCGAATAAAATAGCAGACACACAGGTATTTCATTCAAAACCAAAAATGCTTTTTTAACAACATTTTTAATTAAAAAATCATTTTTAGTACATAAAAAATTAAATTCGTGCTAACCGATCTAAATAAACATATATTCCAAGAACAGTAGCACACACAGGAATTTTTCAGGGGGGGTCCGGGGTCTAAAGTTCACCATTCTTATATCATGCTCCTTTGGATTTTGTCGATTTTCGGGAACAAAACATTGTAAAAAACTAATTATTGAATAAATAATTAGCATTAATAAAATTAATCATTAATAACAAATACGTAATTAAATTTTACGTACTATGTACTTAGAATTATAATCAATCCGGAAAAATCAAGGGCTTTGGGGGGTCCGGACCCCCAGGACTCCCCTTATGTGCGCCATTGTCCAAGAATCAATTATGAATAATTCTAATTTTATTATAATTAATATATACCTAATTATATTTTTATAGGTATATATATATATATTTAATTCTTTTACTGTAATATTATATAACTTTTTCATGGGGGAGCGGACAAGATAAGAGCAATGTAACAAAGAATGATTTACATATTTTTGTCCCAAATAACATAGTGATAATTAACGCAGACATTTAATTTA
This sequence comes from Trichonephila clavipes, assembly GCA_019973935.1. Classification (NCBI taxonomy): domain Eukaryota; kingdom Metazoa; phylum Arthropoda; class Arachnida; order Araneae; family Nephilidae; genus Trichonephila; species Trichonephila clavipes. The sequence continues at coordinate 412,020 of BMAU01005596.1, forward strand.
TATTTTCTATTAATAAATGACTACGCAAGATAAAAATTAAATTGACGCTACATAGAATTGAAATAAATAATTTCAATTTATATTTCTGTATGAAATAAACTATTTAATTTGTGAATATGCATGGATCGGATAGTTTTGTTCTAGTGCAGGGACTATCAGCTGTATCAATGATACGAGCCCTCCAAGCTACAGGGGCCCCCAACATGCGTAAGAGGAAGATCATAAAAAGCCCCCAAAAAGAGTTCCGAAAGAATTTTTGATACAGGGCCCACTTAAAACTAGATACACCAGTATTCTAGTATAACATTAATTCAAACACTTCAAAATATTTCATAACACACTTTAAATGACCTCACGCCAGATAGTATGCATGTTTTAAGATCTTAATATTTTCCATTAAAGTTTGAGAATGTTTAGATTCCCTTAAGTGTCTAATCCGGATTTAATTTACTCATCAACAACGAGCCTTTTTTTTCAGATTGTGATACATGTCGAAATCCACTTTCAGTGCAATAACTAACAAGGCCGATAAACTTAAAAATCGGAGTGTACAGATTTTGTAACAGGGTTCACATGGTCTCGCCCCGGGTGGAGGAAATATTAACTTCGCAAACCCTTAGTTACAAGTTTCGCAATCCTCTCTCCTTTATCAACACCTACTCTTAAGAAATCCACTGCGTTGCTCAACACCCTGGATTAAAGCAAACCCACGTAGGGAGAGGGAAAAAAGTTCCCATGAAACTAGAAGGAAGGAATAAGAAGAAAAAAATAGTCTTGCACAAGAAAGAGAAGAAGAATAAAAAATCGTTTGGCCCAACCTGCCTTTTGGTCCCTCTCCAGATCACTGTGTCAAAAGAAGCAATCTTTCTCGTTCTACAAGGTCAACAGACAAAGCAGGGTTCGACGCACCCAAGCCCGACCTTGGAACGCTTAGATTGCAAAGCGCCAACGTTCATTCAACTTTTTCAGAATAATATTAAAGGGTAAAGCCTATCTGTGTGTAAAAAAAGGAAGATATATTCTCGTCGGGGCTCTTCGGTGACCTTGAATAGAGGATGAGCAGTTGAAAAAAAAAACACAACTCTCACTTGTCGCGAGCCCGTTAAAATTACATTCGGAAATTAACAACACAAAGAAAAACAATGTAAATGTCGTTTGGCAATCAAATGAGCATTGAAACACAGTTGCAACTTCTGTTGTTCTTAGTCTTTTGTTGTGTTTGAATGTATACTAACAATGGCAACGAGTTAAAATCCAACGGCATACAATTTTTATTCCCTCTCGGCATCATCAGGAATCTATTATATTCTCTTTTATTTGCACTTTTCCCCCTACATACAAACTGTTTGTGAACAGGCATCTATTTAGTGAAGGTAACTGACAGCATTTTTTTAAAATTACCTCGTTTACAAAAATATAGATTTTTTTGGAAAATAGATACATTTTTGCTGCTGTTGATTGTTCTTTTTGTATAATCTTTCTCATTACCTATGTCAAAAGTATAATTGTTTTAATCTTTTTTTTCATATTTTTAATACACCTGCATCTGAATCAGGTTATAAAAAATTAACTATCCTTGAAAATATGCATATATGTTATATTGTGATCCAAATTCTACAACAAAATATTCAATACAGTCTCTTATACAGACGCATCCAGAAAAAGAAATGCAAATGATAAAAAACCCATTCTGTATTTATTGATCTAAGTAATTTATATGTTTTATAAAATCAACATAAATATTTTTTTTTCTGTTAAGGATGCATTGTAAGATACCTCTAAAAAAGTTATTCTCTTTCGCTGATGGCAATGCGTTGAAAAAAATAAAACTGAAACAAGGACCAAAATCGAACCTTGAAAAAGGAAGGAAAGGAGAGAAAAATGATGATATGCCTCGGAGAACTATTTAAAGTCTTCTAATTTTTAAATAGTATTTCATTTTTTTTTAAAAAAAAACTAAAAAAAAAGCATCACCCTTTTATTCATTTTCATCGCATAGTGTCTTATAGTATTATGTATAATATGTGTGTAATAATATGTAACATCATATAATCCATAAATTTCCTAGTCCTGGAGCTTCACACACACATAAAAGCTCTTCAGTGCAAACTGAACAAAATAGCCTCCAGGGCCCGAAATACCTAAAAAATTTTCGGACCAATCACAAATTTTTTTGAAAACGAAAATTCGAATCGAAGCACAATTAAGTTAACAATTGAAGCGAAGAAAATGGAATAATTTTACTTTCCATCCGCTTAAGGGCACCCCTTACAATGTGGCCCCAAGCAAACCAGTCCTTTATAAGACCTTGGAGGATTTTCCATGAACTCTCGATACAAATTGCTTCCTTTAAGATACAGACCCTCAAAAAAAAATAATGGGGCCTTGATTAGGCTTGTCAGCCTTCAAATGGTCGAGTATTTAAGGGGATGGTGAATAACCCGAGAAATTTCCCCGTCCCTCAAGAACTGAACCCGGAGTATAGGCCCCAAAGGTACCTTGTAGGCCCCAACCCATCGGCCTCTAAGTTCTTTCTTCAAATTTAGGGGCCCGGTTTCTAAGAAAGAGGGTAAATACAGGCCCTCACCCTCAAATAAAGGGCAAAATGCATAAACTAGAGATAACCATATCTAATGTGGCTTTCTTGTGGCTTTCTATCCAGCCATGATTTAAGTTATGATAGATAAATATGCCATTCACGTGTTTAACGTACACGTGAAAGCAATAAATATAAAGTTTACAACTGGAATTTTTTTTTTATGGAATCTAGTCACTGTGCGAAGGATGAAACGAATTAAAATACCAAAAATTATAGCCAAAATGTTGAAAACAATTCTAAAGAAATGAAAACTCGACAGTGCCATTCGAAATCTTGATAAAAGAGAATAAAGAACTTTTTGATAAAAATAGTAGGCGTCTCTGTTAAATCATATAATTATATCATGTAAAAATTAATTTTAAAGAATAAATATCCGCACTATTTAGTTAGTAAATACTGAACGATTCCAGAGAATATTTATAACATTCACGAATCATAGATCAAGATTTTCTTTTAACAATGAAAATAGTACGTTTTTCTTTCTAAAAAGAGAATGGAACAGGAATTACGTGCTTATCATTACATTTGAGAATATTATCGAGGTTGACCTTACTTAAATTCATTGTTACTACTTTCAAAGCAAATCACATAAGAAATGAGACAGTTGTCATTTGTGGCTCACCTTGACATTAATATAAGAATTAAAATTTCTCTGTAAACAAGCTGTAAAAAACAATTTTCTTTTTCGAATCCTTGTAGCCTTTCCGTAAAAGGAAATTAATTACATTACTCCGCAGTATTACATTATAAGCCTTTTTCGTTGTTCTTCAAATTTTCCTTATAAAATTCGATTGGTTTTTAATTAACAATTATATAATAGTCTTAAAAAGAAAATAACCAGTTTCCAATAATGTGATCCCTCTTAAATCCAAAAATAATTCATGGGAAACTGCAAATTTCTCGTCAATATTTGATAGTTATTTCATTTCAGTTTAATTTACTAAAATTGTGAGTTTCAGTAGTGATTAGTAAAAATACTGAGATGTTAAAAGCACTTTATAAAACTAACAATGGATCAAAATTTGTAGGGGATTCTTTCATGTAACCCAATAATATTTTATGATTTTTTTCTTCCACATTTTGGTGTCCCTGAAGCTTTAGTGCCCCGTATCATTGATATGGCCGATATGATGCCCCTAATATTTTTTCTACTTGCATTTGAAGTCATTTATTCTTGCTTTAAAATAAATTTTTACTCCATATTCCACTCCATTTCCCGAGTCACCTGGTCAACATTATTAACACTAGATTGCCCAAGGAAGTCATTTTGACTGTTTTTTTTTAATTTCAATTAGAAAAACAATTACCTACGTAATGTACAATTTCTTAGAATATTTTAGAATACATTTTTTTCCCAAGTGAAGTAAATTTTTATTTATTGTTAATATTTACTAATAACTTGTTATATGACTGTAAATAATATAAAAAATATTAAAAGTTAATTATATATAAATAAAATTCTTTGCACATTAATCATTCTTTCACAATGCAGTCATTTTGACTGCTTTTGGGCAATATAGGTATATACTAAGTTTCCGTCTATCTAGTGTTAATCGAAACTTGTTGAATAATATAAACAATATTGTTTAGTGTTAACGGAAAAAGATACCATTTTAGACAGCAAAAAGTTAAATTCTCACAATAAAAAAATGACAGCCAATCAATAATTTCTAAAATTGAAATTATCTTCAATCAGAAGGGAAATGAATACGTACAAAGCAAACTGGTCATCGATATTAATGTCACTTACTAACCGCAGAAAAAACGAAGGCCAAAAACTATTTTAAAAAAATACTTTCAATCGGGCGGGACAAAACTTTGGAAGAGCAACTAAAGTTGTGCGTCGAGGCAACAACCATCTTCGCACACAGCAAATTCCACCTTGCAGCTTGTTTGCCTTGACCTCAAAAAATTTTGCCACTTTCTCTTCACTGCTCTCGCGTCGCTTATGTAATGTTGTAAAAGGAAAAGGGTAAGGCAGCGTCTGTGTTTAGTTGTGATCTCATTTCCATATTTCTTTCTTATTCCACTGAAATCGACAACGCCGTATGGATCATCGTGCCATTTAACAAAGGATATTCAATGACTAGATGCGTTTCCAGATCTCGTATATTTAGTTCAGGAGCGCTTGGTGGATTTTTTTTATTTTAACTGTTTTTCCCTACCTACCCTTGTTTCGAAGAATTTTCATTGTAAGGCATCGCATTGCTATTTTAGATCACTATTCTTGAAACAGAAGCCAGACAGAAAGCAAGGAATTATAGCAGCACTGCTTCAAATTCAAATAGATCTGTAAATATTATTTACCATGGCCGTTGTTTGTGATTAAATTCGATACTTACTAATTACAGTGAGCATAATATACGGGTAATTACTAAAGTAACCATTCGTTTCCCCCCCCCTCCCATAAAATGGAGCATCTTAATTTTCAGGAAATAAAATGCGCGCGCGCATTGAAGAAACCACAGTTTTTCATGGTTTTTTTATTTATTAATGGATACATGAAAAAAAAATAACTAATGTGTGTGAAATATTATTTCCATAAATATATTTGGCGTTCATTCCAAATAAGACTTATACATGCCGCAAGAGCCCCGCTATTAGATATTACTAATGGATTTCAGGACTACTGGCGCCTTTTTGAATTTGTTAGTGATTTTCTTTTCCTTAAAACGGGACACTTTCGCCGTGCTAGAGAACAAATGGAAAGGATATCTTAACTGCCCCCAAAAAAAAGAAAACTTCCGTCCGTAAACTCTTTCTTAGTATGCATGAAAACATATATCAGTTTGTTTTTCCGAAGAAAGCATTTTGAGTAATTAAGTTCATTTCTTTCGGTTAAGTCGAACGTCTTTAAACAGAAATAATAATTATATTACTTAAGTTCTCTTTATTCCAATTAGATATAACAAAAATTAATCATGGTTTTAAAGCAGCTATTAAACAAATCAATATACGTAATAGTAGTAACTACTGGTAGATCAAAAAGTGCCATTTTGAAATGAAATAGCGCTACTTGTTCGTGTTACAATTCTTGGGAAATATTTTTACCGTTGTTTGAAACATAGAAAAACTTGCAACGAATGATATCAATCTTCCATGTGGTTATTAACTGGAGGAAATATAACAAAGTACTGAATTTCAATAGTTATTTTCCAGTAAATGTTTTTCCCCTACCAAACATAAGCACACGCAATTACTTTTTATCACCAGAACAAAACAAAAAAAATAATAAAATAACATTTTCTCAAAATGATTAATCTGTTTTCAAGACTCCATCCGAAATCCAACAACAACGCGTAGGTGTGTTAGTCTACCGAAGTATTTCAAGGCAATCTAGTTCACGGTACAATGATGTCACTTCGTTGCCCATCTGCGACGTGAATGTGTTTTTTTCATTAAAATTCGTAGCTGGCTCTCAACCTTATCTCAGTACAGAACAGAAGACATTCATTTTCCCTAAAAGGCGGTGACATTAACTCTCTCGAAAACAAGCAGCGATTTGCTTCAGTGGCATCATAACAAATTGACTCATCGTTACTCACCGATAAGGGAATGTTGTATGTTTCAGAGACCCATTCATTGTATGTCCGATTGAATAATGATATGTTATAGTCAGCACCAGTTACAGCAAGCCAGGATTAACCAAGAATTTCGGTTTAGAGAGAGAATGCGAGTTCAAAAACGATATCAGTACTAAAAGCTAAAAAAGTACTAAACTCGTTTGTTTTGGATGCACTCAATACGTTTTCGAAGCAACAAAGATGTATATGAGTCAAGCACAGGTAATAACGAGTCTGGATTTTAACAAAAAATATTTGGGTTTAGCGAGGGAAAAAGATTATAGGGGGGGGGATTAGTAAATCTGCACTACTGTATTGGTGATTCATTTCTTAGAAAGTTTTTCCTTTGACAAATTTCAAAGAATAGGAATTATTAACTAACACATCAAGCGAATAAGTTGAAAAAGTAAGTCTCAAATTCTCATAACATTCTGGATAATGCAGAAATAAAAATGAGAAAAATGTTTTTGATAAAGAGGCAAAAATTCGAGAACAATTGTTGACTAAAGAGTTTATACAAGAAGCAGTCAATTTCTCTGTGCATCCAAATCGCCACACACACACACATCGTCTATATTAAAATATCTTTTATTCCTTCCATGCAAATTAAGATATAGAACATAAACAGGCGATATAAAAAAATTATACAAGATCAACAGCCAGTTTTTCAATCAAGGTTATAGCCGAATTTTGCAAAAATTAATCTATCGCAAATACTTCAAGTAAATGAAACGTCATAGGATGAATTTGAATCAACCAAGTGATGATCGAACTTAGATCTGTTCCACGATAAATCAAGGATAAGCTTAAATTCTTGTTACATCAGGATTCACTTTAACCCATATCGACTGTACCACATTTATCATCACAAGACGCTTGCATAACGTTACGAAAAACTTGTAACAGCTTACCTTATCCAATGCTTCAGTAATCTTCTATCTTCAGTCGCCAACTCTTATCTCAGCTAAGATACTTTAAATTCAGAATTTTCCTCGTGTAATTCAATAAGCCACCATCAACAAGGAAGACAACTGGTTATTTTTTGGGTCAAGGGCGGTTCCCCGTGCTACTTAACTTCTGCAGTGAGTCGTGCGTATGGTTTGTGTGGTTCGACCTACTTTTAGGTACCTGTGTAGGGACACGTTTGTGAATTTATTTTTCCTGGACACTTTCTGGCAGTCCGTGTATACATAACTGGATTACACGTGTGGCCCAATTTTAAGGGGATATTTCCTTATTGTTTGTTGATCAACTGTCGCTAGTGAAAGTTTCAACCTTAAAATAGAGCGAGAGAGAGTTTGACTTTCTTTTCCGCATTTAAGGAGGAAATTGTGATGGTTTGCTTCCGAAATGATTGAATAATCGTGTAACGATGAAGGATATCTCTAAAAATGATAATTAATTTTCTTCAGGTTTTTTTTAAATTGGTAATTTTTAAAATGACGTTAATTTTTGAAATTGTAATTTACTATATAATTACATTCATTATCTTTTTATTGTTAATTTTGACAGATTGAGTTTATATATAATGCATTAGTATTACACTGATTTATTGAAAATTGAAAATCAATAATTCTGTCTCATTTATACTTAAATTAACACCTACACACATAAAAAAAACCCATTTGTTTTTAGTTTCTGAAAAAAAATTGATTACCAGATCAATAGAGTACTAAGACCTCTTTCTTAAGGGGGGGGTACATTCAAAAACACGTACACAAGAGCACCGAGGGGTAGTCTCTATGGTAAACATTAAAAATTTGTTGGTCTATGGGGGAGGGATGTGTACCCTCAAACCTTCCCCTTGGGTACGCCACTGTGTGTGTGTATCAGAAATAAATTTGTAAAAATTAGCTTTTTTTGTAAATTAAGAGATAAAAAAAAATTCTATATATATACTGAATAGTGTTAAGTTTTTAAAAATTTTTTTAGAAAAATGTTTAATAACTAATTAACATGTTAGTAAATCTAAGACTAAAATTTATATTAAAAGGCATGGTAATGAAATCAGAACACCGAATTTTCCATTCACGATTCCTTAGCATACACTGTTTGCCTGTAAATATTGACGTATAATACCTTGAAACATCTTCCCTGCATAGAAAAAAATTAACAAGGAAAAATAAGCAATTTTAACTAAAAGTAAAGAGTGTTTTTTTTCCAGGTATAGAAGTTTAAGTTGGCATTACTTTCCAAGATGGCGACCGATTTAACAGCTGTCAAGTGATTTATTCTCAGTTTGGTTTGGCAATTCATCAAAATGATCATCAAACAAGGCGTAGATTCGTCGAACGGGCCCAAAACGAGATTGCCGTTGTTCCCGATTTTCATAAGCGAATTTTGTTTAGCGATGAAGCGCACTTCTGGTTGAATGGCTACGTCAACAAACAAAACTGCCGCATTTGGAGTGAAGCTAATCCACAAGTGTATGTCGAAACACCTTTACATCCAGAAAAACTGACTGTTTGGTGCGCTTTATGGGCTGGTGGAATCCTTCTTCAAAAACGATGAAGGCCACAATATTACAGTCAATGGTGATCGGTATAGAGCCATGATTTCTAACTTTTTCATTCCTGAATTGAACAATCATGATGTCCAGGAGCTGTGGTTCCAACAAGACGGCGCAACATCTCACACAGCTCGTGCCACAATCGATTTATTGAAAGACACGTTTGGTGACCGCCTAATTTCACGTTTTGGACCTGTGAATTGGCCTCCAAGATCTTGTGATTTAACACCGCTAGACTATTTTCTGTGGGGCTATGTAAAGTCATTGGTCTATGCGGATAAGCCACAAACGCTTGACCATTTGGAAGACAACATTCGCCGTGTTATTGCCGATATACGGCCACAAATGTTGGAAAAAGTAATCGAAAATTGGACGTCCAGATTGGACTACATCCGAGCCAGCCGTGGCAGTCCTATGCCATAAATCATATGTAAAATGTAATGCCACAAGATTATCTTTCGAATAAAAAAAAATTCATGTCAATCGAATAATACATCGTGGTTTTATTGCAATTTAAAGTTCTATACCTCTAAAAAAAACACCCTTTATATATAAATGTTCTGCAAGCATGATAATCAAGTGGATTTTCGTAATGCGTGTTTAACACTTTAAGTTAATTTCAAACTCAGTTTTTATTCCCATCCATTTGTTTCTAGAAAATTCTTCAATCTCGTCGTAGTTTAATGACCTACAAGTCAACCGCCAAAATGTTAGACTAAAATCAGACAATATATCTATAAAATAGTCGTACGTCTGGTTTTACCTGCAATTTCTCCACAACTATTCCTACCTCAGTCAAGAGAATTTGACCACTGAAGACATGGCCACTTTCTTATTATTACTGTGAATATAAAAAGGAAATGTAACCGGGCTTATGAATAGAATAATTCAAATCCTAACTCTTGCACCATGGTATCCGAGGAACCAAACCAACGTGGGGTGGGCTTTCGTAAAGATAATTCTATTGTCTGTAACGGATGCTGTGATACTAAATTATTTCGCTTCACTTCTTTCAAAAGTAAATTGTTTTTTTTTAATGTTTTCTTAGCTTGCTAAAAGATCGCGATTTTTCCTGACGCTGGTGTCAATGGCTTTGATTGGCCGTTTCTTCTTCTGGCTGAAGCAACTTCAAAAATGTTGCATCAATCGGGAGTTCTATGCTCGGAAGTAACCCTTTCACTCTACTAAACTCTGAATACAAGCGAGTTTAATTCTTTTTATTTATTTTGCTTCGCGCTTTTGTTTATAGAGAAAGAAAAGCGTCGTTTAATGACCATAGTTGCAATCGAAAGGTCAGGTTAAAGAATACTAAAGTCATAATGTGGGATTTCATGATTGCTCTATGAGTGATTGTTTTCAGAATTTGTGATTGTTATGAAGTTGTGAGTAATGATGTTCTAGGAATATATTAGCTTCAATGATAAGAACCTAAATTGTAGTAACCCAAAACATGATCATGTACTTCAAATGAATATTCAACGGGAAAATAATTTAAATTATTTATTTTTTGTTCCTAATGCATTATTTCATTCAATGTATGCGAATGATTTTGTGTGAATAACATTTTGATATAAAATACTGAACAGTATATAAAAAAAATATCATTGGAATAAGTGAATTGTGCATGTAAAAAGTTTGTATGAATATGTTTCTTTATTTAAAGTAAAAAAATTTTTACAAAACGAATTTTTATGTTAATTTGTAACAAACTATGGTCAATGAGTTTTTTCCCTAAGTATTTAAACTTATAGATCGTACTACTATGTAATTTTCGAAAACCCATAAATCTGAATTATGTTGAGATTCTGCAGATTCCTCCTAATCACAGAGATTACACCTCAGCAACAAATTAAATTTTATGACATTTCTATCACGACAGTGACAAATTTTTTTGCTTCGTGTATTTTATCAACAATGCCATAGAATGCTTTTCAGATGTTCTTAAAAGAGTTTTATCACTTTATCCAAAAAAAAAATTAATTTTTATGACGTTTACAAATATTTTTTCAAAGCAAATGAAATGAGTTTTTGACTTAATGGGTTTTAAATGTACACTTTTAAAACACAATGATTAATAATGATTTTATATAAAATTATATTTCTACCAGAATTTTTAATTCATGCAAATTTATCATTTGTGAATGGCAACGCGAAAATTCAGTCCTAAACAAAATTGAATAATTTCAATTCTTGAGCAGCTCAAAAATGTTTGAACACATTCAACATTAACAATATAAAAAAATTTCACAGTATGAAAAATTTCACTATCATAAGAACTTTAGACATCGATAGATTCAAAGTCTGCTAACCCTACATGACGGGTCTTCAACGGCATCAGGACTCGAAACATGATTCGGCAAAAGAAATGCCAGACATTAGTTCACAATCATAATAACTCGACTACCGCGGCCACATTTACCATCTAGAATCCTTAGTGATCTGGAAATCTATAAGTATGCATAGTCTTTATGATATTCTCATGCAAACTAAGTCATGCAGTGACGTAGGTTTGTCCATGAAGACTATTCCAACTCAATTGCTGTTAATGTAGCTTTTTATAAAGTCAAAATATATTGTAGATTAAATCTGTCATTTACATACGCAATTTTTAGATTTTCTTCATCTGCAGCTATTTTTGTTCGTTTTTTGACAGTTTAAAAAATACTGGGGGTTTCAATCTATCACAAACGTCTCCCCAGTAAGATTTTTTAATTTCTCTTTTTAGCTCAAATCGTGATACGTAGATAGATAGGGAAGGTTGGGGAGGGGAGAACAGGACCATTATCCATTGAGCACATAATTCCAAGAAGAACCCATATTAAACCACACCCTGTACTACTCTCCTCCTATCCACATTGAGATGAGAGGGGAAAAAAAGTTGGATATGAGCCTAAAATGTTAAAAACCTTTTTTCCCCTCTCCTAAAGAGTTGTTTTTTTAAGCGTGTGCCATTCAACCCTTTAGTCGTCGCCGAGTGGAGCTGAGTTGTAATCATGCAAGATGTGACCTTCTGCCTGCTAAAGTTTGGGTTGATGTACTGGCATGCGTGCCACAGTAATTTTTTTTCTATTTTGTTTTGTTTTTTTCGTCACTTTGGAGAGGAGCGAGTTGATTATTTATAGCAGCTCTCCGTTAAAAGAATGTTAAGAACTAAAGGAGTAAATGATCGTTGGTTGCTTTAGTTGTGGAATAATAAATGCATTTTCGGCGCCATCTTTTTTTCTTTAGCTGGAGTTGTTTTGAAAGAATGGGGTAAAGAGGGGCATATTTTGGCCGCCATTTTTATTTACAAACAAAGCAGCTAGCAACGATGGGATTTGTTGATAAATACTGAAGCACATTTTTCAAATTTTTGAGCTCATTATATTACACAGTACGGACTTTAATATTAGACAATCATCACAAATTTGAACACTCTTTTTGACGATTATATTTCATGCGAAATGCCTTATTTTTGCACAAATATAGTTTGAGAAATTAAAACAGATGTTATAGCTACCTTACTAATAATAAATGCATAATTTCTTATTTCTTTTCACCCTAAGTTTAACTCTCCAATCTTCTAAAATTTGAGCAAAAATTACTTAAAACAGATCAGAAACTATCAATAATTTATTTTTAAATGAAAGTATTTTTAAAATTAAATTATTTGAAATCTGAGTTAAATCTCATTTAAACAAGAACACCACAAAGTTTTTCCTTTATCATTTTTATTATTCGTGGCCAAAGTGTCGCGGGTTCAAGTCCTGGAGCCACTGAAGACCCACCATGTGAAGAGGCGGCTGCACACGTTAAATGTCTCGAGGCCGAATGTCCTCCTCGTCACTGACCGTGATTCAAAAATACGAGGTCCATCACCGATAGACCTCGTGTTGCTTTAAAGTGCAAGCAGTTGCAAATACGAGGGGGAGTGGGTCCGGACCATCCCTCCCAAACCCCTTGATTTTTTTTCGATTGATTTTAACAATTAATTTTATTAATTAATGGTAATTATTCATTCAATAATTAATTTTTTACTGTTTCTTGTTCCCGAAAATCGACAAAATCAAAAGAATATTTTGGGTGGCTTATTGGAGCATGATACGAGAAAAATTCCTCTGTGCGCCACTGAGTGCTCTCCAGTGGCGTAACGTCCACCCCCGCATCGCAAAGGGGGGCTGTAGGGGACCCAAAGGTAATGGTTTTGTAATCCCTTGAAAGGTTTCGCTTGGGGTCCAAAACCTGACACTGCAGAGGGGGGCTAATAATCTCTCCGTACTTCTACAAATTCTTCCTTCCGTCATTTTCATTATGTAAATAATTAGCATACATATTTAGTCTTAAGTCGCATGTGTCTGTCTGATAAATTAAGAAATAATCATTTTGATATTGATTAACACCTATTTAATATGGCATAGGTATATATGTAAATTTATTTATTAATACAAATAATTTGTTTAGTGAAATGGTTCATTTAAAAAAAATTAATAGTTGATCATTTTCCTTTAGACTTCTCACATTTACCTATTTTGCCAACACATACATTGTATTGTTCGTACACAGCATTTGACCCCTAGGCCAAACAAACCCCTAAGAGACATGCGCCAAACGTGTTCTCCAATAATCAACGTTCCCACCTGGGTCTGACTGGCGAAACCTCTTCTCCTCAAAACACTAAATAGCAGAAAATGGCTTCTGTATCGATCCATTTGAAACACTTTTTCTGCCTCCAGAAGAGAGATTCCTCTCTTCGAAGAAAAGAATTGAGTCAATGAACTTAATAGGTCTTTGACTCAAAACTTCCGATGATACCGAAGCATTTTTGCTTCGGAGGTCTCGAAGGAAGAATTACTTTCATTTTTTTTTCTTATTAAGAGGCCGTATTTATTCATTATGGTTATTTTGTAACCGTGGAGGTCTTGTTTGTATAAAGTTACATAACCCCCATTTAGAAGAAATTGATGCTTCATGGATAATAATGAAATTGAATTTGAAATTAGAGGTATTAACGAGGAAAAATAATTCTTTTTTTAAATTCTTTTTGAAATTTAAAGAAATTTGTTGGTTATTTTCATGAGATTGGTTTCTTTTTTGTTACTAATTATATATGGCTTACGATTCTTATTTGAAAAATTTTCTCTAATGGATATTTAAAAATTCATATTAATTATACATCAGAAGATAATTTTTGTGATGCACAGATTTTATATCGTAATTTTGCTACTATAATTAATTGAAATTTTTCTTATTTGAAATACTTTTGCGAATGTATAAGTCATATGTAGGAAAAGTATTTATTCAAGATTTGTTTTTTTTTATTCTCTCTAAAAATGAGTATTATTTTAATTCCAAAATATATTACCAACGCTCATTATAAAATGCAATGCAGAAATGTAAACTGTCCAGCATTGTTTTAAAAAATTATTTGATAAAATCTTTTTCAGAAAATTTTTATAAATCGTGTATTAAAAATATATATATATGTTTAAAAAAATTTTGTTAAATCACAACAAAATAAACCCTTTCATTTTTTTTCACCTTATTACAAATGCAGCATTGAACGTTTTTATTTTGTTATTGCTATGAATTAAATTGAATTAAATAAAATTAACACTATGCAAGCAGTGGCGTAACGTACACCCCCGCATTTCGGGAGGGAAGAGCAGGGACTCTAGGGGACCCAAAGCTTGACTGACACTAAGTACTTATTTGGGCTTCGGGCCCAAAACCTGAGTTTGCAAGGGAGCCCTAATATTCTCCGTTACGCCACTGCATGCAAGTGTAATAATTTACAATTACAATAAATATATTCGACATTAATCAACCCCAAACTACAATTTCTTTTTTCGTTCTATATTAATGTCAACTCCGGATCACCCCCATGCTTTTTACTTAAAACCATTCAAGAAAATGTCAACAGAACCACAAAAAAGGGCACTCACATATCTCCGCTACAGAGAGACCTTGACCCCAAAAACTAAACCTAACCCTCTTTATTTCAAGTTCATCTCCAAACGATTCCCATCCCCTCTTGCTATTTTTTACATATATAACTAACCGTACCCCCACAGGAAAGGAAGAGGGGGGAGATACAGATTTCGAACCTCCGCTCCCAGATAGAGGAGAAAAAGAAGGGAAAAAAGTCACATTCTACTCCAAAAAAGGAACATAGGTAGAAAATGTGCGATAGAGAAAAAGTCGAGGCGAATTTGAGGGCGAAGTCCCTTCATGTTGAGATGGAAGGTTTTCTCGTGTCAACGTCCTGGGCATGAGGCTAGGAAGTCACGTGGTTGAATTGGGTGTTGTCAAGTGCGAGGTTTTGCTCATAGGACGTTGGCCTCGCTCTTGAGAAGAGAAAGAGAGAACTCTGTAAATTGGGCTTCACCGCACGAATGAGTGTTTCGTAACAAACAAAGCTTAGGTTATTGGTCTTAGGACCTAGAGAAGCACGAGGTATAAATATATTGATATCTCGATAGGTGATTGACACTTGAGACGGACGCCCACGAAATAAGACGCGTTTTATTATTTTTTTGTTGAATGTTTGAAAACCGTTAGAATAAAATAAAAATCGAGTGTTACGCGGCTTCTTTTAAAATTTTTTTTATAAATTTAAATTGTATTGATTCGTTGTGTAATAGTACATGTAATGATGAAGTGATGCAAAGTTTCGAAATAATTCTTAGTGTTGGTTTAATCAGGAAATGAGCATTTGGAATAATCTTAATAACAAACAAAATTTAACAGATGATTTAATTTAAATTGCAGTAAAAATTTAATTAACAGTAAATTTAATTTAAATTGAATTTAAAATGTTTAGAATTTATTTTATTTTATATAAAATAAAAATAATTTAAATATTTATGAAATATTAGAATTATTTTTGATACAAGCATTAATACAAAAAACTCAATGGCCCCCCAAAATATTGAGTTTTTAAATAATATTTTGACACTTAAAAATTTTTAATTGCACAATTTAATTAAAAATCAATAACTTAAAATACTAATTAATAAAGAAATGTCATTTGATATAAATAGAACCAATTTTTATTGAAAAAAAATTCAATACTTTTAATTTATTTCATTGGATGAATGAATCTATTCTAAATTTCATAAGTACATACGAAAATAAATAAACCATAACAAAAAAAAAAAACAATAATGGAACATATATGATGATTGAATAAAAGTAATGTAAGTTAAAAGATACTAAAAAATCGCTGGTAATTAGATTAAACGAGAGCTTGAATTACAATAAAACTTATTTTGAAGATTGCGCCTTCCGGATGCTATACGGGAAAGAAAACAATTGTCTAATATGTATTCTCAATGAATTTTTGAAGGGGGCTCTTGAAAATACTTAATTCAACAGTGCATTATTTTTAATGGTTACAACGGTGTAAAATCATAGATTAAATGCATTTTCTTAGGAACAATATTTTATATGAAGTACATAAAAAAACAGTCAAATTTTTTTCAAAGTATACCTTTATTTTAATTTGAAATATTTTTTCAAATGATATCTGTACAAAACCCTTATTTCTCGTTACCCTTAAAAAAAATGAAAATTTTGAAAGAAAAAAAATCACTCTCCTCTCTCTCCCTTTTTAATAAATTTTCAAGAATTTCGCCCAAAAAATTATGACATAGAATCACATTAAAGTGACCGAGACGATAAATAAAAATAATTGTTATATAATCTCACTCAAAACCACTATTATCCTAAGAATAACATATATTAAAAACAACCATAATCCCATTAAAAATATCACCCAAGTTAAAACGCGTAATTTTGACAAAGAACTGTCAAGCAATCAGGCTAAAAATCAACAATTTAAAATGTCGTTACATATCTGTCCTCTCACATCAAGCAGAAAATATAATAATATCTCGATAACTTCCCCCAAATACTGTTATAGTTCCGATACAGGCAACTTCGCCAGTGTTAAAATGGTGCCACGTGCAATCAACCCGTGAACGGCATACTATGAAACGAAACGTACGCTGGGACGTATTGCGTGAGATGTTTATTGTTCATTCATAATACAAACTCACAAGCAGTAACAACAAAACAGGAACGATCTGAGAAATACAAAGTGGATTGGCATTTCTCGCGCTCCAATTTTTCCCTCAAACGATCTCAATTTCTATGACCTCGTTAAGCACTCTACTTTTTTTCTGATTGTATTTCGGAATCAAGGAAGGCCAGAACCCCAGCTCTGTAACGTACCAGCTCTGTAACTACACACTATTTGGATTTTTCTTCTTCCTGGTTTTCATAAATTTTTCTTCCTTATAACCCAGATTCTTATTGAAAGTGAAATCGGGATTACAGACAAAAAGTGGGACGGTGACATAGATTCGTTTTGACTGAAAAGTATCCATTTAGTGGTATTCAGTTTCATGGATCGGAGGACTTCGAAAAGGAAAAATGAAATTAAAACTTTCGTTTTTCCTGGTGTTTATAATGATGCATTTAGTTAACTGTGTCATTACGGACTAAACAACTGTTTCGAAACAACAATATTCTAAAATATACCTACCTTATATACCTTAATTTAATCGATCTATCATTCCTATGGCCTACATGTCGCGCAATATCTTAAATTTAGATGGATGAAAACAAAGTTATAGACATTCTAATTTTTCAAAACCTATTTTTAAAAATCTAACCTAATTCTAAACTAAGTTTTAGAAATATGCTTAGTGTATTAACCAACGGTTACTAAATTAAAGTATTGTCTACATGAACTTGCTTGCCTCCTGTAAAACTGTGGTAGAAGTGTTTAAATATACACACAAATAATATAACAATAAGTACTATATTTAAAATAAATTAATGACAAAAATATAAACCATAAAAATTCCAATTTAAATAAAAAAATCAATACATACATCTTAAATGCAAAAAAGATTTGATAATGCTTTTAGTTTCAATAATAATAACTTGAGTTATGTAAAAGTGCAAGATTGAAATCGACACATCTTGAACTTTTATTCCAACATCCCTCTTCATAAATTGTATTTAATATATATAGAGAGAGATTATATTATCTTACCTTGTTTGTGACAGTATACAAATATCAAATAAAAACAATACAAAAAAATTAAATCTTATTTTTCAGATGCTTTTTAAGGTAATTATTTGATTCCTCCCCCTTATGTTAAAATTATTCATATAAGTTTTTCATATTTCAACATAAAAATAAATTTTACACGTATGTGGGAATTATATATTGAGGATGAGGTAGGGAAATATTATTAATATGAGAAATATTTGTAATATTTCCCTAAGTATAAAAAAAAAAACCGAAACATTTTTTTTTAATATTCATTCGACCTAAGCCTATTTTTACTAGATTTTCTTGAATCTCAACACAAGTTAACACTTCTTGGAGATTTTACACATTTTATATTACATTGCTACTAACTTTAAAAAAAAGTACCATTTCTATGTTGCTTGAATCCTGTATTAACATCTAAGAATATAAAAAAGGGGATGAGGGAATCAATCTGTACAAGCACAAAATTTTTAAACCTTTGATTCTAAAACCTTATTCCATTCGATTTATCAAAAATTTATTCAAAAACTTTATTTCTTTAGGTAATAAAAATTCCGTCTCTAAGTATAAATATGTATCTTTCTTGAATTTAATTCTCCAACAAAATAAATCAAATCCAACGAAAGAGGAGAAGAATTCTTATCTTTCCGAAGCTTATCCAATGCACCTTGAGACGGAGAAAGAAAGAAACTCTGTAAATCCCTCTTCTCTGCCAGCCACGCGCGCTCGGAAGCTAAAGCCATCATCAGTTGGGTCATTGTTACACTTTCACTGTTCACAGCTCGGGTCATTCAACTCTGGTGCAGCGCACAAGGGTTACTTACCTTCCTTCAACTTTTCAGGTACAATAAACGCATTTGTGCGCAACACTTGATTGGATTTTGGGGTTTGTCTTTGTTTTTCGGGGACACGTGATCTCTGGCCTTTTCCACTCACTTCCGAGTTTGTGCTCGCTTTTCTGCTGGGCTGGACAGTTGGGGGGGTTTTTGTGTATGTGTTTTGTAAAATTGTTTTATAATAATCGTTATGTAATTTCAAATTTAATGTGAGGATGCTTAAACTAATAAAGAAAAACCATTTCTATTAAAATTTAGGTGCAATAGTATTTCAGAATTACCTTAAGTAAAATTTTATTCAGGGTATAAAAAGAGATATTAAGAGTAAAGTGTGATGAAATATAAAAAAATTTAAATATTCATTTACATATATTTTTATTTATTAAGTATGAAAGTAGTTAAAATCAGATGAAACTATCAATTTTAAAATACAAAGTAGATTGTAATGTATGTAATAGTATGACAATTAAGTCCACCATTTTCCCTTCAAATTATTTTTGAAATTTAAATTTTATGAAATAAAGAGTAAGAATAAACAATGCGACAAGGGAAAAAAAATATCTTCTCATCAATATAGTTAGAGCAGAGTTTAAAACACATCTAGAAATTTAAATTACTTACAAACTCCTTGTATATGTATGTGTGTGTATATATATATATATATATATATATATATATATATATATATATATATATATATATCAGTTCATATTACGAATGACAAATTCTCTCCTACTTCATATTTTTTCAGATATTCCTATTTTTCTGCCAAGTAGCTTTGAAGAAAGAAGAGGAAGATTGGAGCTCTAAATCATGTCTAACCCTGCAGTTATTCCTAAGCCTGAACAAACTAAAATAAAAGCAGGGTTCTCTATCTGGAGAAGCTTTTTCCCTACTGAAATTCTCATTTATGGAATAGTAAAATAATTTTTTTAATTTCTTTTTTTTTGGTGGGGGGAGGGGGAATTTCGATTTTAATAGTAATCAAGCTGCATTATAATTTACAATAGGAATATGTTGCATGCATATTTGTGATTGTTGAGCTACTATTTATTTTGAATTCTTTGATATTAATTTTTAGTCATATCGACTTATAAATATTGTTATTGCTCATATATATATACACACGACTATGACTATTTAATTTATGTGTTTGTGGGTAATTTTAATTAACTCAATAATTTAGTAATACTTAGTTAACTTTATTTTCAATGATTTAGTAATTCAATAATTTGTAGTCATAACGATTAAAAATAAGAATTACATACGAAATTGAGCCACTGTTTATTGGGAAAACTCGGGCTTTTTCTTAAAAATCCGAATTTACCCAATAACAATGTCTCCCTCAGTCAAGAACTCTTCCTTAAACCATTTTCGAAATTGCTTTGCTTGTTAAATTTTAAAAAAAAACTGAAAAAAATTCCCAAATAAATATTTTTTTACTTCATTTCTTAAGAAAATTTTCAATATGTCAATATTTGAAGAGAATGTGTGTGTTTAGAAAAAATGTGTGTTTCTGATTTTATTTAATATTATTTAAAAAAAACATTTATTCGTACTTATATAATTATTTATCTGTTGATCGAAAAACGCTTACATTCAATTAAGAACATGTACTAATCATACGTGACTATTACCATAAGATCTTTTAAACATATTCTAAAAAACAGTTAAATAATAATTAAGAAAATCGGTGAGATATTTAAAAACAAAAAATATTAATCCTCGAAAAAAATCATTTAAAAAAACACACTTATACTAATAAGACCAAATTGGCATGGAAATTTTTAATCAAAATCATAATTATTTTTTTAAAAGTATACCAAAGAACACTTCGAAACCATAACATCAGCACGATTGAAAAGTTTAGCAACTCTACTGAGGTGTTGAAGGGCATTAACCTTTGAGAGAGCAGCATGATATCAATACAACCATTCGTATGGATAAAAAAAATATTTCACATTATACTCGAGATTAATCAACATCTTAGTTCAAAGTAAAAACATTTTCAAAAAAATTCATTAAAACCTCCCCAAAGCATTATCATTAAAGAAACCCCGAACGATTTTTTTTTTTTAAATTCTAAGCAAATATGCGACCTTTCATTCCGAACAATCTCAATTCTATTTACAATTTAAACAAAGAGTGTTCAACAAATAAGTAATTAATTCAGCACAGATCACGTGCGAAAGATGATGCAAACAAACACAAAATAATTATGATCGACAGAATGGCAACACACGGTTGGTTGCTTTCTTGAGATGTCGTCGAGCAGCTCGTTCTTGACCCTAAGTTTCGAATGCATCGGTCACTGAACCCTAGTTTCCATCACTGCATTCTAGTAGCTTCCGTTTATAAGGGGAATTTTTAACCTACTGAGAATTTTCGCGACGCACGTAAAAAAAAAAATTGTACACCGAGATTCCCCCCCAAAAACGATTGGGTCACTGAACTTTTTGGGCGATTGCAGATTTTTGAGCATTTCATAATCGTTTGTGTTGTGTTTATGTTTGGATTATCTTTCCACTTGTTGTATGCAAGTTATGAATGTAGATTAAATCACGTGACTATTATTTTCAAGATTGTTCTTATTATTATTCTAAGCCAAAATAAGCAGTATTTGTAGATAAAATGCTAGTGTGAAAAAGATAATCTTTAAATTTCACTAGAAAATAAAAATTGTTATAAAAATCATTTTAAATATAATTAATTGTCAATAATTAATTCTTTCCAGAGAACATAATTTTTCAAAAAATAATACTAATTATGAACCGTATTTAATCTAAGCAGCATTTTTCCCCAATGTTAACCCTAGGGAAAATCGGGTGCAGCTTAGAATCTAAAGAAAAGTATTCACAGGATGGAGCAATTAGAGCAATTGCAGGTTGATGCATGTGTTTAAAAGTTTATAAAACTGGTAAAATAATTAATTTTATTCACTTCTTGTAAGTTCTCATTTTTATTTATTTTGTTTATTATTTGTTTTTAGTTTATTTTGTTTTTGTAAAATTGGATATCGATAAACCATTTCCCAATATTTCTCATTTTTCACAAAAACTTTCTAATTAATAGTTTGGGGAGCGGCTTAGATTCGAATAAATACAGTATTTCTATATTTAAAATATTTTCAAAAAATATTTGTTATTATGTAACTTTAAAAAAAAAATTTTCACTAACGATTGTTTTATTAAAAAAAAACCCTAAAATTTATCAGCATTTTCAAGCAAAATAGCCTTTTATTTTTAACCATTTTGTATTCCTTTTTGTAATTATGCGAAAGATAAATGCTTATTACAACAGACTCTGTTAGCATAAAAAGCTATTCTAGTATAATATTACATGTAAAAATCATAATAAGTCTAATATTTTAAAATATAATATTCTCTGTAGCACATTTTCATTTTAAAAAAATAATTCGTTTGTTAATAAGAATTTCTATGATGAAAAAGAAGAAAATGCAACATTCATTCAATAAGATTCAGGATTAATCCTAGATTTAAAGCAGGGATTTTGAAATCGAGATAAAACATATCTAATTTGCATCAACTGGGCATTTTACCTTCCCCCCTCGCTCCAATGCAATTGTAAAATAAGCACTTACAAATACAGAACAAGCACCATTTTAGTAAGCTTACTTAGCCTGATCATAAAGGTCAATGACACCCGAAACGAAACATTTAACGTATACATATATTATATAATATAATATAATATACATAAATTTCACAAAAAATTAGATCTAAAATATATTGCACATCAAACGCAACATTTTTAGGTCCTCATTATTATTCAGAATAAATAAATAAATAACAACTAACTAATAATCGAATCCAGAATTGTATTTCATTAGAACACAAATTCAGAAATTTCATAACTACATAAAAACGAATCAAATGAAGAAATTACGAAATGGGAAAAACTGTCAAGATTGCGGGTTTCTCCTGACCACAAACGACAAAAAATACCATCTCATCACCCCCCTAAAACAATTCTATAAATATTTTCAAAAAGTGGTATTTCTATGATGCAAAGGGGGGTGCGTTCCAGAGTTCGAGGCCGTACGGTGACCCCGTCAAGCGAAGTGCAATGCCCTAGTACTCTGGTTGAGTGAGTCGCCTACTTTCCCTCCACACTAGTGACCTTGAATTTCGAAGTCTCAGTACAACGAACCCGTCAAAAACCCGCCAAATATTCGAGTCGGGAATATGGTTTGGCGATCGCCAACGTGCGGCGAAAGATGTTATTGACCTCATAAGAGCATTCTGTGAGGTAATACACCTCTCTGATATTTTTTTTTATTATGTATGATTGATAAACGAGGTAATTCACACTGTGTGTGAAGTTGTTAGGAAATTCAAGCCTAAAAATGGATAAATTTGATTTCACTCATTAAAGGATGCAATTATGAGGGTTTTATATGATACGGGACGAGAAAATTAATTTCAGAAAAAAAATTACAAATAAAAGTGAATCGTAATTTATAGCGGTTTATAGGCTGGATTTATAGCGGTTATTTCATGTTCAATTATAAGTTAAATATAAGTCATTAGTAAGATGACGGGCTTACATAAACAATTAAGTTTTAAGTTTTTTATATCTACCACCTATTTTGAAATCGTGAAAAAACATAACGTTAATCTTATGGTTTTATATTCTTTTCAAAAATAGAATATCGTATTTATTTCATTCAAATGAAGTGCATAGGAAAGAGCAAAAAAAAAAAAAAAAAAAATTTATTTTCTGTGAAATTATATTTTCTTTCCATCCCGATTTTAAAAAATATATATTTATTATTGTTTTAATAAATCACATGCGGGTTTTGAATTCTTTTTTAAAAAATTCAAAACTAAGAAGAATATGATTTTACAGAATTTTGTTTTTTGCACTTTCGTATAAACTTTAAACTACGTTCTAAGAAAAAAAATAACGAATATTTGAGAAGGAAAACACAAATTCCTAAAGTTTAACATTATATTCCAAAATTTAAAATGGTTGATAAATGAAAATCTCATGTTTTGAGAGAAAAAAAAATCGAAGAAAATACTCAAATACAAATTGGATTTAAAATAACAAGTAATATTTTAAAATTATAAAATAAATAACATCGGAATGCGTATTATTTCTTCTTTTTGTTACTATTAACAGGAGAGTGTGTGCATATGTTGAGAGATATTGTTTTGTTTGCTAACAGTTTTCAGCACACAAATATAATATTTGTAAAAAAAAAATTAAAAACTGTGTGTATGTGTGGGAAATGAATATTTTTAAGTTTGCCTCTTGACTTAAAAAAATTAATAATATTCAAAAAACAATTGCGCCTAATAATATTCAAAAAACAATTGTGCCAATTTTTTAAAAAAATATTGCACCAAAAATATATATTCATGCAATAGTTTTTATGCATTGATCTCTTTAATTTGATTTCGTTAGCTAACAGTTCGTACTCACCAAGAAGCTTAAAATTTCAAATTTTAAGGAATTTTGATCTTTAAATCGTACTAAAATATATTTAAACCTCATAAACATTTTGGTAAACGTGAAACATAAAATACTTTGTAACAATAACTGCCACACACACCTTTCACTTGACACGTGTAAAAACAATCAATAACAGTGATAAATACTGCGAATAAGTTCGAGCGATATTTCGCCAAAATGGCGGGAAAGTGGTCGATAAATTTTTACGTCTGAAGTGTATGAAGTCGGGAAAATCTGAATTCTTGTCCTCTGACAAACGTAAACACCCACGGATTAATTTGTTTACTTATTTTTAATCTGTGTCCGGAAGCCTTTTTTCTCTAAGATAGAGAAAAACATGTGTTTTTGTTTGTTTGTTTTTTACTTCATGCACTTAAGCCACGTTTTAAAATAAAATTACACTGCACTTGCTGGTTATATATTTATTTCCTTTTGATCAGAAGAGGAGAAAAAATTCATATTAGTCAAAATAATTAAATGGATCTTTTTCTTCTTCTCATCCCTCTCTCTTTAAAAATTCTATTTTTGTAACGCATGAAAGCCGAATATTGAGATTTAATTTTTAAAAATTCAAAATCGTACCACTTAAAAAAAATTTTGTAAATTAGGTATTTAAGCAAAAATAATAATTTAAGATTTATTTCATCTTTTTTTTAAAAAAAAAACAACGAAAAGCTTAAAAAATAATTAAAAATATTAAAACAAATAGAGAATTCAATCATAAGAATCAAATTTTGAATAAGAAAAGATGAACAATCGATAGTTAAATACCGTGTCCTTCTAATATATCAAAACAAAGGAAATATTTTTAAAAAAAATAATTTACAGATTTTTTATATAAGTGTACAAAATATTCGCAAAATATTTTAAAATATTTCAATTTCTAATGTCTATGTATTGTTTACGAAATGAAAACTGACTGTTAATTAATTTCCCTCTTTGAAACTACATGAAGACTTTTGGTGATGGTAATTTTGAATGGTTAAGAAACGAGGATGACACCCCACCAAAGTGAGGGTAATGAAAATTAAAATTATATATTTAGTTTTTGTTTTTTAAATGTGTTTCCTTTTTACAATTTCATAAAACTGTTTCATTCCTTCAATTAATGAAAACATCGTCCTTTTAAAAACAAAGCAA
Source organism: Trichonephila clavipes (assembly GCA_019973935.1). Taxonomy (NCBI): domain Eukaryota; kingdom Metazoa; phylum Arthropoda; class Arachnida; order Araneae; family Nephilidae; genus Trichonephila; species Trichonephila clavipes. The sequence goes on from BMAU01005596.1 coordinate 437,188, forward strand.
TTCAGGGGGGAAATATTAAAACTATAATTTTGAAATAAACACGCGATCCCAGAAATAAAAAAATAAAAAATGCTTAAAACTCTGACAACGAGAAAAAAAATAAAACATTTTATAAGAAAATTCTGACTTTTTGTACTTGCACATGATGTAATGTGAAAGAGGGGTTGAGGGGGAAATTGATCCTTCCTAAGAAAAAAAAATCGTATTAGAAAAAAACAATTTGTATTGGACAAATGAAATAAATTGTGTGTTGTGTGTGTGTGCTATCTGGAAATAACTATAAGGGTCCGCGATCAATTAAAGCATGCCCTGATACTTTCTTCAAAAAAGAAAAAAAAAACGAATGTGATCGTGAAAGTACACGAGGGGTTGTTGCCACCGCGAGAGAGGGAAAAGGGGGAAGGGGACCTTGGATGGTCATTCCTCCCTCTCTATCTCCTGAACTGTGCCTCTCTTCCTTTTCTTCATTTCACTCATATTCTTCATTTCTTCTCACTTCACAGAAAAGAAAGTAGGCGAGATTTAAAAGAAAAAAAATCCCGATTCTTTCCTAAGATTATTACTAGAAGATTACTATACTTTGCATACAGTAAAATACTCTCTTTTGTAAGTAAGAATTTTTTTCATACCTTATTACATATGCATCTTGGTATGATGTTCACTTAGTTACGATTTTTCTGAAATGTGATGAAAAATAAATGGATAGTATTTTACCCCCCCCTCTCTCTCTCTCACTTCTTGATGTGTGATGCAATGTATTTTTTGCAGAGGTGTAATCTTATTCATACAGAAATCAGGATAGCAATTTTCAAAATTATGTACTTCCATACAAAATGGTCTTGTAACAAAATCTTGCATGCTTTCAAGGAGGTTTACAGAAGACGCACATGATACAGAAATTAACAGATCAGTATCAATATAATGTTTACTTGCATTGGGTGTAAGATTTAGAACGTATACTTAAGTCCCACGAGCTTTCTCGCTTAAAAACCGACAATGGATGTAAGTTACAGAGAAATTGCGAAGTTTTATTCATGATTAGCGCATGAGGCAAGCTCTTGCTTAAAATTTATAAGCACATCATTAGTGTAGCTAGTCCAGATTGGGCCCTGCATCTAATTTCCTTAGTGGCTCTATTCTTTTTGGAACAAAAATAATCACATTAATAAAACTTATATGAAAGTGTCGAAATATATTATGCATGTTGGGGTTCTTGTAGCTTGGAGACTACGGTGGTAGCTACGCCCCTGATACACACTAACTTAATGATACTGAATCATTAGAACATACATTCTCGAATCTTTCATCATTTATATGTGTAAGACAATGGCTTTTTTTGAAAAATTCACATTTTCAGAGTTACCACCAATTTAAATAATTATTGGCGTCTTTTTTCTTAAAATTGCTCCCCTCTGTTGTCAAAAAATATGAATAAACCCACTTCTAAGTTATATATTTCAAAAATTCTAGTTGAACCTCTGTAGAGACGTCTGAGCTATATACAGGCAAAATATTATTATAATAGAACCATTTTTTTCACAAAAGGAGAACATTTGGAAAAAAGATTATTCTATGTTAATTATTTGCCAAAATATTGTATTTAAATAATTTTTTTATGAAATGTCCCTAAAACAATTTTATACATATATTCTAATCTAAGTGACACTAAATATCATGAAAATTATCCATTTATGCGCTTTTGCAAAATCACGATTCCGAACGTAGTCGGACACCTTAAAAGCAAAACCTGACTTAGCAGGGGAGGGGGCTGACTTTGCAGTGGCTCCGTAACGCCACTGGTATAGGAATTCTTAAGGAACTTATCGATAGCATCCAGCTTAATATAAAATACTTTCGATAATTGCTTGACGAAAAAATGAAAAAAAAATAACATACAATTGAAAAATATATATTTTTATATATATTGTTTATTTTTTATGTGTGTGTGTGAGAGAGAGAGCTAGCAGTCATAACCTTTTGTGTGTGTGTGTGAAATATTTCACCCTAGGGAAAAATAAATTAGTCTTATTTATAAATGCAATATTTGAAAGTATTTTACATCCGTCTATTTCTCAGTAGCAACAGCTGGCAATTTCAAAAATAACATACTAATAACCGAAAAGAAAAAAATATCATTCAAATGAAATTCTATTATGACACGTGATATTAAGAACTGATATTTCCTAAATATGAAAATGTAATAATCGAGTTTTGAAAAATTAAAACATTAGCGTAATATTTATCCCGGGGTCATTGTAACACTTTCACTCTTTCCATGACAGAGTTCGAAGTTCTCTATGAAATGCGATTTGACCGCCATTATTTCGTTGGAAATGTCGCCAAGCGTGTAGTTTGAATGCGCCAAAAAGTGTTATTGACCTCGGAAACATATTGCTTCATCGATGTTGAGAAAAATGCGCTTCTCTTTCGCTTTAGTTTTTCTGTAATGGAGTTTTAATTGTTTTTTGAAAACAAGTGTCAAAGCGCAATTTTTGAGTCTGGAATAAACATTCGTCCACATCGTGTAGTCGCAAGTGAGTCGTTGAACGAATAATATAATTCAAATTTCAAATGCTTCAATTTGATATTTTAGAATATTTAATTTCGATTGATTCGTTAGAGTTAGATAATTCAATTCAATATTTAAACTATATTAGATACAAAAATTTAGTTTGATTTTATAAGAATTTTATAGTTACTGTAAAAAAAAACTCAAATAAATATCGCAAAAAAATATTAATACAAAAACTCAAATTCAAATTTCAAAAATATTTCCAAATATTTATTTATTCATAAAAAATTTCAAACAAATTCTCTAGTTTTGAAAAACGTGAAAACTTAAAAGAAAATTATCAAAGCTTCTGAATGCTAATTAAATTAATTAATAAACCATTAACCAGTGAATCAATTATATTTCAATTAATAAGACAACCCTCAGAAATAAAAAAGAATAATTAATCCAAAAATATCGCTATAATCTCCACGGAATATTTCTCAAAAAAAATTCCATTCCCAAAAGGTCATTAACCCCTCCTCAACACATCACAAATCAGGTGAACCCTCTCCCAAATTCTTAAAAACATTCCCCCAAAAGCACCGTAAGCTTTCACCCATCCCTCACTCCACCAGGGGTCCAGTCAGGTGCCCAATGTCCAGGAACATAACCGTTGACCCCTCGAAAGGATCCCGGAACGTGACAGAATTCCGCGGAGTGTGAAAAGTGTGTGACGTTGGCCTTGACCAGGGAGGTAGAGATGAGGGCATTGGCACACGGGTTCGTTCAACTCCTCCTGAGACTCTTGCTTTCGTTTTCCACTCAGGGGTGGAATAACCTCTGAAGCAGCTGCCCCCTTCCCTCCTCTGCTATTGCTTCAGAGGTGTTAATTACCTGAAGGGAGACAATCCCTTTAGTGCTTTGATTGCAAATACATTTGTTTTCATTTATATGATTAATTATTTAAGTACAACCCAAATAATTTGTTCAAAATTTTGAAAATGTAACTTTTTTAGAATTTAATTGATATTTTGATCGCAAATGTAACGCAAAATAAGGAAGAGAGCGAAGACAGATGATTGTTTGGGAAAATACATAGCTTAATTACAGGCAATAGTTACAATCATAAAATGGATTAAGTAATAATAAAAAATAGTATATAAATCAATAACAGCTATAAAGAAACATCACAAACTCAAGCATAACTTTATTTTTTTAAAAAAAAAAAAAGAATAATTTTTCTGAAACGACACAAGTCCTTATTAATATGTTTTTGTACTGATTTATTTCTATTTTGTTTGCGTAACTGATTTATGAAAAAGGTAATAAAAACAATTTCTTAAATTAAAAATCTACTTTCTCGTGTGGCCCTATAGTTAATGCTGTATTAGTACATCATATTATAAACAGGATTGATATTTGAAATAAGTGTCTAACATGCGAGGAAATTAAATCCAAATGAAAAGATAAATAAAATACATTAAAAAATTCACACACATTTTCCTCTCTCACTCTCTCTTTTTTTTATTTAGATTTTTATGAAAGCCTTTTTACTCCTCATGATAATTGATAAAGAGCAAAAAATAAACACTAACAACGAATTAATTTAAACCGATACACAAGCGTATCTAGTCCTGAGTGGGCCCTGTATCAAAATTCCTTGGTGGCTTTTGGAAAATAACTAAAAATGATCACATTAACAAAATTTATTTGGAAGTGTCAAAATATTACGTATGTTGGGGCCCCGTATCACTGATACGATGGTAGCTACACCCCAGAATCGACATCAAACCACTCAAAAATTATAAAAAATTATCCGAAATGCAAAACTTTGAAGGAAATTGTAAGAAATGTATTTCAAAACAACATTTAAAAAAAAATCTTTTTTTGTAAAAAAAAGAACGAGAGAGAGAGACAACCTAAGTCATAAAGGAGACACGTGGCTTATTTTTGTTATCGAATGCAGAGTTTTTTTTTTTTTTATTATTATTATTATTTTTGAAAAATTCGCGGACAACTCATCTAGAGTTCCGTAAACAAGCACAATCGACCACACTCCCAAAAAATAACTAAACCGAACACTCCATTGAAAACACCCCAAACCGCTCCATCACAAACTCATGTCTCCTGTATAGAAAGCTATTTAACGGGACTTAAATAAAAGTGAGGGGAGGGTACAAGAAAAATTGTTTGTTGCGCACACGCTTAGTTAGGCCAGTTACAAGCATAAAAAGACAGATGGGGGCATCGAGAGAGAGAGGCCAACAAAAATGAGCAGGCACGTGTGGCGCTCGGGCCACCTATTTTGCCCTTTAAGTCCAAAACAACTTCTCGAAAACAGCCTGCACCCCTTTTTAAGGCCCCACGTGTGCCCCTCTACTGTTTTATGTTTATGACCGGCGGCTGAAGAGAAGGCCTACCGCCTGCTGAACCGGCGAAGGAGTTGAATGATCTTGAAGATGGAACAGCCGCGAAATTGCAATCGAATTCTCATTAGGAAGAGTTAATCAAGCGAGTTATTAATTGTGAAATAGATATAGAAATTCTAGAAAAGGAAATTAGGAAATAGTTCTGTGTTGAAAGGAAATTGAGGAGTGTTCTGAAATGATGGTTTTTTTTTGTATGTTTCGTAAGGTACTCAGAGGCTAACTGGGAGGCATCAATACAAGTGGAGTGATTAGAAATATTAATTGGTTTGGAGGGCATTGGATTGGGCACGTGCATGTTGGGAAAACATTAATTTTTATAATATGTATCATTAAGGAAGAAACGTGACATTATGAAAAACTGAATCATAATTATAGGCCGACGCTTTAAAAATAACAGCAATACTAGTACATGTATCGTTAAAAAAGACTTCTGTTAAAACTTCAGAAAAATCATTATTACCAAAGTATTAATATTTTTGGAAGACTTTTCTTTCAAATGATTTGCCCGTAAATCATTGATTAAATTATTTTAAACAAAGAATTCTTTGGCAATATAATTACTTCCTTCATTACCTTTAAATTGAAGAAGGCCCAAAAAGTGGAGAAAATAAGATTATTCATTAGTTTTGAAAAGTATTAGTAATAAAAGAAACACAAATAGGAGCGTTTCCAATTTCTTAGCTTTTGCTACATTTTAGATGCTTTAAATTTTAATGAGAAAAAAAAATTAAGCTTAAGAGTTTTCATTTTTGTTAATAAATCGAATCAAAATGGTTAGAATTTTAAGTCATCCACATTAAAATACGAAAACTGGATACGCTGATAAGCTTAAATTGTATTTCTATTAAAAATAAAGTATCGTAAAATCCGGCGTATAACGCGTACTTATACTTTCAAGCTGCATTTTTTGATTTTTAGGTATATTCGCCGTATAACGTGCACCCCCTTTTTTATGAAGGAACCTGAAATGTACGTGTTATTACGTGTTTACAGTTTTCTATTATGTTTTGAAGTCATTTATTGGAGATATTTTTTATACCAAGATTTTTTAAAAAAATAGTATACTTCTACAATTACAACCCTTTGAATTCATTAGGCATGTCGTTTATTTTAAATAAACAGTGTTTCGATCTATGTAGAAGTAGTTTTTTTTTTATGCTCAACTCTTTTTTTTATTTTTGAAGCTATCATTTTAATACCCGGCGTATAACGCGCACCTGTAAATTTCAATCTTAACCCGTTATACGCCGGATTTTACGGTATTTTCACATTTCGTTATATATTGTACTCCAACAAGACATGGTGGAACTTTCTAACCACGGGCGAAAAAAAAATACACAAATTGGGAAAATACGGATGTCAACATATACCCTACTGAAAAACATCGCACTGACACCGTAAAATATTAACTTCCCTATTTACTAAAAATCTATATAGACATAAATTTACTACCAAGTTGGCAGAAGCTTCCAGCTGGACGTCACAAAATCTGCAGAAAACATCCATGCGATTGCCAATAACCCCCTTAAAAACAACCCTAGCGTTAAAGGGGTGGGCGAAAACGGTCAGTCAGGGAGTGAAAGGGCGGTAGACACGTAACACCACCAATATAATTTCCGGGTAGGGGATCGAAAGCGAATGGGGAACAAACAAAACCGTTTGGCAGGCAGGAGAGAGTTGTTTTCCTGGTGTGTCCATCTTTCCCAAATTGTTATTTTGAAGCCACGCGACCGAAAACTATTGTGGGAGTCAGAGCTTTTGGGAGAAAAACAACTGCTGGTTCTTAAGAATGAGATATCGAAAAATACACACAGGTGGTGTTTACCCATTTTTCCCGCCAACTTTTAGATATTTACGAAATAATAGTAAAAGTGAATTTAGATGTGCTTTCGATTTTGATACAGCTAGAAGAAATTTGGCTGTAACTGATTTCAGATGAAACGTACAGAAAATGAAAGTACATGTTTTTTCTTTTTAAGTTTCCTTTTTTTCCCTCTCCGGTTCGATTTTATATATATCTAATTTAAAAAAATAAATGATGCTTTGAGGGATATTGTGCAGAAATTTAAGCCTTTTGCAAAAATAAATATGTTTTGAAATGAAATATTGCGTTACATTGAAAGACTGGTTATTCGTTTTATTTCAAAATTTCGAAATTATTATAAAATTCAAGCACTACCTCACAATTTTTTTAAAAAACATTTAAAAACGGAACAAAAAAACACCAAAAAAAAAGTTTCGTCACTGGTTTTCAACACTATAATGGTGAAAGGGGAAGAAAGGTCAATCACATGAAGATTTATTCGAGTAAAAGTTTAGAATTAAGAAAAATTATTTGATAATATTACACCTTTATACGGTTAAAAGTAATAATTTTTATAAATTTTATTGTTTATTTTATTATACTATCAAAATAAATTATTAACTTATTACATTACACAAACATAATTGCTAGTAAAAATAATTTAAAATTTTTTTCTAGTTTCACTTTCAATATAAATTATAAATTCATATTTTTCCAAAAAACAATAATGAATCAAATATAAATAGTTAAAAAAATAACACATCAAATATTTTATTAAGGAACAACGTACTTGTAAGACCTCATAAAAGGCTATCCAAACTACAACGCATTTACATTTCGTCTATTAAATCCATAATAATTCATAACGAGAGCTGGACTAAAGAGAATTTACGAGACCAGGTTTCAAAATTTTCTCGACCCTTTCCCACATAAACAAGACACTATGTTTGTTATATCCTTTGACGAAATCAATACACACAAACAATACATAGGCAAAAAACGAAATGCATCACATTCCAACTTCCATGTGTTGCACCGTTTCGAACGTTTTAAGGTTCTTGAACCTTCAAAGTGTATTTCGAGTGAAAGCATAAATATAAATAAAGCAAAAGCTTCCATTTCCCAAACAGTCAGTGGCAGGTCAAAAATGACGTCACTAAACCTCCTTTTTATGCAAATGGTGCAACGATTGGAAAAGAGTGATGCATTTCATAAATCCAAGGTCAACTTCGAACGTTGACTCGAGAAATCAGCGAAAGTGTGTTACGTGAGCCAAAAGCTTGGTAAAGTTTCCTTTTGAAAAGCATTAAAACAAAAGAAAAAAAAGCGCGGTAACAATGCATGAAAAAGAAGAAATAAATAAAACCAGAGAGATGGCAATGAACTTCAACTCGTCTTCTTGTTTAGCGGTCTCTCATGTTGTGTTTTAAATGAAGGATTCCCGTGTTCTGCTTTGTTGGACATCGCTTAGAAGCGTAATGGCTTGTCCGATAGCAGCTATGCTCGACTAACGATACCAGATCGACAAATCGTAATCGTTTTGTAGGAGTTTTTTTGAGAAGAAAAAATGCTACCGGGTTCGTGGGGAAAAAAAGGTACAGAAAGCGCGCCACATGAATTGAGTGTGAATCTATGTGTCAATGACCCGGTTTGCTAGATCCAAACAAACTACGAGATACTAATGGTTTGATTGATTCTGATATTGCTTAATCAACATTGAAGTAGAGCCAAAAATTGAAAGTAATTACTAAATTCAGAAAAATGTATGATGGTAAAATTTTAATAAAATATTTAAGATGGTATTTTATTTTTGTGAGAATATGCCGCAATATGTTTTGTTGGGGAAAAAAGCGAACAAACTCTGTTTTTTTAATATATATATGTAATAACTTTTACTAAATTTATCAATAAAGTGATGAAAAAGAATTTGCATAGGGCATGAACAATAATTTGCATAAAAACAAAATGTGGCCAATAAACAAGTTTGAACAAAAGTTACGAAATATTTTAAAGCATGAACTATCGGTTTCTTTACGAGAATTTTATTTTTATTTACTCATTTATTCATAGCAAAAAGGAAAGATGAACTTCAAATAAATTCAGAGGGAATTCATGTGTCAATGACCTGATTTAAAAGAAGCCGAGCTAGGAATACTTGAATCGCTTAACTTGAACTTAAAAAAAAAGGTCGTATCAAAGATGCATAACGAAAAAAATTAATAAAAATTTAACTATTACTAAATTTATAATTACAAAAGGTTTTGTAAATAAAATGAAAATTGATCTAGGAATACAGTATTGTTTTAATAATTTCGATGCATTATTCTCTGTTTTTACTTCAATTTTAAAAAAAACATACGGAAATAATATATTGTTTTAATAAATAATAGACAAAATACTATTGTGCGTTTTGATGGAGAAAAGAGAAATCTACGCCGAGCGGGATTCCCTTCGTATTCCAGTGTCAATGACCCCGATTTGGAAGATGCAAACAAACCATGAATAATGGTCGTAGAAATTTCATTAAATTCGATAAATACTGAGGAAATGGAATCACGCCTAAGATAAACAAAGTTTAATCTATAATAATAACAGTAATAATTAATAATAATTAAATATATAAATGGTAAAAAATTAATTACTGAATACAAAAAAATTGCAGGAAATTTTCATCTCATGCAACTAAAATTTTATAAATTAAAAACTTTTTCGGTGGAATTATGCAATAAAGAATAACAGAAGCGAATTCAAGGAGGAAAGAGAATTTGGAGTGAATCCATGTGTCAATGACCCGATTCGCGGGATCAAAACAAACTTGGGCTGAAGTAGACGGCTGAGATGTTGTTGTTTGAATTGTAAATTGCGTTACACAATATTGCGTAGTTGTCACTAGAATAGCTTTATTAAATTAACACAAAAAGTATTCGGTATTACTAAATAGAAAATTATAGGATATATTTTCCAACAATTTGAAGTGCTTGATAAAAATCATATCGGTTGCCCCAAAGCAGAAATATAAAGATGGTACAAAAGTATCACTAATGCTAGAATAATTAAAAAATTACTTGTATTACTATTTTTATCGTGTGTGTGATTTTTAGGGGAAGAAGGCAAAGCGTAAGATAATTGTTATCGACTACATGGTATTTGGAAGATTGTAAAATATTGTAAAAAAATTAGAAAATGGGTAGAGTGTAGCAAAAGTAATTTTCCTCAAAATACGAGGGGGTACTATTTTCCAAAAGAGTAATTTGAAATTAAAAAAAAAAAACAGTTATCAACGAGGTGATTGACTTTGTTCGAAATTGTAATTTTAAAAAAAGCGTATAAATGGATAATTTTTTTGGTATTTAATTAGATATTGAGTTAAAATAAGCACATAAAATGGTTCTACGAATTTTATAGCAAATATATATATATATTTAAATAAAAATTTGGGGGGGAATGAAGAAAGAACGACCAATTTCCAAAACCTTTTCCTTTCGTGAAAACAATAAAAAATAATATTTTTCTTATATATAGCCATGACTTCTACACCGGGGTTAAAGTAAAATTTTTGAAATATATAATTCAGAAGTGTGGGTTTACTTATATTTTATTATATCAGAGTAGAGAAATTTTAAGAAAAATCAACCATTATTATTTCAACTGATCGTAACTCTGAAAATAATGCGAATTTTTCAGAAATCTTCATTTTTGTATAGAAGTATCCCTTTGGAATGTTCAAAGAGGTTCCATTTCTTTGCATGTTGTATTGGCTCCGTATAAAAGTCCTAGCTATATTTAAACTTTTTATGAAATTTTGTTTCTAGATAATTTTTTCCTTTTACTTACAAAAATCATTCCAAATCATTTTACTTTCCTTTTTTTTCCTTCGACCCCTTCAGTTACTCTTCAGATTTAAAAAAAAAGATAAACTTATAAATAGGAAGCAAAGGAAACGTTTTTAGTGGTTCATAATACCTCCCCTTCCGCTTTTAAAGTGTTTGCAAAACCACTCTAAAATATAGAATTTAAGCAAAATGCACCAAATTATCAAATGCCTCCTCAAAATGCGTGAGAACTGAAGCAAATAAATATTCCAAAACCATCGTTTAAAAAAGTGAGGGATGTTCTTAAGTGCTCCATTCTGGTAGATCAACTGCTTTAACTACAGCTTTCCCAGAAGCCATGATTAAATGCCTCGAGTTCATTTTGAGCATCATTTTTTTTCTCACTCGATTCCAAAGAAGCGAGAAAGCCAAGAAATTCATTTTCATGCCGAAGAAGTACGGATTAAAATATTCCCAATGCATTAGAATAAGAAAAAGAAAGAAAAAGATTCCCGATCTGTTTTCTCTTTTCTCTCGAAAAACCAACGACTTGAGGTCAATGGCATTTACTAGAGCGCTGCAAACTGTTGGCGGGAAATAGTGAAATAAAATCCGTGCCAAGTTAGGTAATGCTTTTTAACAATCCGAGATCAGCCTTTTGATCCATTTATCCAACTAACCGATGAATGGTATAACATACTCAGGAGAAATGCGGTTACAAGTGTTCTACATAACAGTGTTACAATTTGAAAAGAAATTGGTCACAATATGATTCGATTTCTTCGAACGAAAGAATTGTTTCTCATGAATTAAAGGTGATTAAAGAGTGGTTAGAATAGTAAGTATGTTGGAATTTTCTAGTCGTAGGTAACGAGGGCATCAAATTGCAAGTAAATATACGTACGTTGAAGTGGTTGCTGAGACGAAAACAATCCGATTTAACCGTATATTGAACCGGATATTTGTAAATTTATCTCCGTTTGAACCCCTGTGCACATCAACAAGTTGAAATAGTATTCTTTTTTTATCTACAAGTTTGATGTAATAAAATAATTTGAAAATTTTTTATTATCTTGTGTTTAACAACACCGTCATTTCGAAAGAATAACGAAATT